>JASTWQ010001267.1:600000-1200000 GCA_035220615.1 Leptothorax acervorum | reverse complement strand
TACAGAATATACAATTTTAGAAGTTTCAAAGAATCTACTTTTTGTGTTATAGATATTTATAAATAATTAGTGCTTTCTAGCTTATATACAATATAAGTTGTCTCATATAAGTTATATCAGATTAACGCGCTAATACTATTAAATCCATTTACAACATTATCGATCGTAGGATCAACTTGGCACTTTTACAATTGCAGCGATTGCAGTTGGTGTTTTCGTGTAAATATTAATTTAGCCATCTGATTTTGCATTGCGTACGAAACTAAGAGCAGAGAATCTAGACACATTTAACGAGTACATATATATAGATACAGGATTGAAACGCAAACGAAGAATATTATTAGAGAATAAAGTTATTGTAATTTACGCCGCGTTTGATGGACTATTGACGTTATTGTTGTGTTTACAAGCTTGACGTACACATCACTCTTGTGTTTGGACGTAGAAAAAAGTACGGAGACTAAACGGCCCCGAAGTGCCGGTGCCGAAGTCAGGAGTGATTAAATGTCAATACATCGTCGCGATGTATGTAGTTTTCGCCGAGTAATTTACGTCATACACAGGATGTCGAATATTGAGCATTTTCTTGACAGGTTATTCGCGGTAAATGTTAAAATGGAATCTATTCCGAATTGATGAAATATTTCTTTAGATATAAATCTCTATAGTTTTAAATCTTTTAGCCTTAAAATCTCTATTGATCATATATCATACATTATACCTTTAGAGCGAAAGGATGACAAACATGTAAGACATTCTGCATAACCGTCTGAAATGGAACTTATGATTTCGGAATGTTTTAATACATACATACAGGTGTGGAATACGGGGACCAATTTGAGTTACGTGATTACACATGAGTATTCCATATTCGAGATGCTATGCGAGTTTAAAGTGAACATATAGCAGACCACAGCGTATAATGAAATTAAACCGTGTTCGCGATACATACATACATGTATACCGCAGCAATTTATTAATAGTCATGGATGTGAGCAATGACCGTATGTGAATTTATTTACATTGCCCACCTTTGCTTGTTCCCATTGTTAATACGATAATAAACTTTTGTTTCCTGCGCTAATGATACAATGTGATTAGGGTTGCTTCGGATATAAATTGATAATATCGAAACGATATGTCCGCGGCAAATTAGGAGGATATGGGTTCTGTAATTAATATTATTTATGTACCGGCACTCTATCATGAAAATCTGGTATAATTGACAGTTATACGATTTTGTAGATATGTATGAATGATTAATTAAATAGTCATGTAGCATTTGCTTCAATTCAAATTAATGGTATTGTTCATTTAACGCAATCATATTTCAATTAGAATCAATGTAATTAATTATTTATTGAATCTTTTTAGCTATTTACCGACACTCTATGCTGTGAATATGTATTATCGAATTGATTTCATAGAGAGTTATTTTGTGGTTGATAAATTTATTTGAACGCGTGCGATTTTTTGTTTATAAAATAATCTTTAACAATAAAATGGTAAATATTTTGAAAACTGAAAATTTATAGCTAAACATATGTTTTTATCATGCGTGCACAGATCGGGTTCTATTATTATGTTACAATACTATTTTATCCGGTTTACCAGTTACAAAAAATAATAGCGGCAACATAAAAAAAAATATCTCTTTAATCTAAAAGTTAGGAAAAATACTTATTCACGGAGGATCGATTTCTATTATTGTTTTTCATCTGCTCGTTCAATTTTGTTCGATCTGACTACACGCGATAAAAGCAATAAAGCCTGAATCAGCAAGGCAGCAAAATTCATGTCCAGATTTTGTAATATGTTTCACCGTGGAAAACGCATGCACATATGCTCCGTCATTTCATAAAGGAAGGGATAAAGTATTGTCTCTCTAACGGACGCAGATATTCCGAACGAAGGAGAGTAATTAGTTCTCCGAATTGATAGACTTTTCTTTTTTTTTTTTGCTTTTTGTATCTTAAGCGAGATATATGGGAGATTGTACGCGTATAATGGGCGCACAGGCAAGCAACGGGCGTCGTGACGACTGCCAGGAATTTAATGAGAATTAGGTCAATCCCATACGTATATATATCCGTGCGAGCAAGCGCGCGCGCCGCGGTTTATTAACAAAATGAATACGCCAACCTTCGGCGTGGTTTCGTCGGCGCGCCATCCAAGATTGAAATACGGATGCAGCGAGTGCGCGCGTGCACGCGTGTGCAACTCGTTCGTTATATTATTGTAAACGTAATTAAATTCTGTGTGAGGTAATAAGTTGCAGAGACTTGTAGAGCAGGTCTCTATATAAAGGGAAAATCATTACGTTAAGTAACAGAACTGATTAAGGATACTTTATCGGTAAGCAGTTTTAATCATATAGTAGAAATTAATTCCTTTCTGTCCTTAATTCCTTTTTGCTATGATTAAAATTTTGCTGTCTTGCTGATGCCGGCTTCATTTTTTTTACTAATTTATATGGTCAGAAACCAAATAAAATGGAATGAGTACATGGAAAATAATAACAGAAATTGATCTTCCATGCATGAACAAGTAACAATTTATTAAAATCTTGTGATGAAATAACTATTATAAACTACTTGACAAAATAATTACAGATTATTTTAACTTCAATAGTACAGGACGTAATTTATATCTTATTGATTTTTTAATAACATCTTTCTCGATTTCACCACAGTGGTTAGAAATTAATTGGATCGATTACACAACATTGAGCTATATGTAGAAAAGGAGTGCGTAAAGAAGGATAAGATTCAGAGAGGGTCGAGTGTGTAAGAGAATGTGTGTAAGATATTAATATCTCGTGTCTTCGTATCGGCCAGGTCGTAGAACTGCTACTGTTTCATCGATACAGCAAGCGCTATAAGCAACAATGCTGTGGCAATTTCTGGCAAACACAGACATCATTAGCATTAATCTTACTTACGCATAGCAACATACAATTGTTAAGTCGTAGCATTAATCGTTAGAAACTTATCATCTCTGAATACTATATAGTTTCGTCATTATTTCTGTACAAAATTGTGTTATTAACTGTACATATAAAATTAATCCTTACGTGAAGTATTGAATTTAATAAAATTCTAGTAATTTTCACTTAGGCTGTAGAAAAACTTACAGGAAAAGTTGTTATTAATTAGTTATTATTAAAGTCATTAATTAAAGAGTTGTAATAAAAAGTTATATATTTGTATAAATTTATACAATGTGAATTTGCGCAAGATCTTTAAAAAGATATTGCATTATATGAGAAAAATTAAATATGCGTTACATCTGATACTTTCGACATATATCTTTACTTATTCTATGCAAATTTATTGTTGGTTGAAAGAGTATTCACTGCACACGACAGATTCGATTACGTCGATTACGAGGAACTCAGTCAGAAACTCATCTCTTCGACGTTCGGCGTCCGCACTTCGCTTCATATGTAGATCGAAATAAACTACGATCGGCCAGCTCTCGTTCGCCGCGTCGCATCGCATCGTGTCATACTGTCTCGTATCGTCTATTTCCGCTGTATAACTATTGTCCTCGGTGTCATCTACTCGTGGATTTTAAAGCTTTGCTCGATGTGCCAGTACCTACCTAAGTCATTTAAAAAAGCATTATTGCATGATAAAGCTGTTTTGTAACGAGTACTGTAGTAACTAGTAACGAGAAATTATTTTATTACAGCGAATGTATGCATCGTATCCATCCCTAGTTTTATTCTCGTCTCTAGTTTGCCTCTTTCTCTTTCTCAGTTTCCCTTTCTCTCCCCCCCCCCCCCCCCCCCCATCGGTCTCTCACTCTCTATATAGTTTTCTCTTCATCTTCTGACAAGATGCTTGCAGAAGAGAAAGCTTGCGTCGCAAAGAGAACCACAACAAAGGTGGTCGAGTAATTTCTAGCAGCGACATGACAAACATTGCTGAGATTACCGCGTAGTTGCGAACTAGGAAATACCCAACGAGAGCATAGCTATTTGTTTGCACTTTTATACTAAAAAACTTGTTACGAAATGAAGGAAAATGTAATCACAGCTTCTCCAAAATTTAAATGCTAGAATAGAGAGTTACAGTTAGTTATAGGAAAGAAGCTCATTGCGTTTTTCTCAAATAGCAATCTGTGTTTTAGCTACTGCATTTCGAACATGAATGACAAAAAAGAAGAAATAAATTGATAGAATTTTATATTCATAAATTGAGATAATTTTTGTAGGGGTTTAAAGTTGATAATTGATTTTTAAACGATTGGATTTCATCTACAAGTTTAATTGTTCAAGTGTTCTGGATTGTATTTTAATTTTCTACAAGCATTCACATAACGTAAGTAGAGTTAGAAGACAAGTTATATAAGTGTATATCTTAAATATAACAGTAGTGCGTGCAGCAAACTGTGTAACGAATCGTACAAACTTGAAGGCACAAGCTTGAAACTTCTCGTACAGTATTTTCTTTGAAGGAACGGGAAGAAACCATGCCTTTTCGTAGCTAGATATACATATATGTATGTATATTTATATAGGTTTGGTGGCACGCCTCGTTGGAAGCGCGCTCGTGTGTAATAACAATAAAGCGAGAACAGAAGTTGCCGCAGAGCATTTTCGAATCCAGCATTGTGACCGGAAGTTTCCGGCGCGAAGCGAATTGCAACGCCACCGGAATAACACCACTGCCCCGCATTTTCCATCTTTTTGCGCCGTGGTGTGCTTCCTATTGTAATCATTTGAAGTGGCTACCGTTTTGCGATATAAAAGATATGTGTTTATTTGCTTTCTTAATTAATATTTTGTGATTTGTGAAGAAATGTAGGCGACTTTTTGTGTCATACATAGATACTTTTGCAGGATATTTTCTTTACATTTTCTATTTTTTGAAAAAATTATCGATTAAATAGAAATTAAAATATAAAATTTTTACATGTATTTGTGGAACATATTTTTACATAAAAAATATTAAACTTAGTTTCCAAGAACTTGCATACTTAAAAGATACTGACATATGAACGTTTTGTGATATTGGACCTATAAATTCGAACGTATACTTTCGACAATATTTTATCTGTATTCATTGATATTTCAATTTTTGTTGATAATACTGTTTGGATATTAATTTAACTTGGCATGCAGAATGTATCGCATGAAATATGTATGGAGGCGCCAATTCAATGATTTATTTGGCAATCGGTATCTTTACATGATTTCAAATATTTCATTATAGTCTTCCTTTGTTTCATAAAATCATTGAATCGTTATTAATTTGCTTATTATGACACAGAACAACGTTAGATAATATTTGAACATTACAGAAGAGCATTAAGTTTTGTACTGAAAATTATAATTTACAATTTTTTGTACATTAGTAATTATGCTAGTGATTATATTAATAATTAATATTAAATATATTGCTATAATAATTATGTCGGTTATCACATAAAAAATGGTAGGTGTTATAATATTTTTTTAACGCTCAATACATTTACTTAAATTCCCTTTATTTCACATCGAATGATTAAATATCATTATCAAGTACCTACCATTTTTTCGTATTATATGATTATTTTTAATTAGTTCGTTTTTAATAAAGTCACATAGAACTGATACATTTGATGTAGCCTTATATTAACGATATTTGTGCCAAACAGAATGGATAACATATAAAACATTACGTTTTTTACATGAATTTTATTCCACTGATGTAGTAAGTAGATTGTGGATTTTGAGTATAGTTTTGTGCATGGGCTGTGAACAGGCACGTATTTTATTCCGTTTGTTTTTGTTTATATTGACCGAACTTTTTAATACGAAAAGTACCATATTTTATTGCTGCGCAACAAATTGTAAGTATAATGTGTATGTACGTGTAGGAAAATGACGCTTTAATATGTGGATACATAATTCTAGCGATTACATCGATCTTTTGAGTCGTATATTTATTTGTAAGATTAAATTTTTATTCGTGTTTTGTATTCAACTTCAAGGTACCCTATTAATTGTTTATTTTTTTTTGCAAGAATACTTTCAAATCACAAGTCCTGTCATTTTTGCAACATTATAAATTATTTGTAAATTTAAAGACGTTATTTCTATATTTCCTTGACATTACTTTTCGCCATTGGTTTACTGTAATTTTACTTAAATCGCATTTATGCAGTTAAATGTCTTTTTCCTTTCCACTGATGTTCGTTCAAGTATTTCGCGGCTCTGGGGTATTTCTTCTCCTTCGTCACTTTCTCCATATCCTTTCACATGCTTTTACGTTCTTTTATTTGCCTTCAAAAATCTGCACACCTCTCTGCTACGATAATTTATTTGAGCAACACGTGCACACGTGCTCCGGATTCCGTGTGCGAGTATGCGTTATTTTTCCTTGCAGGATAGAGATATTAACCTAATGCAAAATCTGCAAGATATTTGAATCGCTAGTTTACTGATAATTTTTAATTATCAAGTTGTTTTCAATTAAGTTTGAAGGTGAATCGTTAATTATTACAGATTTTTTGTACGCAATTTTTATACATCTTGATATAAGATCTATTAATTTTTCCACACATTAGCTTACTATATTTTTTTACCTTTTTGCTTTTTATTTTTTCTGAAATTAAATACCAAAGTAAAGAAGTTATAAGAACTATTGGTAATATATTAACTCCATGATGGAGAAACTTCATTTTTAATTCTTCTTGCTATTAATAAAAGTATATAATCATGAAGGAGAAGATAAAATATTCTACTATAACGTAAAATGTTACTATTTTTTTATGAATATGTGGTGAATTACCGTGTTTGTTTATGCAATTGCCTGGATGGTAAAATATTAAATTTGTGACGAAACAGAGGGTTGATTTTGCGAAATTTAGAGATGAAACGCAATAAACGCAATATTGCATTTATAACAATTAATAAAAATTCAATTATTTACGAAAGGTTGCATGAAACGTATGTGCATGTGTATAATGAACCGGTTGCTTTCTCTTTAGATTAAATATATCAATAAATGGCATAAATGGCATATATTTCAAATATCAAATTGCAATTTTCGTTTATGTTGTTTCAAATAATACTATATCTCTTTCGCAATATTCTTGCTTCTTTTTATAATCTCTTGGCTTGCGTTTATGGTATACACCTTGCACATTGTAGACAAATTTTTTAAATAGAGATACTTTTACGTTTTTTTAAGATCTCGTTGTAGCACACTCTTATTTCATTTTGTTCCAGAGTCATGTTAAAGGATGACCCGCCTTTCTTTGCAAGTAGAGCGTCCACAATTTCACTAATAAACGCAGCACGAATGTAGTGCTTCGTCATTGTCGACATTCATGTCTCAATTACCCCAATTTATATTCTCACCAACGAATACGTCGTCGTGGTCGTAAAATCTTCCGGAGAACCACCCTTTCATTTGTCGTCTATCTTGAAATATAAAAATCCTCTCTTCTCTCCCTGCTATTCTCGTACGTCCATTTTTCCGCGCAAAGCTACTAACTTTCCTCATCACGGTCATCGTTGGTTATTATTCCGCACGTTTGTCTAGCTAGCTCCCCTCACTTGATCAAAATTTAACGAATAAATTATATAATAATGCGTTATTTATGCACTCTCTAAATCCGTAAAAAAAATTTTACGCTTATTTTAACCAAAAGAAATTATTTTTAATGGGGGAGCTAAGTACCTATAGGCTGCCAATGAGCTCCCCCTCCCACATATTAATCACAAGCGATTCTGAAAAACAAATATACAAGATTTATGCGCTACTTATGCGCTCTTACATCAGAGTAATTTCGATTTTTGCGCCGCATCTCCTAAAGGACTTTCTTCTTAGGGTGCGTTTATGTTGGAGCAGTGATAAACGATAAGAGCGGCAATACTATTAGCGAAGCAGCGAGAATAAATGCATTAATTTATATGTAATTGTTTATATGCTTCATATAAACACTTACATATTGTATATGCTTCATATAAGCACTTACATATAAATGAATGCATTTATTTTCGCTGCTTCGCTAGCATCGCCGATCTTATTGTTTATCACTGCTCCAACATAAACGCACCCTTAGGACAAATAAAGATATTTATAGATATACGCCAAATTAATCTCAATTGTAAAACTTGATAAATTGAAAATATAGGATATAGGGGAAGGTGGGGCAAGACGGGGTGGGGCAAGACTAGGCTCTTTTCTTTACCACGTAGTGCTATTCATCGGATTTGTTTAGAATTTGATTATGCGAAAACCAGCCTTTGTTTGGACAATCGCTGACTTCATTCCGTTACGTTGTTTTGTCATTTTGTGCACATTTTGTCGTTTTGTGCACATGTGTTAAAATATTGCGACTTCATATTTGTTGTTTCAACTAGAAACATGAGTATTATTTTGAACTCTCTTTTACACTATCTTGTAGCATGATTTTCTGAGTTCCCAAAACAGTCGATGTTTTTATTTGTAATGCATAAGTTTTGCATTATGACATAATTTAAAAAAAGTCGCTTTGGGGTAAGACGAGGTAGGGCATTACGGACTCTCTCGTGTGACTCAGAAAGAATTCAGCGACAGCGAAGTTGTTAAAGAGATGACCAGTGCCTCTACTGTCATGATATTATTCCGACGAAAATGAATTGGTTGCGCCGCTTATACGCGATGGGCATAACTCTTGCGCAGGCATTGACAATAAGGATAAAGGAACTGTTCATGTCTGTATTTTATGTGAAAAATAAATAAATATGGAATGTTTTCGATTGTCTTAACTTGCAATAAACATTTTATTTCCTTATTTTTACTTTTCAATGTTAAAATTAAATATTTAGGGCTGGTAAATGGAGGTACCCCGTCTTACCCCACCTATGGGACAAGACGGGGCAGAAGACGTTTTTTCAAATATTGCTTTCTAAACTAATTATTCATACTACTATGTATGTTAGTTTTAACCATCTTTATATGTAAAGAAGGGAAATGAAAGGATTTGTGTTGATAAAGTTGAATATTTTTTATATTTATCAGTCATTTCATGTGGTTAAACCTTAAGTACCCCGTCTTACCCCACCTTTCCCTATTTATGATTTACGTGCTATTATTTTCAGGTGATTTCAATTTGTGCACTGCATTCCTGTGGCGCAAAAAATCGAAATTACTCTGATGTGAGAGCGCATAATTAGATCATAAATTCTGTATACTTGTTTTTCAGAATTGCTTGAGATTAATATGTGAGGGGGGGAGGGCGGATCACTAGCAGCCTTCAGTTTTCCTATTAAAGATATAATTTCTTGTTTGGTTTGACAAAACAAGCGTAAAATTGTTTTTCTTTTCTGGATTTGGAGAGAACACATAAATAGCGCATTATTATATAATTTATTCGTTAAATTTTGATCAAGGCAGACGTTTATTCCGCTGTTCGCGCAGCGGGTGAAACATTCCGGGCCACGAACGATCACGAATAACTTATATATCACCGACGATCTGTCGGCGTGCCAGAATTCGGACCATCGAGTCCGGCAGAACAATTCGCGCACAGGAATGATAACCCGCACGCGGGACAAAAAGACGGCGGACGCCTATTAATCGTACGGATTTTATCTGCCGCCGACATTGCAGAAAAGACCGATTTTCTTGAAGGGGATCGTGGTATATCCAAAAGATGGAAATTGTTGGATCGCGTGTTCTGGAAATATCTTTCGCCCTTTATTATTCCCTGTGGTGGATTACGAACACATGGGACTTCTCAAACCTTCCAGTAATCTTAAACTGCAGAAACCTGACGTTTTTATTGTCAAAAGTTTTAATTAATAAATTAAAAATGATAGTATTTAATGCTCTTCAAAACTTGATTAATTAAAACGTTCTTAAATAGTAGTATCTTAAATAGAAGTTTCAAAATATCAGTTGCGACTAAAGTTTTTTAATAATACGTTCCAGCACTGATTCTTCTTTTCTTCAAGTGGATCACGATTACTTACACGTCTACCTTGCCCACACATCTCTGGTCCGCGATGCAAAGCACGAAACGTCCCTTCGAAACTTACAAATTGATCTGATAGTGCATCCGAGAATCTCTCGCGAATGCGGCGGTGCATTTGAATGCGATGCATATCGAACAGATATATTTATGTGGCATCTACAATCATGCAAACATGGTCGATATTCGATCGGATTACTCGTTTTATAACTCGCACTTCATTCTTGTCACGCGCGTATAGAGATATCCGCTAGAAACTTTAGTCATCTGTTATAATGTCTCGAAGACACTGCTTCATCGACGAATATTGACAGCGCATCGCGGTTAATTAAGAACTTTTTGGAAGTCTAGAAGGGTAAAAGGTAATTTTTGTCCGTGATGGAGAAATTTGTATTTTTCTTTACCCGACTTTATCGAGATATTATAAATTATAATAAATTGATAAAAAAATGTTTATCTGCATAATACGAACGAGGATAGTTTATAACGACTAATAGAATATAAAACTAATTAATTACAACTGATATTGATGACTGTCAATAAATTAATATACAGGTCTACACCATTAAATAATTTTTGTTCGAATAAATTGATTAAGAAGTATAGAATAAACGCAAACACCTATATTTTTTTAATTTAATTAATTGCACAATATCTAGGTGTTAATCATTTGCAAGAAAAGTGTTTTGTAATAGTTTTGCTTCCGTTCATCGTGATGCGGTTTATTTTTCAATAAATGTGTGTATATGTTTCACGATTCTTGTTTAATATAATAGCGTTGTAATTATATAATTTGTCAAATTCTCTCTCTCTCTCTCTCTCTCTCTCTCTCTCTCTCTCTATCTATCTATCTATCTATCTCTCTTTCTCTCGGTTACGTATGTATCACATATCACTTATGACATATTTACTTATATGTGAGTAATATTGCGGAGATCAAACACGGAGAAGCTATATAATACTCTAGGAGTTTTGTAAGTTAAACGAGGATATAACGATCTCACATGATAGCTCAAATACGATAATTTTACAGTTTTCAAGAAATTTTATTCTTGCAGGCAAATGAATTTAAAGAAGAGCACTTTTCACTGTTGGATATTCTGGTTTATTACGCGACTTAACTTTTAATTAATATCGGTTTTCTTGTTATTTCATAGATCCATTCATCTTTAATGAAAGTAGAATTATGAAACTCAGCTATATTTCTTTTAATCCGATTATTTATGATATTGAGAAATGCAATTTCTGAGTATCTTCTTTTAATTGGTGATTTCGCGATTCCTTTCCAATGTAACATTTCTGGTCTGTAATTTTCCAATTGTATCGCTATAAATGGAATGGTGAATTTAAACAACTGTTAATCGTGTTATATACCACATTATTGACATCTATGAAATATATAATGGCAAAAATTTCGTGCCATTTATTCGTATATATGTATAAAACAATTAAAAAATGTAAGTTGTGTTCGATATTTTGATGAAAATATTACATTATTAATTAATGTTACTAACTCATGATTTACTTGATTATTTTATACTTGTCACTAGTCGTAACAGTTTTGCTATTAATTCAAAATTAATCTTTCAAAGTTAGAATTGTGCAATTTACCAAACGTCAGATATTAAAAATTAGATTGAAGATTTCACGTAGCAAAAAAAAAAACAGCAAGTTACGCTGAGACAGTATGAAGATTGAAACTATATTGGCCGAGATATATCATAGAAATTGAGATCGATGATGCCTGAAATACATTATTTTTAGAATCTCGAGAATTGTTTAGTTTTAAAAGATGAAGATACAAAAGAGAACATCTTGTTAATCTGTCAACTAAAGAAATACATTCACAGAGCAAACTTTGCGCAGTTACGCCTGTTTTTGTGGAAGGGGACACGAGAGACGAAAGAAAAATTTGAATACGATGATAGATGTATCAAGCATCTCTTGTTGTTTGGGAATGTAAATTGAACGCTTTTCCTTTTACGAAGCGAGGACTCAGTTTTACATTTTCTTCCTGCGAGACTTCATATCGTACGTTCTTTTCCAAATGGAAATAGTAGAACGAAACAAAACCATGTGTAATGTGTTTACATGGCACAGAACCACAAGAGAAAGGTTTGTGATTGCAAATATTTACAATGAACGTATCACCGAACCAGAAATTCTGGTGCTTTGTATGACTTCTTTATTTAATTATTTCTTGAATCCTTTGCAAACAATTGCAAAATCTTTTTTAGAGTTTTTTATGTGTTATTTTTTGTTTATATGTTATTTTTCATGTCTATTAACACAAAATATAACATTATTATTTATATAGCAATACTCCGCTCTAGTAGTTTCGGCATTCACACAATATATTCATTGATTAATTAACAAATAGAGGAGACAAAGATTCAATTATTCAACCAAACAAATACATGTATGATGTAAATTAATTAGAAATAATTGTGTCCTTGATGTGAAACAGCACAAGGCTGTCAAATTTATCGAAAATTTCTCGAAATTGATATGAGTGCGATCGACAAACGTTGTATGGCTTGACCAGAATCTCGTTGTAACATTGCCATTGGCAATACGCAATGCACAGTATAGAGTAAAGTGCAATCTGCGATTCGATGCGATGCGATGCACGCCAATCACTTTAATGGACAATCGAATGTAGCACGTCGTTTGTTGATCTGCACTTTTACGCCTATCAGGTACCACTTCAACAAGAAAAACGATAATTTTTCGTGACACGCTTATTATTTGGGCGCCGTTAAATTGTAACATATATTAAACGACGTTTAATTACCGTAGCAGACGCCCGCAATGTTAATCGCTCGATTGAAATTGCAGGAGTGGCGTAGTAAGCCGCAATTGAATGTAAGCTGTGAATCAGTGATGCAGCCTGTATCGCGTGGCAACGATATACCCGTGATCAACAAAGAGCTCATCAATGTTTCCGTTTCGCCCCCGCAAACAATCCGATAGATCGTATTGAAAGAACACTGATGTCAAGTGTGATCTATCTCGGTTTTCTTTATTTAAAAACTTATTTTTTTCTACGAATTTGCACTAATTCTCGATTTCTATCCCAGAGAATTTTTATTTAGGTATGTAATGATGTAATCGATAGAAAAAATATATTCCAGAAATTTATGAAATTTTTCTTTGCATGGAAAATATAATTTTGAATAATAGAAAGGTCATCAAAATAAAAATTTCATTATTTTTCAAAATAATGTAAAAATTGTGTCAATCTTAAATAATCAACGGATAAAACTTAAATTTCGCCTTTAATTTTAGATTATTACGTTTGCAATTTCCGTCATCAATGAATATCGTTTATGAACCTGAGTAACACGTGCAGTTTCCACTTTCCAATTTCGATGCTTGCTCGTATTTGGATTCGATCATTGGTCATATAACGACCACTTTCGATTGGCATCACAGACCGTTTGATTGCTTTGAGACGAATTAGGTGAATAATATGCAACTAATGGCAACTATATTATTTGATTGGGTCCTGCTAAATGGCAAGAAAATCTGTAAATTGGACAAAGTCGATCGCTATCTATAACTGCACCGGGAAATTGCGGTATGTTCGTCGAACGTATCTCTGTGAATTAACGATGCAACTGGTAGTATCTGACGCAGTACGTGATCAACGAGAAGGGCTCTCTATCGGCGTTTGCCCGGATGTTATCGATCTACCACGGAAAAAATGCCGTACGTGCATGAACGACAGTGCGAACCGATTCGTAAAATTGGACGGAATTTTTTAACATATAGACCAAAACGTATTGTCACATCCATCGAATTACACTGAAGTAGGTATTGTATTTTCTATGTAAAAACGAGATGTAATTGCAAAAAGGAAAACACCATCGGTATTTGAGTGCCTGTTGTGTGATATACTAAAATTGTTCTAACAAACGTATTTAATTGAAAAAAACAGTGGAATGTTTGATTTATTTAATTAATTTATTTTGCACAATTTATTTATGTTTACTTAATTTTCTGAATTGATTTGACTATGTTGGCGTAATATCGATAAGCTCAATTTTAACTTTACAAAATTACTTTATCTCAAAACGTTATTAATTATCTAATAACGCTGCTTTTAGAATGGAAATCAACGACCGCAATTATTGCATACACACAATATGTATAAGTGGTCCAGTGTTTTATTTATTCACTGCCGTAACGTTTGATCTTGCTTTAGTTGAGACGAATCTTTCCAGTAGCGAAGTGTCTTTCGTGATCCTCTTTGATGAAACTTTATTCATTTCGGTCCCTGTAATCTGACTTAATTAAACTTCCACTTCTCGCCCCCTCTATCCCCCCTTTAAGGCGGATTAGCCGAACGTACCATCTTAAGTCCATACCGGATCTGGATCTGGATCAAGTAAAGAACTTCACGTCCGGTAGATTCAGCGTATTGCGCAACGACATAGTTCAGCGCTTTTCTATGGCGAAGTAAACTGGCAACAGAACGATAGATAAAAACAGAATAAGACGTCTCGAGAATGTATATTCACGTTTTATGCACATCAAAATTCCATTTGTTTGTATATAACTCGATAAAAACGCATGTAAAAATAGCTCCGGTTAAATGATATATATCATTTACAGGGATCAAAATGAATAAATAATAGCTATTCAAGTTTTTTCTTTACACCTCCACCATTTCTTTATTTTCAAACATAAATTATTTCTGGAGGTTCACGCTATAGCGACACTCATACTAATCAAGAATCTTTTTGGTTTTTTTGTTTCAGATAATTCTACAAGCAGTTACAATGCCCGCAGTGGACCAACCTTTTTTTTTTTTACTTGTTCGCATTGTTGTATTTTCCATTAAATAAACTTGACTAAAAATTCTACAAAAAATAAGTTTTGTTGTTTAAAGCATGCCTAATAAGTACTAAAAACATTCATTCAATTATCTGCATTGGTATTGCCAAAAAAAAATTCATAAAAATAGCGAATTTTTCGAGCGTTCAAAGTGAGATGACCCCTTAATTAAATAGTTTTCTTTAATTTGTTAGAACAATTTTAGTATATCACACAACAGGCACTCAAATACCGATGGTGTTTTCCTTTTTGCAATTACATCTCGTTTTCACATAATTAATAACGTTGTGTTTTGAGATAAAGTAATTTTGTAAAGTTAAAATAAAAGAAAGAGTTTTACGTGACATATGTCACGTAAAACTCTTTCTTTTTTATGATTTTGACTAGTCAAGTTTTTAGCCTGATAATTGTTCATGTAACATCACTTATCTCAGTTATCTAAATACCATTTGCAGAAATTATTTGAATATCTTATAAAATTCATTTTTTATAAATTATTTTTTGCATTCAATATTGCAAGTTATACGCAAAAACTGAGTTACATCGAGATTAAGTTTGTATACAGGATATAGATTCTAAACTTTTTTAAATCGCGGGTAATAGTAACGATCGTTTTAATGTTAGGAATTCTTGAGCTGTGAGAGATTAAAAATATTATTCATGTAAAAAGAACTATGGAACTACGTAAAAAATTGGAGACTTTCTACTTTTACATTTTGTCCGCTTTCTTAATCAGACCTCCCAAATGTCGTAACGCCGAAACTTGATACGACGCGAGTTTGTGCTGGGCGTCCAAGAAAAAAAAAAAAAGAGAACTGCGAAAGTGTTAAATCAGCTGGCGCTACACAGGTTTATCCTACACGCCTGTGTACACATGGCCGGTTAACTTAGCTGGTGCCTAAATATAGAGGATATATGAGCCTCTTATTCTGAACGTCGCGTAAATGAAATTTCGAAGAACAATGAACTTTTATAGGATATGCGCACAACTTGATGGGATGTCTGTATATTAATAAGGTTTTTAAAAGAGTTATGCTAATTTTAAACGTATTAGTAATTTGAAATTGAAACAATTTATAGAGAATAATGGAATGGAAATGAAAAATTACAGCCATTTTAAAAAATATTATTAAAGTGTTAAAACATCGTGCCTTTTCTTTATAAATTGCAGAATAATGTAGATTCTGGTTTTTTTTTTCAAACTAAAGCAAAAAGAAATTTTGAACTAAATTTATATTTTTGATAGAAATAATATATAAATCTTTTTTCTCTTGAGCTGCATACTTTCTTCAATAATGGAGTTATTAATAAATATACAGGGTGTAAATAAATACCTGTTACAAACTTTTAGGGTATGTAGAGGGTTCAAAGTAGACCAACTTTTAAGGAACTTATGTTCGGAAACGCACCGTTTGCGAGCTGCAGACTGGAACTGTTGGTATGTTAAGTAATAGGAATAATTCTCATAATAACTTTATTTGCTTACATTACATTACAAAAATGTTTAGCAATGTCAAAACAGATGTAACGTATAAGCAAATAAAGTTATTATGAGAATTATTACTTAACGTACCAACACTTCCAGTCTGCAGCTCGCAAACGGTGCGTTTCCGGACATGAGTTCCTTATTAAAAGTTGGTCTACTTTGAACTCCCTATAAGTACATACCCTACAAGTTTGTAACAGGTATTTATTTACACCCTGTATATAGTTAAATTATTGTAATTACATTATTGCGAAAAAAACTTTTTAATCTTTTAATACCTATCATTTAGCAAAGCTCTGTTTATTCTACATTTAAATATATATTATGAACTTTTTTAATTTTTCTTGTTGGAATCCAATATCATTGAAAGAAAACACGATTATCTCGTGACATATTTGTTGGAATACCCGCGGGTGTTTCTTACTCACCGAGTACGAGTAGCAGCAGAACTTGTTGCGGGAGCCGAGCCACCATTGTGGGCCCGTTCGCTCGCACATCTATGAATTTAAATCGAGCGATCCTGCCGTGCCCCCTCGATTTTCCCGTCGTGATCGCCAGCGTCCGCCGTAACAACATTCATTTAACGTTCTGCTGGGCTT
Organism: Leptothorax acervorum; assembly: GCA_035220615.1. Taxonomy (NCBI): domain Eukaryota; kingdom Metazoa; phylum Arthropoda; class Insecta; order Hymenoptera; family Formicidae; genus Leptothorax; species Leptothorax acervorum. Next base: position 1,183,125 of record JASTWQ010001267.1, on the reverse strand, counting down.
CCACGTAGGCGTACGCGCCGCTTTTCCGGTTCGTCCGCTCACGCACGGAACCTTTCCAATTCCTTCCGGTTCCACTGTTGATGCTCACCGGATCCGGGAAAGGTTCAGCACTCGAAGAATAGCCACTTTCGTCGATCGAGCTGCACACACGCGTCCGATTAATTTCCCACGGCGACGCGACGCGATCTCTGAAATTCGTGGGAATTCACAGCGAAGCGATCGCAGCCGTATCCGATTGTGTGAAACGCCCCCGGCGCGAGTTTTCAAAATGACAGATTTTTTTTCTTCCCTTTTTTAGACCGATCCGAATGCGATTTGGCCAGATGGCCCGATATTAATCGACCCGCGGCACTCTCGCGTGCGGTGGCTGCGATTGGGCCGCGCTCGAAGCCCGATATCTATGGCACATAAATATTTTAGAGATGCGTTTGGTAAAGGGAGCAGTGTGGTAGATAGAACGGACGAACAGTGCCGAGAGATAGACTCGTGGAAAAAATAATTTACAAGTGAAATACAACTTGACACCTGCCAGATAATATCGGCACAGTGAATATAACAGAAGCAGTCCGGTACTGTTTCTGACAGAATCTAGAAGGGAGACGAAACGTAATACAAGGCAGATTAAGAACCTTACATATGTGTGCGATCTTGCACAATCTTGTGTGTGTCTCTACGTAATATATGTGCTCACCGCACTGCCGTGCCAATCGTCATTGATTTTCGCGACAATTGCATTCTGAAGAACTGAAGCGACGATGGTAAAATTGGAAACCCGATAAGAACTTCTCGCAAGTTATTTTATTGCCGTTCATCTCGGTTGGAAAGGATGCGATTAACGTTCGCGATTTCGGAAAAGTATTTCGACGCATACAAATTTACATACTATTACCTCCTTTCTTTAGATTTATAGTGATTTATGACGATTGCTAAAGCATTATTGAAAATGTTTTATAATTATCTATTTTAATCCAGAATACTGTAGATTTAGGCATAATCTAATATGTTAGAAATTCACGGATTAATATGATCTACTAGATAATAAGCTCCAAGAGTATGTTATGTCATGCAACTAGTGGCGGGATAAACCTATATGTAATATGTATCCGTAATATTCTAGACAAGCAAATAGCACAGTCGCAGCGTTTGCGCGCACGTAGACGAAAGGGCGCTACGAATAACACGCGTTATATTCTGCGAATAATGGAAACTCCGCGAATAATGGAAATAACTGAGTTACTGTCGTATTGAGGTAAAAAAAGGTTAAAAAAGATGACGATTGAGCCGACGCAACTTGGTGAATTAAAGGTAGTTTACTGGTTTAGCGAATTGCGACGAAGCAACGGTATTTTGCATCGTTCGTAATTCACTGGATTAAAATGCGAACGTACGTTTTACGTGAACAGTGGGTCTCCTATGTTCACGCCCTTTCAGTCTCATCCTCTCCCTTGGTGTAGAATTACTTTTTCTCTACAGAGAATAAAAACGGTCGTTTAGCTCGCGCCACAGCATCAACAGAGCGGATTGTAAAAATCGCGAGACACTCAGCGGCGCGGCGGCGCCGTTTCGCACCACAAAGTATCACGAATGTAAGCTTTTTGCTGAGGCTTTATCTAACGCTATTAGATCAATTACTTTAATATTTTTTTATGAAAGCCATTTTATCAAGAATATTTTATACTCTTAAAATACAAGATTATAGAAAATTTTTTATTAATTCGGTCATTTTCTATATGAAATTATCTGATAACAAACGTAAAAACCGAAATATTTTGTAATTTTGCAGTATGTAACGTCAAAATAATTTAATAGCGCTTTCTATTGAGAAAAACTCGCAGCACTGAGTGCAATTTTATTGTTGTAATATAAAAATCAGTTCACATATTTTCAGTGTTTAATGTACTACTGTTTAATTTGACAAATTTTTGCCAGTAGAACATTAAACACTGAAAATATATGAACTGATTTTTATATTACAACAATAAAATTGCACTCAGTGCTGCGAGTTTTTCCCAATGGAAAATACTATAAGAAAAGATATTGCGTAACAGTCAAGGAGAGGTCCGTTATAAAAAGAACAGCTATACATGTATGTGACAGCTATACTCTGACATAGGTTTACATTTATCAATTTTTTAACAGCATATCTAGAGAAAATATCCGAAAACTAAATTTCCATAAAAGCTTTCATATTCATGGGAAATGTGGAATAAAAGTCACCAATTCCACGTTTTCTAAATTTTGCGTTAGATCTTCATATTGCAAAGAATTTTGTGTCTCTGGTCTGAGTTCGCCGTTCTTTTTTCCCCACGCGCAGCTGAATATGCATGATCGCAAAGACCCATTTGGCAGAAACGAATCCCGTCTACACGTTTTCGAATTTTATCGCAATTTCGTCAATCCTCGCCGTAATTCGACGAGTTTTATATTCTTGGTATACCGCATATTAGGATATCTCTCTAAATCACGCCCGATGTTATGTATGATATTTTTTTTAATTGTACCTAAGATCACATGTGATAATCCTTACCACTATTACTCATAACATCGAACAGTTGTTTGTAATTGAGAAAATTTTGGGAATTCGCAAGATTAATGATTCAATAAAAAATGGAAAAAATCTTTCAAAGAAATGTTAGTTTGATATGTATTTTTAGAAGCTGCATCAAATTTTCAAACGAAATATCCATATTTCGACCAGTTTTTGTAGTTTGCTGTTTGTCAGTTGCCATTTTCTTGTTTTTATTTGTGCTCGAAAGCAACAACAGAAAAATAATCGGCGTATTTTAAATAAATCTTGCAATAAGATTTTCGTTTAGGAGAAAAAGCAATGTCATGTCAAATGTAGCGCGTTGTTTTCGATTGTTCTCTCATATTAAACTTCCATTATTTATTTATTCATGAAGATTGATGGCTTTTCGTGAATAAATATATACAGCAGAATTTACAATTGCTAATTTTTACATGTAAAATTTTTACATATCGCAAATAGTGTCAGGATTTATTCATTTTTGTATATGAAAGCGGAGAAATTAATATTCAAGTGTTAAAAAATTAATTATCGAAAAAAATGTTTCTTATAGATAATTGATACCTATGTAGTCATTTAATAAAAATGTGAATATCATTATATAACATTATTGATAGAAATGAGATAATGTATGTAGGTATAATAATAGAATGTCACTTTTAAATTTATTCGCGATATTAACATCTTCATGTTAAAGAATAATTGCGATAACTAAATTAATACGTAAATATTTTAATTCGGACATTTCCAAGATTTGACTTATGTCACGTTCAAAACGTACGACTTATGCAATCGAGAAAATTCCGAAGAATGAAAGAGGAATGATCAGCCGAACGAGTTTTCGTTGTCATACACGCGTGCCTAGAATACTTGACGTTTCCTTTCTACGCGCACGTATTCCCTTTCAGCGGTTGACGTGTGACTCTTTCTGTTACGAACGGGGCACAGCTTCTGCCGCAAATGTTCTTCAAGAATAGCCGTGCATTCATGTGCTCACTCCGTATCTCCTGCCGCGATCTGCATTCGGGTGCAGTATAATTTCCGAGGAATCGCGGAGCGCGGCGGAGCTCTATAAACGCCAGACGCGGAGACGCCTTTATGCCGTCGTGCTTGCGCAAAATTTGTCTTCTTGTAAGAAGGAAAGCTCGATACGACGCGGACGTCGAAGACGCGTTTATTACGTCCCTTGGCACGTACGTCGATTCGATATTCAAGACAACTGCAGTTACCGTTCCGGAAAATCTACGGATTTTTCGGGCTCCGCCTTTCGCGGTGACGAAAGAAGCAATGTCATGTAAAATGCTTTCAGTGTCACCGCGCTCATCGACATCCCGAGATCATCTTTAGATTATCTTATCAAAGCTACGTTGACGAGCACGACAGCAGCTCTTGAGGCCGCTTGGCGAGCTGCCGAGATTTTTCGTGGATATTTTTGTCGCGTGGGCTACTGAAATGCATCGGTCCAGATCACCTCCACCGCCGCTACCAGCGTGCTTTAATTCCGAATCAGACGTGTGCTCCAATAATTACGATAACGCGATTCCCAAAGAGGTACATACAAGAGCCGGTTCAGATGAGAGAATTCGCGTATTTCCGATTCTTGTCACCCCCCGCTCGAAAATGCTTGATCACTGACACGCGCGTTCACACAGAACGTGCGTTCCGGAAAATTCGCACTTTTCACTGCCACTCTGCACACGAAGCATACGCACGCACCCACGAATGCACGCACTCACGTGCTTCTGTCTCGCGGGCGCGCGGAGTCAATCGCGGCGTCGCGCCACCGCCGACCGAGTGAGCAAGTAGTACAAGCGTATTACTCCACGATCCGTCGCGCGCGGACTCCGACCGCCGACTGACTACTAGCCTAGCCGTGGTCTGGCCTCGGTGGCTGTTTCTACTGTCTCGCTTGCGCGCTTCTTCTGGCGCCGTCTGCGTCGCACTCGTCGCTGATGCATTATCCTCCTGAGACCTGAGGTCACACTCTTTTTCTTCTAGCGTGGAACTCTTATAAAAGACGCTTCAAAGAAAGCATTCACGATAATAATTGCTTTTTACCTCTTGTCAATTACACTTAAAATGTGCTAAAAGCGTGACTTGAGATATCGCATGCAAAATAATGCTTTTCAAGCAATTGATTTCTTAATTAACATTTTCTTTGGTATATTTAATGATATTACTACACGTTACATGAGCAGAATATATTTAATATACGACTATTTAGCTATATTCTTTTTTTAATTTAAAGTTTGATGATTTTGTTGATTTAAAATTGATGTAATTGTTTGCTTCTATCTTTTTTTAATATTATAATGAAATACTATATCAAATCGCGTTTGATAATTTCGCTAAACATTTTTTATAAATATGGAGAAAATGCAGCTAGCGAAATGGCCAAGTAAATAAGAAAAGAATGCAATTTATAAGTCAATCAAACAGAAAATAATTGTTTTTTTTTCTCTTTCTCTTCTTTAGGTTATTAAGAACGAGTTTTAGTAAACTCGAAATTATCAGCAGAAGAAGATTAACGGTGAGAGTTTTAATTATAAGAATGTCAATTTTATGACATTATGATAGAAGCGAAATTAATAACTTATTAACTTCTTCCCTCTTCATTTATAATAAACTTCGGGAGGTCATTTCAACTATATTACAATAATTGTTAGCCAAAACTTTTTTATGAAAGTTTATGATTTAGTTAATTTATGGTAAATGATACTTTGTTCCGTTAAAAGGAAGTTGACCAACCAATCTAGAACTAATTTAAATATCACAGCATTCTCTTTTTTTCTTAATTTTAAAAAATCTCTTAACGTGGTTAATAGATAGAAGGAAACTCGAATAGAATATTTCTCAATCTACGTTGGATAATACTTATTCATTCGATACAATTAAATTTATCATCTATTGTATTATGGACAAACATTGAAAAAGTAATCTTTGATTGTCTAAAATTTTGTGGGCGAGAATACATGTCGGCTACGATTAAAGTATGTAGCAGTCTGGTGGTAGAACATTGTACGTGGGCGAGTATTACATTCCAGGGCGAGTGTTCTTATTGAAAAGCTTTAGCGTGATAGTCTGATTGAGCACCTGTCGATGGCAGACTTCGGCCAGTTTTTTTTTCAATCTACCCAGGCATTCAATGCCTGCCGATCACCAATCATCAATAAGCGATGTTTATTTGCGCAAATTGCAAATAGCAGTTGCATGCACGATGATCAATTCGAACGTTAACAGAGCCATTTCGTCATTTCAACAATCGAGAAATTTAATGATCCAAACGTTTGATTTCTCTAAATATTTGGTTATTTGAATCTCTTAACATAATTATTCCTGAGTTTAATGTAATGATCTCTATCTCTATCTTAGAAGATGTTATTTAAATTCTCTAGAAATCAAAGTATAAATAGTTGGAAATTTAAGAATTCTGCAAAGTAAAAAGATTTTTTTAATTTTATGAACATAAACCTGAATTAATGTGAAATCAACAAGAGTTAATTTGCTTTGTGTATTTAATTATTTAATTAATGAGAAAATCAATATGGGAAAGTTATATCTATTATTATTTATAATAAAATTAATTTTCCAAAGTTGCAAAAGATCAATGCGTTTTTGTTATGCGCATTGATTAAACCAATTATATAATTACTGGTTATACATACCTGGGTATTTGTATTATTGTAACATCAAAATTTAAATTAGTACACAATTAAGGTACAGAAATAACATTGGTTACAGAAATATGATGTACCTATTATATTGATTTTCAGAGTTTACAGGAACAAAGAAACCTATGAAATTTATAATCAAATTTTGCCCATTAATTTTCACGTAGATAATCAATCAGTTCACTTCGCTGACTGATTGTTGCTAGTTTTGAAAATATCTTACACTGTTTTGTTTGGATAGAAATGCGTAGCGTATCCCATGAAATGCTATAATCTTTTCTGCTTCTTACGTGCGGTGCGTTGACCTTCCGATTTATTTTAAGTTGTCTCATTTTGGCTCGCACGTTATATAATATTGCTTACTCATATTTATACTTAAAAAAGAGTATTAACAAAATAGCATCTATTTTTTTATTTGATTTGCATCAACTTACATTTATTTGCATTTATTTTATTTTTTTATTGTTGAACTACAGGAAGATAAGTCGAGATGCATTTCCATCACACACACACACATACACTTACACACAAAGAGATTCTTGTCACTCTGCGCGAATCCATAGGGGAGTACCAAGCCCTTTGACGGTTTTTGAGGTCATCCTCTTATCTCTCTTTCTTATATCATCTCCCTCTTTTTTTATCGTATTATCCTTTGAATTAACACGCAACCGATTAAATATCGCGTTCTCAAAATAAATATGTGGTAATTAAATATGTGATTACATTGAAAATATTAGAGAACGTATTTTATTCTTCTAGACTTTGTGTTATAAATGTATTTTCCGTAGAAATCAGAATTCTATCTGCTTTTACTCTCCTTTTATAAAGAACAGTGTGCTAACTATTGTACGAATCTTAAAGAAAAAAAATTAATGAATTGAGCGACTGAGTTAGGAAGAAAAATTATATTTATACTCGGTATATCTCTTTTATACTTTTTTGTAGGGAGCAATATCAGTTACTTATTAGCGTTATAGATATAAAAAATAAAATGGTTAATTACGAATGGTAGTTATACAGTAATCGTAGCCAATTGGATTTCTCCTCTCATTGCGTTATGATCGTAACAATTTTTAATCTTTGTAGGACAGTTTTATATAAGGTTCTCTTGATTTTCATTTTCTTTTTACTTAGCAAATTATAAAACTAATTAGGTGGATAAACTTGGAAAAGATTTAGACGAGAAAAGTGGATGGAAATTGTCGATTGTAGGATGAATAATGAATATTTCAGTGCAAAGCTTCGCTCGCTGTTTCCTTCATTTTTATTAAATAAGATCTGATCGCAGTACAGCTTGTATTGCGTATTGCGATTGATAGATACAAAAGTAGATGTTATTTGAGAATATCGGTGACAGCTAATTAATATTACGAATAATGTTATAATTTACATTTGGTCTAATGGTTATTGCGATTTTTAGCTCGATGTGAGCGCAGTGCGAGACTTATCAGCTATCGTAATGTCGAACGCGAGGCGGGACTTTGCGTTGTTTTATTTCCGTGCAAGATCGAAGACGGATCTAAGACAGGTAACGGGAGTCGGTACAGGGTCCTGTCGCATCATCCGCACACGCACACGTTCTGCCGCCTTGACCGTCCGGTAGACAAAGCTGATTCATGTTGCACCTGCCGTTGTCGTACTGGCACACATTTGTCACTGCAAACAAGCGATCGTGAATTATGGAATTTCTGACAGTATTATATTCTGAATTCTCTCGTCTCTAGCGAATTTCTCTCTGTAGAAAAGTTAGGAAAACTTCTGATTCGTTAATTCAGATTTCGGCGAAACTTGTGACTAAGGCAGTAAATTTTGGAATTATATATTATATTTCCTAGAAATATATAATTTTAGGAAATAGATCTCTACGGAGATGAAAAATTTACCTCTGGGACACGACTCTGGAACGACCACGATACCGTATAGTTTCCCACTCCCACCTGGCGGGATAGACAATGGTGTGCGTCTTTCGCCATTAGTCTTCATGCCGACTTCGATCTTGTGTCTGCAATGGAAGGAGCGTAATGTAAAAACTTTTACATTTTATGGCATTCTCTGAATTGTCTGCACGCGCGGGTGAATATTTTATTCTCTTACGTTTTCCAGTCGGTCCAGTAGTAATGATTTTGAGAAACTGCCAAGCCAAACGGATAAGTAAGTTCATTTGCGACGATGGTGACTTTTTTGCTGTCTATTTCAATACAACCTAAGAACAAGAGATTATTTGTTATTAGAGTAGCAAGTTCACGGTAATGAAACGTATCGTGCAGCCGTCGGACATTTTCCCGTTAAGATTAATGGATGCTATTTCGACGCGCTCACGTGATTAAAATCTATATTTACTTATCGAGAATGTCCCAGCGTCGGCCCAGCACAGCTCATCCGTCGCCCAATCGATAGTTAATGAATTTGGCAGCTTAACGTAATCACCCTGAAGGAAGATTGCTCGGTCTGTTCCATCTTCGTTAGCCCACTCTAGTTTGGGGGAGGCGCGATTCCAGTCAGACCAAAATATTTTTCTGAAATAAGGATATTCGTTGCAAAATTTAAATATTATAAGATTACATAAATAATATAATGATTCAAATAGACGTTTTAATGAGATATAATATTACGAGATCTCAAAATTATATTGGCATTTTTTATTATTTTTATTAATTAGTTTCAAATTACGCACAAATTTTTAAATGTAAAAGGACATATATATATATGAAAATGAGCTGAAATTTTTTGTATAAATATACGGTGTAAAATAATTCGTAGTTATAGAAGAAACTACTTTCATTTTAGTTGCACAGGTAATATGTACGAATGATCTGATGAGTGTAAGATTTGGGAAAGTCTTGAATGAGGTCTTGAAGTAGGTACGACGCGGAACTGAGAAGTTTTGCAAATAGATTTCCTGCACCCTTATCTATCCTTACCCCCGATATGGATGAACAGCTATTCCCCTCGGATTGACCAGTCCATCGGAAACGAGGACTTTGCGTTTCTTTGTCACTAGACTGGCAACCTCGACGGTCGTCTTGCCTGAGTCGGTCCAGAAGATGTTCCTCGAGACCCAATCGACCGACAGTCCCTCGGGACTGCTAACTTTCGGAATAAATGTCTCTGCCATCGATCCGTTATAAGATAGTTCGACTATCCTGTTGCCTGTGAAATAGATTGCGATTTTATCTTACAAAGATATATCTTATTTTTAGACTATAATTGCTTTCTCATCATATTGGCAATCAAGAAGTGTGTTAATAATAAACTAAAATTTAATTTGTTAAAGAATGTGTCTTTTTTGGGATTTTTTACGTTTCGCATTTAATATTTTTTATGTATTATTTTGAGTTTAATTTTATTTACATATAATCCTATTTTTTAATATATTTTTTTACGAAAATTTAAATTGGTCTTAAAAGTCAAAAACATAATATTAATAAATTTTGGACAAGACTTATTTTAATATAAACTTACCAGTAATATCACTGGAGTAAGCTTTGCCGCCAAGGCAATCGATATCTAGGGCTATCGCCATTTGCGTGTAAGCTATGTGGATCGGATTTCCTGGATTCTGTTGTGTGGGCATGAACGGTATCCGATGCGTGGCCATTCCTTGGTTTACCAGCAAAAAATTGGAGTCGTGCCTCGGCCGGCGCTTACAATTTATGCCGTCGCCGACGTAACCCTCATTGCAAACGCAAGCAAACTGATTTTCACCGGTCGACACGCACGTTGCCTCAGATGAACAGAGATTTGGATCGTGTCTGCACGAGGATTGTGGCCGACACGTGAAACCGTTACCGTAGTAACCCTAAAAGCGATCAGATTGCGATCATATATATTTTATACCGTAAATCGTGTAAAAGAGAGAATAAAGAATCGCTATTGCATATTATATTGCCGAAAGAAATATTACTTTTTAATCTATATTTTCATCTCTTTTTAATTATATAAAAACTTTTGAGAATAACTTAATTTTTGCTCTCAAATGAATACTTTTGCATGTCAAATTCTCTAAATGGAAAATTTTAAGTTTTAGTATTTTAAACTCGCTTATCTCTTTTTATACGTAGTGTTACAACTTACATACGGCATAATATAGTGCGTACTAGTGCGCGTTGCACATGTAGAAAACAAACTCGATTATCTTATATAATGATATTCGTTTGTACGCACCGGTTGGCAAACGCACGCGAAATTCGCGGACGTCTGATTGTATCCGCAAATTGCATTTCGGCCACAGTTATTCAAAACGTTACAGCCGATATGGTCTTCCACACACTGGCGCATACCGTCGCCGTGATAGCCGCTTATGCAGACGCATTTGTGACCACCGTCGTCGGACGGCACGCATTGCGCGTTCACGTGGCACTGAGAAAGATTCGTTGAGCAATCGGACGGCACGCATCGATCGTCCATGTCCATGCTGAATCCGGGTTTGCAGGTGCATTCGTAACGCGAGCTCATGGGGTGGTAGGTGCATTGTTCGTTCTCCTCGCACTCGGAATTGTCGTTGCACTCGTCTAAAACGCAAGGAAGCCAACAGGGGGATATCAGTTGACGCGTTTCGCCATCGATTCATATCATGCGGATTACAGCGCGATATATACAAAAGGCAAATTCCATTCTTGTTTGAAATAGTTACTAACTGAACTTAGAGTTTGATCGTGATCGTCAATATCTCGATTTACATGGTAATGCAGAATGCAAAGGAGGCAATATGTATGCGCAATGCGGGGATCGCCGATTCAGAGAAAGAAAATCGCGTTGACATTCCGATGTGCGTCGTGCGACGTGCGCAATAGCGCGAAATGAATGAAAGAAAAATAAAAAAAAGTATGAATATAGTGAGAGCACCGATACGACTGCACGTTGTTCCGTCGCCCATATATCCTGGATTGCACACGCATCTTGCCATCGGTTCCTCGTACTGGCAGGACGCGTTGAGGTCACAGATATCCACTTCCAAGCAGGATACTTCTGTACGAAGAAGAAGAGTCGTATCGTTGTATTATCTCTCATTAACGTACCTTCACACCGCTCTCACGATTTAGGCTTTTTCCTTAGAAAAATGGAATTGTTATACACGAGAGTATTGGAAAGCACAATTATGATACATTGCATGGCACGGCAATGATATCTGGCTGTCCCGATAACGAGACAAAAAAATTTAATGGAGTCGCGCGTAGAATTTTATGAGCTGATATTCAATGAATGAACATGTTATGAACTATGTTGTTGAGTAATTTTTCTGCTAATTATGTACATACAAGAGATCCTGAAACCAAATATTAACAAACGAGCAGCGATTATTTTGAAAAATAAAACGTTTAATGTTGAATTCTTTCGACAGTTTATACATTGAAGTAAAAACGTGTGCGATTTAACAAATTTTTTTTGTTTTCTTCACACGCGTTCAAAATTTATTTCTCGAGTTTGTATACAAAAATAATTTGAAAATAATATGTCAGCGCGGAATGTTTAATGTGCGCTCTCTAATATATTCTTATTAATTGTCGCCTTGCTAAATATATAGATGCAAGATGCATTTTGCACGTACCTGTCTTAGTGCATTCCATACCATCGCCCTCGTATCCCGGGTTACAGCGGCACTCGTAATCGCCAGTACTCGTCACGTAGATGCACTGGGCGTAGGGATGACACCTATTCACCACGTTGCAAGATACTGGACACAAGCATGTGCGCGATTATGATACATTGCATAGCATGCGACAATAGCTGGCTATCCCAATAGCGAGATCAAAAAATTGAACGGCATCACGATTGTATGAGCGTGCACTGATGTTCAATGAATGAACATGTTATAAACTAATTGTTGAATAATTTTTCCGCTAATTATGTATAAGATACCTTGAAACCCTCAAATGTTAACAAACATGTAAGATTCTGGGAAATCCTATTTATTTTATTTTGCGAGAAATCGATATCATAAGCATAGCGTGGAAATGAAAGTTTCGAAAGAAAATATTGTTCAGAAAACGTAGAAGTTGATGCATTAGTTTATCACTGTCATCAGAGGATATCGATATCTATTTTGATGTGCAGTTTGAAGCATCGCATCTCGAGTGAAAACGTCGGAAATATTTTTTGAGCGAGATAAGCATCCGTCTTGAAATGAAATTATTCATTTATACATAAGGAATACTGTAAGATGGAATATTTCTGCATTATTTATAACATAAATATTAACCGTTTAATGAAATTAAAATATTTCAATCACGTTTGCGAAGGCGATTTTGTAGTTCCTTCCCAAGAGTATTAACATGCACTATAGACACATTTCTCAATTTCCCGAGGTAATCTTCCATCTCGCTATTCACTAAAAGGTTGCGCATCACAAGTTGCTGAAAGTGAGTTTATGGAGTTGGAAGATGGCGAAACTTCGGGTACACTTATTTACAGAAAGAACTTCTTTCTTGCTCGCACTTCGTGACGAAAAAACCGGGATGTGTAAGTTTGTTTGTGCAAAATACAGTTTATATCGAGCTTCGATAAATGAATGCTGTTAACCAACTTCATTATACTGTCAGCAGTTTTGGCATTGTTATAAAAATGTTATTTTAAGCTTCCGCGTGCTTGAATGTGTGTGATCCCGCAAGCGTTTTTATTAATTACGCGGTTAGGTAGGAGGTGTATCGCGCGTTGATGAAATTAAAACAATTGCGTGGAAATATGAGCACATTGCACCGACGCGACGTCATAAGCTCGTTAAAGAGAATGGTATGCAAAGTGACTTTATGCTCATTAATGAACATAAATAACTTAAAGCCAAGCACTGAGTGCGTCGTACGGTTAGATCCTGATGGACCCTTCGTGTCGTGTCGGTATCCTGGCAGCGAAACGCAAATTCGTTCCAAATGGTCGTAATCGTATCCCAAGGGACATATGCAGACGTCGTCGAAGCATCCCGGGAGCGGATGTGCCGATACTAAAACGCATGATGCATCGACGAACGATGTTCGTCGCATACTATTAACGATCGTTTCGCACGTTATTAAATATTGATCTTCGCATCGTGAGGATTCAAGTTATTCATGTTAATTTATTTGCATGCAGTTATCCGCCGTGCGTTTCATTTGCAAATTGTTTTAATTCTAACTGCATTTCAGTTTTCACTTCTAGCAATATGATCCTCGGAAAAAAATGCACCAGACGTGATACTCTAACAGATAAACGTTGCTATAACATGAATACAACAACGTCAGGCTGTCTAAATTAACATAATTTAGTACAAACAGGAATTTAATTCACGGAAAACAAATTTACTTGAAACAAGTAAATCCTGCTAGGGACTATTGGAGTAATTTATTTCTTTGAAGCAATAAAATTTCACTTGAAACAAGTAAATTTATTTTTCCGTGCATACACGTGTATACACGGAAAAATAAATTTACTTGTTTCAAGTGAAATTTTATTGCTTCAAAGAAATAAATTACTCCAATAAAACCTAGCAGGATGTACTTGTTTCAAGTAAATTTTTTTTCCGTGTGCTATTCTGTTGTTAAATTATTGTTTTCTGTTTCTGCTTTTGTTGCTCTAAGCGTTTTCATTATAAACTGCTCGTTTAATAGATGTGTGCAATTGTATAACTATGTATCGAGCTATGTATTAAAAGATTAAAACGTAGCTATTAATTAGCATATTAATATAATATATTACTCTATTTTATTGTTATATACATTTTTTCTTGCATATCTCTGAAATGCGTCTAAAGTTCGGTGTCTATATAACGGTTTTTCCGAGGATTTTCATTGTTTTTAGCGATACAAATACATCTCGATAAAAGTATTCTGCTGACGCTCAATTAATTATTGTTGTGCTTAAATTACCGGTGCTTATGAATAATTCATTTAATACATGCCATATGCACAATAGCTATATGATAAACATTCAAATAATGGGCAGAAATTGGATCAATCTTATCCGAGCTCAAAATTTTTACGTTTTGCGGAAAATTGCGCGAAAAGCCATCGTACAATCACGGAATTATTTTTCATGCAACTTACAGTCATGAAACTTATAGTCAACTGTCGTATATTCTCCCTCTTGCCTCACGCAAGCATGGTTATGGAATTCCCAACCATTCGGACACCAACACACTCCAACCACGCACTGCGGTTGCGGCGGTTCGTCTGTTGTGGTGACATCGGATTCGGAGTAACACGTGTACCCATCGCCTGTAAATAATCGCATATGTGAATAACAGACAGAAAACACTTTGTAAATTGCAATATCATGGTCATATGCGTTTGAAGTGACAATCGTCGTGACGAATAGTGGTTGAGTCATATTTCGCGTCCATTTAGTTTAATTACTCCATTTTCGGATTGTTACAAAACTCATATTAAAAACAATATATAACCGGACTTTTAAGAGACAAGAAAGATTAAACGGAAAAAATATCTCTTATGAATTGTCAGATATTTTCTACATGGGCAAGATACGTAGCAATAAATAAACCATCTTTTTGTATATTAATTATATGCAATCATAAATTAAAATTTTTAGAATATATATACATATATATATATATTATATATATACATATATGTATATAAATTATATGTATTTGTTTTTTTATGAATTATCAACGGTAGGCAAAAAATTCTTTCGAGCTTTTCTACTCACCGACGTAACCAGGCATACAAACGCATACGTGTTTCTTTCTATTTCCGTCGAGACTGCAGAGTCCATATGGGGAACAGTTTTCCTCCTCATTACAGGGTGCTGTAAAAGTACAGTTGCCGCTTATCAGTAAGGAAATAATAATATTTTTCATGGCATAATTTATATGGGAAATATTTTACCATGCTGAGAGGGATAACATCCCTGGTCTGTTTCCTCGAAACCAGGCATACAAGTGCACGTGGGTGTACTTCCGACCATCACACATTGTTCAAAATTTCCGCAGCGAGTATCTTCACAAGACGGCAGTCCTGCGTTATGAATGTTATCGATATAGTTAGATAATAGTTAGATAATATTGATAAAAAGAAGTAGCCGTTGAAATTAAGAAATTTAATAGAATATTTAATATTTTATTGTTTTAATATATATTATTCATTCTTAAATATCTTTAAAGTTGAAAATTAACAATTTAAAAGAAATATTTGATCGATAATATTATCAGACGTTAAGATTATTTTCGCTGCTATCAGCAGTAAGAATTTGATCGGCTTTGTGGGATGTTATCGCAGTACGGTAACAGTGGTTTTAAGATATAAGATAATTTATTATAAAATAAATGAAAATGCGCTCACTTTCACAAACACGACCGTCTCCCGTAAAACCAGATCTACATTGGCACATGTGGCTACCTTCCTGATTAATACATTGAGCGTCTGGGGAACACATGTGATTACCGGCTGTGCATTCGTTCACGTCCACGCAGATCGCACTGCCGTCTTCCTCGTATAGATACTGATACCTTCCCATATATCGAGTAATATAATAAATATCATTAATCATATAATTGAAGAATCATTATTTGATACATTGACATCAAGATATAATAAAACATTTTTATGAGAAGCTCTTACGTATATCCGAAATGAGACTTTTTGTCGAATGTGTGTACAAAGAAAGATTTTTTATTCAAGTAAATTTTATTTCAAAAAATCTATGGTAGGGATAGGTATATGCTCACCCTGCTTTGCACACACATCTGAAGCTGTCTCCATCGACCACGCAGGAGCTATGATCACCGCAAGTCTGTTGTCCTTGAATACACGGGTCCTCTTCTTCGCGGGGCGTTATCTTGGTGTTGACGGCGAATCGAATGATGCCTTCGGTACCTTCGTAAGCAGTGACACCCCTGAAGAACTTTAGCCTACTCGTATCGTCCTCGGGATCGAAGATAGCGTACGGGCACTCCTTGTAATTAATTGTCTGATCTAGGTTGAAGTTAATTTCCCGCTCGTCCCCGCCGCCACGCAAAAGTTTGCAGGTGCGCTCGCTTTGAGAACGGATCATTCCCGGTTTGGCACGAGTGTAGAGTTCGTCGTAATCGCCGTAATCTACCCTGGTGTCTTTCTCCAGGTACGGCACCGTACCCGTGATCTCCGCCTCCATTTTCAGCTGACCAAAGACGTCCAATCCAAGGTAATTGCTGCGTATCGTCACTTTGTCGCCGCTCGACGGGAAGTTCAGTTCCGCCGTGTGATTGAATAAGCCGCCTGTCCGTGAAACACGCTCGCATGAATACCTGCGTAATCGTAAACCTGCTTTCCTTCGGCAACCTTGTTATGGCGCTTTGAATCTTTCAAATTCATTAGTAAAATAAAATACCAATACGATCACATAATCTTTAGTATTGTTAACATAACATATATCGATATGATGTATAGTTACTAATTATTAGTTTATCTAAGAAAATATAGGATAGAGATATTGAATGAAATGTGGGCTTCTTGCCTGTAAGCTCGTATCCGTTCTCAGTGTCGCTAATAGGTTTTGCGAATAGCCAGCCAATCACGCCACCCAAATTGCCTAAAAGTTGAAAACTAGCACCGATTTCTTCAGGTACTCTTGATAACGCGGTGTATGTTCGTCCATCTTTGGTTTGTACGTAGCATTGAAGATCTCTTGACGGGAATTCGACGTTATTTAACTTGCCAGATATTCGGCCAATAACCCGAAGAGGCACATCTAAAAATTAAATCTTTTAGAAGAAATTCCATAATATCTGTATGTCTTTATTATAATTGCCAGAGCTCTCTCTGTCTTAACAAACTGCTATAATTATGTTGCCTAATTATTTTTCTGTATACGCAAATTTTTTTTCAAAGTACAATGATACTATCCATTCATATTTTTACACAATTGTTTAATTAACGATAAAATAATACTGAAAGAAATATATTTTTCTTGCATTTCTTAAGAAATTGTCACATCTTTCTTATGGAAAAAAATTATTGGTAGGGACTCTGCCAACGACACGACCATCAAAGAGCCGCGCGGCCCATTTCATGGTACACGGTATTGCCGTCTATATATGATGTTACCGTGGAAGTCGTAAGAACCAGTCTCGTAAACTATGAATAGACCAGAGAGCGCGAGTAAACGCAGCTACTTACTGCGTTGCATCTACTTGCCCTACGACGACTTCTGCGTACCTTTGTCCGCGTTATGTGAAGCGTCGTAGGGAGTTTAGAGGGGAAACGCCGAAAGATCTCTTCTTTATCCCGTTTCGAGAACACTTCAAAGGCCGCGTTTGCATGCCATTAGCTCGAGCTTATCTCGCAACGAGCATGCGAGATTTCGACAAACACCATTGATAAATAGCTTACCATTTGGTTGGCAGGATTTCCCGTTGCCGAAATAGTTCTGCTTGCAACTGCAGCAGAATCCGATCTCGTAATCAATGCAGGTCGCTTTGCTGTGGCAAGTGGTGGCGCCGGTCCTACAGCTGGCCGCTTGATGCATAGTCATCGTGTCTAACAGGATATATTGCTTAATTCGATCAACATCGTAAAGATAATCTTGGATAACATCTGGTTTTGCAATCTTATTAATGCAATTTATATATAGGTATATCATGTTCATACAAGAAGTTAAAAATCTTAATCGAGATTGTCTTAGATTCTTGCTATTTTTGCTTGACACAAATTTAAATGGTCCTTATATTTGATAAGCATATTTTTATATATTTGTATTATATATTTTATTATATAATTATTAATATTCGTTACCTTCAATATTATCGGGAGTCCTTATATTTTCGCCTTCGTCGATGGGTCCAACTTGAAACAGCCACTGGCCGGGCCTATTTACATTTGACCACCTAAAAACAATTACAAAGGTCCATGAATACGTCGCACGTGAATACAGCCGGCGCCTCTGCTCTCCCCATTACTCACTTGTCGACATTCTGAATTTGGTCCGTGCCCGAGCCCCTCAGGGTATACATTTTGCCCTCGCTCATGAATCCTGCCTGTGCCTTGGCATCTGGGAGACCGTTGGGATGCGATTCACCCTGAATCCACTCTATACCATTTTCCGGGTACAGTAGTTCAACAAAGGAATGCGTACCGTTGGATGATATAGCGACTGCATAAGTATTCACCTGAAAGACGACTCGATGAACGTTATTCGTGTTCTCAAAAAGGTTTATTACGTATGTTTATATTTTCATTTTCCCTCAATAGTGAAACGTTTAGTTTAAATACACTCTTAAAAGTTAAAGACATACCGTCAACATTTTTTCATTTTTTCAATTATACAAGCTGAAGATTTGTTTTGGCGAGAAAATCAAAAACATACAATGTTTAACAATCGTAAAGGCAGCAACTTGCCTTGTCATTTCGCTCATTGTAATAACCAACGTCCAACCAAGTGACCAAAAAGACGTGCGTAGGTACAAAGTTATTGGCGTCCTTAAAGGCGCTTCGAACTAATCCTCCGGCTCTAGCGAGAACATCGGGAGAATCGGTTTCGCTCCAATAAATCGTTCCGGAAGCTCTCGTGTCGACGTGTGTATAAAGAGGCGCGATGACTGGATCATCAAGAGGGAATGCAATGTTGAAAAACCTTTGCATGGCCCTAGCGAATGAGAGAACGCCATTTCCATTTATCTGAAATTAAGGAAATCAATTTTCCAGCTTTGATATCTTTTTAACCGATATGTGTTGTGACTACATTCAGTTTTAATTTTATATTTAAAGTATTGTGTTTTATAACTAAATAAAATAAAAGTTTAGAAATAAATATATGTATAATTATATATTCATAAAAGCTTTTATAAAAGATTCTATTTGCTTATGATAAGTACAATGAAATAAATGCTCAGATTTCAATTTTATAGAGATTATTTCAGATGTTGAGATGAGGACGAGAGAAATTAAATCAGCAACGTTTATTTGCAATTGTATCAATACATTTAAAGCTTGTTAGAATTAAGCAGATTTATTCATCACATAATCAGAGAATCTAACTATTAATATATTTCAATGTTTTAACGGTGTAACTTCTATTAATTAACCGATACTTTAAAGAAGTATCTTTATAATACCACAAAAAATGCAGTTTATTTTTTCGTAATGTGAATTTCGATCGTGAAGTGCATTGGTTCGGTCGCAAGTCTCACAACGTTAATTCCGCCGCTGAGAGATGTTCTCGCGTACAACTGCAACGTAAATCAAATTCCGTTCGGTGAAGCGCGCACGACGGAAGGTCGGACGGCGTCAGAGCGGGTCAGCAGGTAAATCGTCGGCACGTGCTGCCAGTGAAATCCGACAATGACGTTGTTAGGAGGGGGAATTGCCCCACGTCGTCAGTCTCCGCGAGTCTCGCAATAGACACGCATGCACGTTAATGAGCGAGCGCCTGTCGTCGAGGAGTCATTCACCCAACGACGCGCGCTCGTTATAACGCCGGCGCGAGGACGGTGTCGCGTTCGCGTAAACTCGCGAAAGAATCGCGATGATCTCAACGAGAGAATGCCCTGCAAAGTAACTAACGGCGAGAACGACAAAATTGTTTACACGAGATGTTAATGATTATTTTTAAGAAATTTTAAGCAAATTAGGAGCAAAAGATGTCAAAAACTGACGATTAATTTTCCGAAGACATTGTAACGCTATAATTAATTTTTGATTCTTTAATTATGATAACGAATATGATTATAACTGGTTAATTTCCTTTCGTCATTTCTTTAGGCGGAGGTGGTGGGTCGCAAGATTTCATTTAATTTTCAAGAAAAATAATTAAATGCCAGTGGAAAGTAAAATTCTTATTTTTTTATTATTCTTTGGTATATTATTCATTTCAAAGTGCAAAAGAGTAACGGACACGGTCGTATCATCTTGCCGGAGCCGCTGACTTGTTTCGTCAATTGGCTAAAATGAAGTGCGCTAAACGCGCGCACATATTCGACGCGATGCACTCTTCGGGCCACAGCTGTTCCTTTATAAGAAAAAAACTCTTTGTCATTAAAGAGACAAAATTACCTCTTTCCCTCGAAAGAATGGTGCAACCGCTCAAAATATTACGCTGGGAGGAAATAATTGATATGGTTCTCACACTGTTCGCTCTTACCGGTTTAATGTCACCTAATTTTGAAATTAAGGAAGTAATATATTATGCTACCATTCTTAATAAAGACCTAAAATGCCTTATATCTTAACTACATGTTATTTTGTGATTTTTTTTGTAAAATAAGCTATATTTACAAAAGAAAAATAATTTTAATTTGGAATAATAAAATTTTTTAAAAAACATATAATATGTTTTAACACTGTCCGAAGAGCAAAAGTTGTTCATTTTCTTAATAAATATGACGAATTCCGATGTCCGGAATTCGTATTTTGCTCCCACGTTCTTATTCATCGACGTTAATTTTTATGCGCCACTCAAAGTCCAAGCTAAAACATCCGATTACTCAAATGACCTATATTGTTTTCACGTGAGGTTAATATTATGGGCGCCGCATCAAATTTAACGCTCAAGTCGCACATCGTTAACCAACGACCCGGTTCAAGCGAATTGACACGAATTAGGGCGACAAAGTAATAATCTCCACTGTGACACTATTCTAGCATTAGACTTATTTCATAATTTTGTTTAATAGCAAGGTATTCACTTATTTCATATATTAAAAATGTGAATTGGACACTGATCATATTTTATTATTTTTGTAGAGTAATTTTTTAATAAAAACATTGTATGTATTAAAATCAAAAAAGTGTTGAATCAATTAGATTTAATGACATATAGCTATTAAAATTAATTAATACGTATATATGTGCTATATGTTTAAATTTGACATTCTTCTAATATTCTTTTAATATTCTTTTTTGTTTTTGTGGTGAATTTATTAAATTTTTTTTCGTATAATTATCGGAATATGTTCGTTTCCTACGGCAGTATAATGGCAATTTAGCTCAACCAAGCAGAAATCTCCTCCAATCTTCGATATCCTGCAATCGATATTATTCGTCCCGTTATACGTATACGAGAGTTTATAGTCCGAGAATCAGTATCGGTCATCGAGGCGTCCGATAATCGATGCCTGGGAATGTCAAGCTAGTATTGATAGTCTCGCCGAAGCTCGTTTATGTACTCGGACGTTTTGACATTCGCGTAAGTCAGCTAGTGGGAAAGTTCGACGCGCTATCATTGCCGAGGCTATCACCGAGGTCGTAGGTCAGAGCCGAGCCGATGACACATACGTACACACATGTAATCGCGGTAAAACGGTGAAAATAGATAGCACCGCCTGGAAGTAATAGGAGGAAACCGTGCTAGCTGCCAACTCTCTTCCTGATATCGTCGATAACGTTCTAAATGCTTGGCAAGTCTAGTGCAGGATTGGAAATAATTTGAGATCGACTCTTGTATCGACGAATATTTCAATATTCAAGGCAGAACTTTTGAATTGAAATAAATCACTCGACGATCGTTTTTTTTTTCTGTCGAAAATCATCTCGTAGTCCATCTGTGATATGTTGTGCGCATACATATCCCATATTTATCGTAATATAAGCTTCAGCTGAGATAATAAACAAAACTTAATTTGGAATTAATGACTGTAATGGCTTCTTTAATGACTCACTTCAATAATTTAATTTTAATTACATTTTGTTTTTTTTTATTTTAGAGCTGCTTATAATCTTCCTTTTATGTTTATTGATTTCAATGTTTTTTATTTTTCACATATTTAATTTTTATCAGTATCTATATGTACGAGTATATTTCAACAAATTTACATATTACATAATATATACATTTATTATTGATACTGCTAATCGTAAAATAACATAATTCTAAAACTTATTGTTAGATTATCTCACAGCATATTAAAAAGATATAGGTAACAAAGATTATTGTTATGTCCTTATGGATATACTATATACTTCTATTAAAAGAATCTATCATTAGAAAGCTAAAATTATTCAGGATTGCAATTTTCGAGGCAATTTCATATATTATTTGCGAAAAATGCGTCACATTAAGTTGTTATAATATTTCCTGTAACAACATATGGTAGAAAATATTTCTATTATCTGTAATTCGTCTCGTAACAATCCTAATGTAACAGCTTGTAACGAAATTTTACGGTATACCACAATAATATGTAAGTGTTATCGAACATCTTGTTCATGCGGTACATAGGGTCGATTGCGTCGAATTCGTATGTTAATCGCGGGATCTCGGTATTACTCGCAGTAAGCTCGGTGCATGTGCAATTGTCATAACGCCGCGGTGGCAGCCGCGAGTCAATGAGATGACGGTAGGAGAGACGGTGGTTTCGGTAACGCATGCCGCACGCGCTAACGCAATCGCGCAATCGGCCGCAATCATTTTGATGACTGTGAATCGTCGACGATAACCGACGAAATGGAGATGATTGTCGTGTAGGAAGGTCCTCTAAGTAGACCGTTGTGTCTTCGTTCGCGGATACGTCCGCGTCGCGATATACATCTATGTCAACCGCGATTTGTCACTGACCTGGGCCCGCCTAATAATGGCACGAGAATCGACCGAGGAAACATTTGTTCAAATGTCAGTTCTGTGAGTCATGTGATGCATAAATCTTTTTCGGGCTAACTATAAATATTTTGAATAATTTTCATTAATACTAGTAATATAAATTGTGAAAAATTATACTAACTTTCCATTCAAAGCAAAATTTTTATTATTATTTTTTTAAGATAAACAATTTTAAAAGTGTACTTGCAGTTTGCCTTATTACCGCTAAATTGTCTGAATCTCTATTTCAAGGTGCGTGTGTATGACAAATAGAGATTTATTGCATAAAATAACCGGAAACAATTTCTTTAAAGATAACTTGTTTATTTTTTATCTTAATATATATATGAGAAAAATATTTAGTACTTTTGCATACGGAATAACATAATGGAATATCAATTGTTATTTTTTAATTACTTGAGACTAAAACTTGATTTAAAACTTCGAACATTTTTCTTGTAACGCAGGAAGTAAAATTTCTGTCCATTAGTTCATTGCCATCCGCCTTTGCGTTCGCATTGTACGAAAGTCTCCGTAGGCTTGAGTTCCATTTATCTAGTTTTACATAGCATATGCTCGCTTTCTTTGGCATTTCTAACAAATTGCACGCCTACGATGATGTTTGCCTAGTGAAACGAGCATGGTAAATTGAGAAAGACGAGCAAAAATTAAAATACATTTATAAGAAAGAGTGCGACAGTAATTCCCTCTCCGAAATTGCATACAATGAATTTCCATCTCTAGATGATTTCAAGGTTACAATGAAATATGTCGTAATCGGAAGTTCCGAAAGGACATTCGGAGAGACGGAAGAAGCTGTAATGAAATTAATTGAGAATTTCATGTCGAGTCTAATTGAACTTGGTCGGCAATGACGAAGCCGACGACAGAACCGATCTAGAAGAATCGCGAGTGGAATTTCGCAATTCTTCCCACTAACAATAAGTCTCCGCTAACTAATGTGGGAAAACGCCAAGGCTAATTGTATAGCACCGTAAGTTGGCTGTCGTATTACTCTCTATCTTGATGCGAATGCTTAATTGAGCACAGGAAAATACAAAGTTTTCCATTGAATTTTACGAACTTAGTACACAAAGGTAATGAATGCCGTAAGCTGTATTTTTAGCGTTCTTACTAAAAATCAAATAGCGAGCTTCTGCGGAACGTGTTCTTTTATAGCGAGACATGCGGCTTCTTGTATGCAGAAAATATTGGTTTGAATTTTCTTCATGCAACTTGACTAATGTGAAAAGTTGTCAAGATTTACTTCATCAAAATTATCGCGGGTATTTACATATCAGCAATTTCACTACTTCTGTAATTAACATTGCCGCACATAAGCGTACACGTGCATTTACACTAGCAAAATAGAGAGATAGTTAACATTTGTATACTTTTCTTATTTCTATTAATAATTTCTATTAATCAGATATTGATTAGTATTAACTGGTATTATTTTTGCACTCTTATTTACTGTACATTCACCGTATGACAGTCATCACTAATTGAGCTTTCCATTTACACCTCATCGATCATCGGTGAGGCGTCATGGGTAGTCAGTAATCAAATAAATACCTATACATATCATATTTTTGTACAATTTAATACTATAAATTTAATTAAGTATTTCATTGTGCTTTTTAATATAAAATAATCTAATTTTATATTAAAAAGCGTGAAAGAAAAATACGCTTGGTGATGGATGTATTAAATAGATATATTATTGTTATAACATACATTTCTTTGAGAGGCTGCGTTAAATAAACATAAACTACGAATCTTTTTAAAATAAATATATTTACATCAAAATATAAGTAGGTAATACTTAAATAAGGAGTAATAATGTAAAAATTTAAGTTAAATATTCTTTTTTTTGTATACATATTTATTTGTTTGCAACTTTTATTTTTATATTGAAAATAGGTTGAACTTTTTGAATGGAGAGGGTTTTATATTTTGCTCGTTCTTTGCTACGCAAAAGGTGAGGTTTGTAGCTAAGCAATGCTACGTTACGTGCTTGTTGCACGCGTATTGCATCAGCATAAAAGGATATACGATTACCGTGTACGTATTATTCCAATACCTGTAAAATCGAATCTCCCATTCTAGGCTCTTAATCCGCCTAGTCTCCCACAATTATTCGTCATTATACTTTAAGCTCGTCCGCGGCTGACTGGCCGGCCGAGTTTCTACGTGTGATTTGACTCGACGCGCATCCCTAAGCGAAGCGCACGTACGCATGTCATCAATAACGCCACCATGATTCCGGGCGGACGTTTGAATTATTGACGAACTTCGATGAATGGAACGGATCACGGCGGATCATGGTTCCAATACCGTATTTTGGCGGCTGTGAAAGTCACACCGATTCGAAAATGAATTTCGGTATCAATATTTGGTGGCTTCTGTCGCGTACAGCTTTGTTTAAAAAATAAAAAGCATTGTTAATAAATAAGCAATCTTTTCAATATGTAACTTGTCACAAATCGAAAGACACATAAATTAGTAAATAATCATATTTCTTAGTACTCACATAATATTCATATTTTTAGCATGTAATATCAACTTTGGTACATAGATTAATCAGAGTTTATTAATGATATTTCCTGCTATTAATCAAGGCTATAGTTTCAAGTTTCAATAGAGGAAAACATTTAAGAAAATGTTGATGATACGAGTTTGCTTTCTGTGGAGGCGTAATGCATAAACGCTTCCACGTATGAGCTCATGCATCTTGATTCGCAATAAATCATTTTGGAGAGATGAATCCTTCGCATTAATCTGCACACGACTAGTCGTACATAATTAACGTTCATTCATGCTGTTACCTCTATAGTAGTACGACGATTCGCAGAAAAATGAAATCATGCGGTGTCCTGCGGACTTTTTTAATCACCGCTGGTTTCTACGTTTGTTTAATCGTTGTACCAGTGTGTTTGTGCGATGAGTCAAGGGTATATTGGAACTCAAATATTGTTCTCGTGGCCAACAAAGCGGAAACGGCCGAAATTGTCTCTACGATTTTTAATGACCTTTGGGTATGTTGTAGCTCGAAATAAGAGAGATTATAAAAGCTATTTCAACATATTTGCCCACGAGTGCACGTTTCGCGAAACATAAATATATGATTATGAAATGCTTTTAACTTCATAAAATTTTATTTTATATATAAAATCTCTCTTACTATATGTCTCATGATTTTTCAGCGAAAATCAGAGCAAAGAAAAAATAAGAGCGATATTTACAAAATAATTTTTTTCGAGAGACCTATCACAACTTTTTAATCTGGGGAATATTAATTATTTAAACGAAAAAATAAATATACATGTCTCTTGTTTTGGGTGTTTCCTCGCAACACGTTTCAAGGTAATTAAAACCGCAGAGGGATGGTTGCGGTCGTGCTCTTGTGTTTCTACAACGTGCACTTCCTCGAGATACGCTTTCGCTTACGGTCGAACTTTACGGCGCGTAAACACTACCGGAATCTTATCGCGCGCCTCGGACTCTGGGATGCGCGTTGCATCGTCTTCCGGTTTGCGCCGCTCTCGCTCGTTCATTCATACGAATTAACGGACCCTCGTAAATTGTACGCGACGAGCGGCGCGGCGCGTCCGCCGCAATTAAGCGCGATTGTGCCGCCCAGAGAGTCGTTTGTTCGTCATCGCGAACGCAATGAATTCGTGTCATGCCAGAAGATGTCGGCCGGATTAGGCCACGAGCCGAATTGAGAGAATGACCGAATAATGCGCGCACGGTTTCGTCGTTGTCTACCGCGCGACAAATTGATATTAACCGAGGAATTACGCGCCGCCGCCTAGCCGCTCGTCTCGCCGTCTCGGAATTTTTCTAACCATAAATTGAAGTTCGTCACGCGGTGACTGTGCTAAGTCTCCTAATCTGTAGCACGTCTGGAAAAATTTTGTAACTTTTTGTCGCTATGCGAAGAGATAGGATACGGCAGGGTGTGTTATATCACCGTTATCGCTCTTGTTAATGAATTTGACGAATTCGGAGTAGATTTTTTTCGGCGCAAATTTTTACTCAAGGAATTTCTTATTATTGAAAATTAGAGATAAGATAATTAGCCAAATTGAGAATTTTTAATCTACGTAACTGGCAATCAAGATATACGCGTTTAGGATTTGAAATTTATTATGACTAACAAATTTTTTTCAAATCCTTTTCGTGTATTTCCACGTACACGAATTTCCAACCTACTAAACTGCGCGCCGACCAATTTGTCAGACTTTAAACCACAATTTCGTTGAAGAATTAAAAATCCCCTACCCCCCCCCCCCCCTGATTGAAAGAATTTATTGCGAAAAATATTACCTCAGCCAGGATAAGATAATTAGCTATAAATCGGTGATAAAATCTTGTTTTCCATTCAATTTTAACTTTAATTCGATAACACATTTTAATTCGAAGTTATAAACTGAAATGCTTATAACATTTAATAGTAAAAAAAATTGTTATGTGTAATGGTTTCATATCAAATTTGTATTAAATATATCTATTTTGTGTTTTAGGAGCAGTGTTGTGTTGGATATGCACGGCAACGAAGAGCAACTAATACAAGGTAAGAATAGAATAAAATGTATTTACGATGTTGAGATGAAGCTCTGTTGACTGTCACGTTACATCACTGACAGCATCTCAGTGGTAAATATCTCAATAAATGTAAAAATATTGTGTGAGGAAAAATTTGCAACGGGTTATCAAGAATATTTGTGTTTTTTTCGTCGAGTTGGTGTTTTTCACCGACGATCGGTTTACAAGCGTAAGTACGAAAATAGCGGATTCGCGTTTAATAATAACTTTTCGACGCATCCATAGTCATAAATAGTCGAAAAAATAAATAGCAGAGTTTCTTTAGAAACTATTGAATTTCAATCTAAATTATATCTAGTAATTTATAAATATTTTATCTCGATTTTTGTCTTAAAAATTTTTAATTATTTAAGAATCAAGAAACTTTAAATTATTGATAAGACAGAATACAATCGTAGAAGTATTACATCACAATGTAATTTTAAATTAAAAATGGTGTTAACATGTAATTATGATATAATTATGAGAAAAAACTTTCTCCTCAAGTCATGCTTTGATTTGTTCTGTTTGAGATGAAGATCAATCACATTACGTGCAATTCCGTTTTACGTGTATATACATTGTGTTATTTTTAAATCGTTTGTGTGTGTGCCTTTATACATCTTGGTTAAGATTAGGTAATTAGGTAATTAGGATTAATTATATATTTATCCCAGTATAAATCGTAATTATAACCCTACAATTCTCATTAGTATTCTCATTAGCGAAAAGAGAACATAGACTTTTTTTACAATGTGCATCAGTATTATCAATCTAGATTTACTTGAATATAGGCTTGATATCCGTAGTTAATAATAAAAAATATACTTCGCGGTTCGAATAACTATTATGGCCATCTTAATTAATGCTAACGAGTATCCGATATTTTAGACCAAACCCACTATCGGTACTCACGAATATTGAGTTGTAGATTTTGTCGTAGAAAACGATGGGCGTTTTGAGGAAAGCCTCGGCGGATATCAGCATTCCGTTGTTATCGGTTTGGAGGGTGTTGGAGCCCGGTCCCGTGTACTTGTATAGATCCCTTTTGGATAGGGCTACGGTGAAGGGCGCGATTAGGGCCAGCACGAGGGCCAGCGAGCCCAGCAGAATGCTCCAGCGTGCTGCGCTGCGAGCCATTCTCTCAGACTGCCTTAACGCTACTGCTGTTCGACTTGGCTACGACGTCTCTTCTTGCTGCCCCCTAATCGCCTTTGCCCGCCGCTGCTCCGCGACCGGCGTGGCGTGGCCGCCCGCCGTTGTTCCGCGTATATGAAACGCCATGCCCGCTTCCCGCGCTTGATGATAATTTTATGACACCGCACCGATCCCTACCCCCGATTTCGCTACTAATAGGCTAATGTGCAATCGAGTGTATCTCGAATGCAATTCTTCAGCTCTTCTCTCTCTTTCTCCCACACTCTATGAAGTGTTCGTACTTTGCGATGACCACTTGATGCGGTGATGTGCAGGTTCCTGCCGTGAATAAGCATGCGGAATATCGGAGCAAATTGACATTTTTTATTTTTCTGAATTTTTACAAAAAACATTGTATTAAATGGTTTAATTTATATCGATGGCGAAAGATCATTGTGAAAAGTTTAATTCTGCCTCATATAATATCTGTGCAATCATACGAAAGTCTCATGAAAGCGAAGTTGTTGACAAAAATCAGTTTACGTGATCATATACATCACGATTTATTTAAGCATATATTTTAATAGAAACGTTTAATAGGATAAACGTTCTATTTAAAGAAGAGTAGCGCAGTCTGATCCGATTAATTCTATTTTATTTACAAATCTAATTTTTTATATACTTGCAAAAATATTTAAAATATTATGCGAAATACGTTATTATCTTTGTGCGTTATATATATCTTCTTTAAATCTCGTAACTGAAAATTATTTACATTTGAGCCAGCAATAATTTATAAGACGATAAAAGTGTGATTTTACTAATAGATTATCGTAAATCACGCGATGCGTACGCGCGATCAAATTGCGCGCGTGTGCATGTGTACTGCGTATCATTCGTGTATCGTAGTGGCGCGCTTATGTCACGTATTCTCTTCGCATGTGAAACCGTCGTTGATTCAATTGTATCTTCGAACGATCCATTCAAATGCCGAGGTCTCGCGATTACGTGATGCATATTGTAATCAGCGCGCAGATTTTAAGGATTTAATTGTGACCATAATCGTATTTTATCTGTGATAAGCATAATTGGGCTGGAAGGTTACTCATCCCGCGACTAAATTGACCGACATTACTGACTCGGTAATTTTCAAACATTGTTTCGCATTTCAATTGCATCGTTTTTTTGACATCGATAAATTTCGTGAATCCTCGTTTATTTTAACTATAAAATTTTTCACTTAAGAGTCTTATGTCATGGTTTATATTTTTATTGTAATTTAATTTTTTAATTAAATTAATCTCGGCTTAATGTTGCGGAAACATAACCGTGAGTACATAGTATAATTGTTTGTTCACTACTACATCATCCTAATCTTGTCATTATTTAAAAAATGTGATTACTATTACAATAACCGGTCAGCTTGTTGCCCACCGTCTATTAAGGCAAATTGACATTTAAGCGTCGCATTGAATTTTGATAGAGCTCCTCGTCTTTCATCCGTGTTGCATTATTATGCTCGCTCATCCGTCACGTAATTTCTCCGAGACGGTACGCGATTCATCTTGAACGTCGTGCCTGTTTTCTACGCGAAGTCGCGTGCAGCCGCGCATTGTGAAACAAAGTATCAACGTCGACAGACAAATGGAGGTGGACCTACATTCGCATACGCCGCCGAGAATTGCGTCCCCCGGCCTAGAGCGTCTCAATAAATTGTCTCAGAAATTCGTCAGGGTCGACTCTCTTTAGCGTTAATTCATCTGATGATATGTGAGATATTATTGTGGTAGTGACGTAAGTCACATTAATAGAAAAAAAAATGAATTTGAGATAGCTGATCTATTATATTGAGTTATAAAGTAAGAAGATATGCGTAATATTTTTTAATTATTTTTGCCCGTAAAAGAAAAAAATAGTGGCATATTTTTGCATCAAAATACGCATTTCGAATGACACATTTATGGCAGGGTCAAATGGGACAGAAGATGATAGATGATTCAGGATACACGTTGTAA
This sequence comes from Leptothorax acervorum, assembly GCA_035220615.1. Classification (NCBI taxonomy): domain Eukaryota; kingdom Metazoa; phylum Arthropoda; class Insecta; order Hymenoptera; family Formicidae; genus Leptothorax; species Leptothorax acervorum. The sequence goes on along the minus strand of JASTWQ010001267.1, from coordinate 1,152,709 downwards.
ATTGATCTTTATTACAAGAAATTACATGACTAATTTGTACATATAAAATATAAATATAATACAAGTACTATGATACAGAGACGCGTGTTTTCCAATGGAAAGTGGAAGTAGATCGCTAGTTACAATTAATAATTACTATCACTATAATTCGTTATTATTACTGTTGTATTTACGGCAGATGGACTGACACGCTCTTGGCAATGCTTTTAACTCAGGCTGAACTCAGACACGCGACGATAGGTAAATAAACATCACATGCGCGAATTTTAATATTTTACACGATCAACTATAGGGATGTCTATTCTGATATTTAAGGAGGTGGAAATGATTTATTTCCTGGATATAATTCTCGTTGAGAAGGTGCGAATAAAACGCTACATTTTTAATTATATATAATTATCGTAGCTGATCGTGTGACAATTCGAGTAATTGATTAGCACGGAAAATCGTCAATTGTGATCCTTTCGCGACAAATAATCCGTTCAACAATATATCGAGCATTTATTCTCAACAGAAGGAACTGAAAGCAATGACGACGGTTTCAGCGGCGAACTCACATCTTGATCATCGGTGAGTGAGACACGGAGAAACGAGCATAGGATCTTTTCTATTCGTGGAATACAAATTTATGTGCCGATCAGTAATCTGACGTCCGCGTCGTGAAGAAAATGATCGTTCGTGCCTTCGATTCGCATCTATATTTCGTATTCAACGTTAAATGCGGCTGATAAATTTAACAATCCGTAACAATATATGAATTGCGATTTTCACTCTCAAAATTATATTAAAGAACTAGTCAACAAAAACTTATTTTAGATGCCTACATTAATGCTAAATACGAAATATAAATACGGACCTGCGTGTACGTGTGACGATTGGTCGCGTGTATTACTCACAGTGGTATTGTTTGCATTGTGTGTATGTATATTGTGTGTGTGTGTGTGTGTATGTGCGCGCTTATATATTCATATACATATATGTGTGTATCATGCATAAACGAACCTCAAGATATAACAGTTCGGGACGAGAAAAATGGGTGGTTTTTCATCGATATTGGCCGTTGGTCCACCACGACTCGCATCAGAAAACTAGAATACCTCTATTTCTGCCTCGCATTACTCCCAAACCGATTTATTTTCATCCCATCTATTTTCATTCTCCCCGGCCTCATCCCCGCCTGTGCTTATATCCTATCCGCGTCCTCTCTTCGCGTAACATTCTCATGTTGGAAACGAGATTTCGGGTGTTCGTTCCTCTCCCTCCTCCCCTTCTTTTTTTTTCGTCCAGTTTCAATAGCACTCGCACGAATCGAGCATCTCTTACGATTAGCGAAAGTTTACGGTTCATACTTACTCTCATTTCTTTTCTTTTTTATCTTTCGTGCGCACTTCTTTTTTCTTTCTCTTTTTCTCTCACTCATTCTCTCTCTCTCTCTTTCTCTTTCATATATTCTCTTTTGCGTCTAAGTGAGTTACGGAACCCTACGAAGTGCGGTAACTGCTGATAACGATTAAAGCTACGATAATACCATGAATTAACGTGCGTGCATTAATACATTACGTACGGCGCGTTTTGTTTATCAATTGTTCGTTAGTCGTATAAAAGGTCTTTTTTGCACTCTTTTGGCAGTGCGTTGCTCTCATTTGGCTTTTCTTTAAAACCGAAGCTCGATTTTTCCATGAACAAATTTGCATCTACTTCTAATACCTTAATTAGTCCGTCATTACGAGTCATTTCCATTGACAACTCAGATTAACCAACGCCATTTAACGATTTCTTCTCCCTCCCGGGATTGTAGCCCTAACGATAACAGAGAAACACAAAATTTAATCAATCCTGACTACCGTCAGGATAGTGGCTGATCTTAATTGTTGATATTGTGCAATCGAGATCGCTCAGATAATCATATCTGATTTACAACTGTTCATGATCGGCTTTCTCGATTTTCACTCGACTGTCTTTTAGTTCGCAGTCAATTGTTATTTCTTGATTGACATGATTATGAATATCGACGCGTGTCGCATTGTTTCTAGATTGAGATGAATATTTGTAGCCTATTGCGACAATAGAAGACTATGCGCATCTTCATCCGCTTCTATTCGTCGCTGTTCCCGATAAATACGTGGTTCGGCCGATTGGCCAACAGTCTTTAGGTCGGAAATATCTCTCTTATAATTTACTAATGGCATCAGATAGAAAATGGCAGCGACAGTGTTCTAAATAACTCTGACGAATAATAGACGTACGAACAAAGCACCAACTTCTCACGTTAAACAATTAATGCCGATATAAATGCGGCGAAAACATCGCGTTCGAAACTGAGACTTGTTTCGCTATTGTAACAACCGCGAAAATTATCTAACATCTTCGTTCTGTATCCTGAGAAACATCGTTGAAACTGAAACAACCGCGAAATCTTTAACATGAATACACTTTTCGTTATAACTCCATAATATAACTTCGATAAGACACGTGCGTGTGCGTGTACGTGTGCGATATCTCGGTAAAACTTTTACTTTAGCTCCCTTTATTTTTCGTTTAATCTTCCTAGTACCGTTTTAGATTTAACAATAGTGACGACGTACGATGACGGTGACGATACCACGATATATCATTAACAACTATTGGACGGAGTCGAGCGACATCGACGTCATTATATTTGTTAATTTTATTTCATTCTATTCGGCGACTTCGCTCGTCTCGTTTCAACGATTAAATTCGTAGGTGGGCGGGATTGGCGATCAACACGCGGTCATACGTGCTGATCTGAGTCTACGTTAGGTGATCTTAATCTCAGTCGATGTCGATTGTTGAGGGCAGGAATCGAAGCAAGTGACCAGAAGAACGTGGCTCTTACAGGCCTCTACTCTCTTCTGCAAAATGCATGTCTCAGCCGTTAGAGCCTCCAAAAACGACGGATCCCGCCAGTCCATACCGTCCTCCACGTACACTATTTTTGAAACAAACAATGAAATATGTGATCGCACATAAAATCACTTCGCATCAGTAATTAGTGTTTATCTTGACTTTTTAAATTCTGTTGGACTTTGTACAATTTTGTGTGTATAAACATTATTTAAATCGTGAATATAAATAATTCAATCAAATTCGGAACGAATAAAAAATGTTACACGATTTACTAATTATAACAAAAATTGATTAAAAGATCAATTGTGTACTCGTTTATTTTTATATAAATATTGTACTATAGACGAATTATATATTTTGGAATAATAAATATATAATTCAATGCGGAAAAATTAAAAATATTTGTACGAAAATTTTCACTCAAATATTGTTAAGAGACTGATACTTACGATTGTAGTCCCAGCGGGTGTCGGGTACCATGAGGCGCCTTTTAGCGTCGCGTAGCTCCAGCCTAAGAAGGCGCTGGCGCAGGCGCAGGTTGTGTATCCTGGACGTCGTTCCACGTGGATTCGAGCGCACCCGTGCGCGCCTGTCCAGGATGTCTACGTCCTCGCCTGTATATGCGAGAATCACCGATGCCGCGGGCGGCCGCGGCTGAGCCCGGCAGTGGGCCCGCGACCGCCGAGGCCCGCACCCTGCCGCCCGCTGTTCCACCGCTGAAACACCCGCACAACGTCGAAGTTAGAACCCCCAGCGCGCCACCTGAGGAGAATCATCGTACGCCAGGGTCGTTTTAGAGGGATTGCGTTATCTTTTCTTAGAGATGTCAAAGCTCCCGGCAATGTTTTCGTGCTTTGCGTACGAGTGGAGTTTAGGTAGAAAACAGTGGAGTTACGTCAAGTTGAAGTAAGATAAATAACGATCGATAGAGCAGCAAGGTCTCCATACAAAGCGCGTAGCTGGAATACTCGATTGACCGCGTGTATAAAGAAGTGATGGATTTTTCTAAAATTATCTACTATATTTTATTTTCAACATAAATAATTTTATTCGATTTTCGTTTCAATTTTATTTTAGAAAAATTAATTAATTTTTTTTTAATATGCACTGTGTTGCAAAGTAAGTAACTTTTGTAGTCGTGACGTCAATCGCACATTTTTTTCAAAACGGATAGCCGAAAGATATTTGTCAATTACCGTGATGTTCCTGTAACGCGCCAGTCTGTCGGGACGAGTCGCTGGCGATGCTGCTCGTCTCGCTGTCTCTAACGATACTGTCGTAACCGGAGCTCTCGGCACGATGTCTGGACAGTGTAGCCGGCGACAGCTTGGCCGCCCGCGGCGTTGTGTCCGCACCGGAATCGGAACCCTCCTTGTTCAGACCGAATGAGGAACCAAGACTAAGAATCTTGCGTTGCATTCGTCCGGAGGACGGCGCCGGAGATGGCATTGGTAGCTGTAAGGGCGTACCTCCTGAAATATAAGTAAATTGCAATGCAATTTACATGCCTTTAACATAATGGAAATGCAGCATCGACTTATTTTAATTATTTCATTTTAATTATTTAAAAATGAAAATTTATTGAAGTATGCGATTCTGTCACTTATATAAGAAAAAAAGGATCGATGCTATAATTCAAATCTGTGTTGACGTCTAATTAACGCAAGTCTTTAAAAAGATGCAAAGGCATCTAAAAAAATATCTTGGAGTGAATTCGTACCTTGAATCTTCAGATCTTCCTCGATATCGGACTTTCCCGTGACCGTTCTCTCGGATCTCTCGGCAGCCGTAAACAGCTTCTTTGCTTCAATGTACTCCTCCTCGGGATCCGAGCCGGATGCTCCATTTCCGGGTATCCTTTCGATCTCCTCCTTTAGATTAGGATTCGAGGCACCGTCCGGATGCCTCAGACTGGAGATATTACAGTCACCCAGCTTGCCGCAGTACCTTCTGGGACTGGCGAGGTGGGCGACGCTGCTGGGGTACCAGTAAGAGGCCGTGGCCGGCCTAGACATACTCTGACGACAATTATCGCAGATCTTCTCCTGATCGTGTTTGCCGGCTATGTATGCGGGTTCGCTGTATATGCTGCCATGATTGCTCGCGTTGTCGTTGAACAAGACATCCGAAAGGGATAAAGACTGACAGCGAGACGGCGGACGGAAGACGGTCGCTGCTGGAATTTGTCCTGCGTTAATGTTATACTGCATGTAGACCGCAGATAGCTGGCTGTAGTGCCTTAATTAGAATTAATTACTCTTACAGAAACGATTTTTCATCCCTAATCGAGTGATTGTGATTTTGATTTTTTATTTGAGGTATTGTAATTTTGTTGTATTTCGAATTTCTCAAATCTACTTGTCGTCAATAGAACCTAGAGTGGACTGCAAAAGCATTATCGTTTGAGCGAAACTGTTTTGAAACTATATTAAAATCTCGTGGAAATCGTTTTCAATGTATCGATACGACGAACATATAAGAGATTACAAAGCTCGTGTATGACGCGAGTAATCCTGACGAGCGAATAGATAGAAAACGTCCATCTCCGAGAGGATTTGACATCGCTAGCAGTAAAGGATATTTGTCCCCGCGTGGCTGACCGAACATTCAATCGCGAAACTTACATGGAGCGTCTCGCACGTTGACGGTGGAGGAATTTTCCCTCTGGTAAGTTACGGAGTTGGAGACGTTGGCGAGCGCGAGTTTGCTTTGGTAGAGCTCATGAAGGCGGGCCAACTGATCGAACTTGTGCCTGGTCTCTTGCTCGAGAAAGTCTTCGTGGTCGAAGTACGGTCTGGGCAGAACACCCGCGGCGACCGGCGGTGGATAATGTGGTCTGTATCTCTCCGTGTCCGACATCACCGACATGGAGTCTGGAAATGATTTTTATGTCTCATGTCTCTTGCTCGTCTAAGTTCATATCTTGCCGCGCAAGAAGCCGCCCGGATAAGAACGATGGAGAAAAATAATACTAGGCAGCTGTCTGCTTTGGTTCGAAGAACGAGCACAACGACGTGTAATTACATCGGGGTTTCTCTCTTCGAGAGAAGTGAATTATTGTTTTCTACCGCATGGCCTATTACGTACTTTTAGTCGAAAAGTCGATTTTGCGATGATGTGGAGAATAGTTTTCGTAGAAGTTTGTTCAAGTGCTCGTTACGGAAGGAATCGCGGGGAGACGAAAGTTAAAGTTAGTTGTACGCGAAAGAAAAACATTTACAGAAGTTATTATATTGACTTGGTCAAAATTACACCTTATAATAAATTGAACTACTCAGTCTTCGCAAATTAAAAGTACACAACAAATATTTATTCTAAATTATAATCAATATTGAAATATGAGTATTTAGGAAATCGATTGTTTTAAAAAAGAATATACATGAATAAATGCAAATTTTTTCCTACCTGTGAAAGTTGATACCACGGTGAGATTCTCTTGGCTAAGAATCCTTAGAGGATGTTCTTCCTGATCGCTTTCGGGCAAAGGATTCTCACCCATGCAGAGCGCAATGTCCTCCTCGGTCACCTGAAGACACGAGTCTTGCATAGGTACCGGCTCCAAATCCTCTACCTCGACGATCTCCAAAATTTCGTCCTCGGAGGACAACGAGTGTCTGGAGGGTAGAACAATGTCCTTGTGCGACAGATTCAGACTTTCCATGGATACCTCTCGGCTGACCCCGTTGCTAAGTGGTTCAATCAGCGGCAGCGGGGGAGGTACGACAATTTCTTCATCGTCATCTTCGTCGTCCGGCAGATCAAGCTTCCCTTTCTCGATGCTGTCATCCATCACTGGGCTAGCCGTCAGATCTAATCCTGAATCTGTATTAGACTTGACGTTAAGTAGATTCAGCTTGGCACTCAGTTTTTCGGTTATGTCCTCGATTTCGTTCGCTTTCAAACTATCGCTCTCCGCGGTAGACAACGACGTATCGTCGTCGTCCGCGCCGCCGCAGGTTTTGAACTGGGTCAGCTCCTTGAACTGGCCAGATGACTGGCCGGAAGACATCTTCGACGACGACTCGAGTCGCGGCGTGGCGTGTTTCGCCCGTTGTATTTGAGACGATTGATTTTCTACCCACTTTCTGATCATGCTCTTCTTGTGACTGTCCATGAAACCGTAACCGGAGGCGTGCTGATGCGCGTGCAGTTGCAACGCCGGCGCGCCGGTCAGTTGCATTGGTCCATCGATCCACGTTTCTCGTTTGTGATGAGAATCCTTCAGCATATGCCTCGCCTCCGCGACCTTCGATTTCGAGATTCTTGGTCCATCTATCCACTGCTCGTCGGATCCACCACTCGGCGCTGCTACTGGTATCTTACTGCTAGGTGAATCGTTGACCTTGGACGCCGAAGCGCTTTTCGACGAGGAGTTTTTCCTGGCCGGACTTGCTTTCGGCGTTGCGCTGTGCGCTGGTGAGGTCTGCTTCGACGCGGTCTGCGTCAACGTCTTCACTGTCTTCGAGGACTTGTGAGCCGGACTGCGCTCCTCCGGAATCTTGCACGGTCTTTCGGCGGCAGAGCCGCGAAGCACTCTTCCCATCGCGCAACGATTATCACCCGAATTCAAGCTGGGTATGTAGACAGGTGGATGCTCGCCATCAGTAGCATCGTCGGCGCTCGGCCCAACGTAGATCACGGTGTCGGCCGACAGGTCGCTCGAACTTGGATCGCACTCGCTATTTTGTCGAGCTGCTTCCTCGCCGGAACTGCCACCGCTTCCGGTACCCTGAGTGTTGCTGCCGACGAACTTGATTTTCCGGCGCCGCATCCGATGGATCCTCGACGCCAGTTGAACAGTGGTCAATGTCTCGGTGTAGTGCTGGGCGTTAGGTGACACGTGTGCTATCATGGCCGCGTGACAAGTCAGAGAGCCGAGGCACTCTTTCAGCAGTTGAGTCAGCTTGTGCTCCTTGTACGGTAAGTGCTTCTGGCCGTTGAAGATCGCTAGCAGAATGTTGCCCAGACCGGAGAGGGGAATTCCGCCCGAGGATTTCCCGCGATCCGAGTTTCCCAGATCCATTAAGTGTAACCGGCTTCTACCACCGGCAACTGTGCATTTGAGGAAACGTTCATTTTGAATATCATCGTATAAAGCGAGAGGGACGCGAGAAAATAACGCAAATATCATGTATACTTGAACTCCGAAATAACGAAGGGGGAATTCATGTAATCGCAGCGTTTGAAATGCTACGGAGTAATCTCTTTTCCACGGTATACGTTTCCGTCTTCAGACGGAAAGCGGAATAGCGATAGGATTTCGAGATGGAATTATTTACCTCCACCCTTGCCAGCAACGCTGTACTGGTACACGTGCAGCGTGTAAAGCATATGCGCATCGCCGTCCTCCCGTTGACGACCGGCGACCGCCGCGTCGAGATAGAATGCCGCGCGTTCCGCCGTCGGCGCGCGGAGCTCGCTGTGCTGCTGCAATTGAAGAGTACCAAACAGCGGATCGTCTCTGAGGTACACGGCCGGCGATTGTTCCGAGTCTGGGAATAAAAGGACCGCCGGTGTTTATTACGTAATGTTTATCTCGCATTTTTATACGAGTCTCGTACAATATAATACGTCGCCAAGAAGATACGATGCAGGTTTCACAGCAGATTTTTTTACACAATCTCATATCTGTCGCAGACATAATTTTATTTTCACTACATATCGGAAATTCTTCAAGTTAAAACGATAAAACTTTTAATATTTTATTATTAATATTTTTCTTGTCTTCTAGGTGTACATGCTGCGCGCGCGTTTGTATTTCATCTTGTTATATTAGGTGATACGACGTGAGAGTAGCTATCTCTATAGTATTTTAATCATAAAAAAATAATGAAAGCCAAAGCTCTCTGCTGCTTGAAATAGATGCATTCCGTGTGCACGTTCTGTTCCAAGTTCACGTAAGCTCCCTAACACATTTCCCGTTTATTTGATTCCATTATTTCGCGGAAAAATAATATCTGCGAAGGACAGGACGACATGGGGATCGAGATGCAGGTGCGCACTACTCGGAGCAGTAAATCGGTCGAAGCAAGGCTCGAGATATCCACGGGATGCCTCGTCCTGAATTACGACGTCGATAAAACGTTGGAAGATACGTCGCAAGAGATACCTACGTTTCGCTATCGTGCAGCTTTATCATGCATTTCATATCCGCGCTGGGAACGGTCGATAGGTGGGCCTATATGCGAATAATCAACGTAATGCGAAACATAACGGTAAATAGTGATCAGCGTAAAAGGGCAATTACGAGGTTGGTGAGATACGGGCCCGTGGATCAGGTGATCAGACAAAGCAATCTTTGTATTGTTGTTGCTTTGTCGTGCGAATAAAACAGTCTGGTCGTAAAAGAGAGGACGGGGAAAGACAGTTAAAAGGATAGTTACTCCGACAAAGAGAGTTCTAAGGAGATCCCGAAGAAAGCACTACGAACTGTTAGTTATTTCGAATTGAACATGACGGTGAATGTCGCGATGGCGTGTGCCAGTGCGAAATAATAAAATAAATTGAATAAAAATAAAAAAAATCATAAAGGAGAAATTTGACGACTCGTGGATTGTGTAGAATTAAAATTTAATTTTATCAGAATTTTAATTTTACTCATATATAGGAAATGCGAAATTTTTTATTTCTCTTATTTATGATCTGTTAATTATATACGTATAGGGAAAACATTGTGCAATAGTGATTTTATATACATAGGAGATAAATGCAAAATAAATATCTAGAATCGATATGCGCATTAAAATTCGTTCATTGTACAGGAAAGATGTCGCAAACCATAAAATATGAAACAAAGGAAAGAAAGCGGCAGTCACAAATATCTCGCTCGTATCGTACACTTTCACGTCGTTTTTCGCGCAGAAATATTTGAGACCCTATGTCCCACGCGCGAGGGTGGATTGAAAATGCAGACTAAGGATTTCCTCGCGCCGTTGCACCGGGATCCGTAGCGATCTATAAGAATGCTCGTAAAAAGTTGCGATAGCGAATTCATGCGGATTTTCGATCAGGAAACGCCCGCACTCTATAAGTTGGGAAAGTTGTGGATGAAGGCGGACAAAAATGCTATTACATTTTCACCAGGATTATCTACTTGTAGAACAATATGAATTGAAATTTCGTGGGACGTGTAATACGAAAATTTGAGTAACATGAAAATTCTTGGATATAAGCGCGTCTCATAGCTAAAAAGTTTACCTTTGAAAAATAGCTAGAAGGGACGTAAATATTGTTGAGAGCATGACGTTTGACAATATGCTCCTTTCATGTCCGCGAGACGTGAGAGGTCCATAAAAGCGCCGGTACGGACGAAAATTTAATTCGAGTAATGCTTCTCGAATACCTAGCTTTATATCCGGAACCGTGCACATTCGTCCGTCCGAAATTACTTCATTTCACCCCAGTCGGACTGTACTATCCGCCCGTGTATTTTTATGTAGTCTCTTATGCACTCGGGATACTACAACTGATGCCGGCTAGATGCCGTTTATATACGACGTTTGTACGATATTTATACGGTGTTTAGATAACCCCACCTCTAAGTTCGCAAATTGCCAATTAGCCTTTTACTGCCAGGCGCAAACTCGTCTCCTATCACCAGGCACAACATCGTAAAGGACGCAAAGGAACGACGTTAAAGGATAAGAACGGTGCGCGGCGACATATGCCGTAGTTTATTTCCGCCAGGCCCGTCTGCGACTTTTCACATCTGTTCCTGCCGGAAACCTTTTACCGTTCCTTTATACCGCGCCGAGGAAACGGCCGCAAGCCTCGCACGAAGTCCCGGCGAGCGAGTTCCACCCGAGCTTCCGTTGAGTCATCGACCGATTGATTTCGACTATTTCCGATCATATTAGACGAGAGATACAGTTTGAACTAGTTGCTTCGTCGAGCAGTTGAGCGTGCGATGAGGGAACAAGGAGCACGCGCGAAAGCAGGAAGCGGGAGTATCCTCTAGACTTACCGGAGCCCCCTTGATTTCCGTAATTTGCGAAGTCCCGAGGAACCAACTTAACCGTAGTAGATGTTCGATAATGAAATTCGACGAGGCGTATCCGACGAAAGCGAGAGCCAGGGTAAAGGAGAGAGGAGCGTCATCGGAATATTCGCGTCGATCGACGATATAGTGCGCGCCTGTTGTAGAAATTTAGATAATTCCACGGATCCCGTGCCTATACCAAAAGCCCTTAATAATAGGAGCGCGAAAGTGAGTGATAGCGCTAGACTTCGCGGGACTTCGTAAGAATCTGGATTAAGAGAGATATTAATATTTATGAGGCGCATGAAGTAGCCCGAATAAGTCCGCGGTTTTACTGGCGGATATTAAGTCGTTGTGATAAAGAATGGAAGAAAGTTGATAATTATTAAAGTAGTAAGTACACTACTTTATTGCGTTTAACAGTTGGAAATAAATTTGCTATTAATACGTCGATACGTGGTGCTCTGAGTTCGACTCGGGAAAATTTTTTTAAATTGATGTATGATTTATATAACAGACATTTCTTGGTATCTTTTTTGAAGAAAGATAAAGCAATAAGATAAATTTCTTCAATACAATGTTATTATCCAATAGTTTCAAATAAATAGGAATTATATAAAAATATGTCCATGACAGATTTATATGTATATGTATAGAACGGGGTATTATTATTATACGGTATTATACACAGCCTTGATCTCATATAAATTTCCCGATTCCTTGACCAAAGGTCGACGTAAACGACTCCGAAACAAAGCTTAAACTTCGCAACTGGAACGTGATACACCCGAAATTCACGACAGGCTACACATTGAGGTAATAATAAGGACGGCCCAGTCTAGCCGACGTTATACGGATATATGCGGCGCGTATATACACCGCTCGTGTATAATAATTCACACAGACACGAGCATAGAAGTACGGTGCAGAAGCGCGGCATAGCAATATCCATAAAAGGGACCGGAGGATGTAATATTACCGGCATCTGTGCCCTGTGGTGCAGAAGTACCGCGAAGAAGGAGGCGATGACGACGACGACGAGTCCGCGACGTCGACAGTTACGACGTGAAGCTCGCAGCAGGGAAAACGAAGAATGAAATGTGGCAAAGAAAAGTGATCTGCGAGCAGCACTTTCATCCTGGCACAGAGACGCGTAATGGATGCGGTTTCAGCTTAGAGCAATTGTTACGCCAGTTCGTGGCGTCGCGGGAGGTTCGAGAAAGGAAATGCCTCCACCCTCTCTCTGAATAAATCGTTTTTCGACGCGTTTCGAATACAGTTTCCGAGCTCGGATCCCTTCGATCGTAACGGTCCTCGTCGTCGCTGGGGCAGAAGGGCAGTAAAGGAAATCTGTTTCGCCTTTCCGGACGGCCGGCTGCGCGCGTTGGTACGCGACTTGTTTCCCCGAGTTCCGCAATATTTCCACGAGAAGTTTCTCGCCCCGAGCACGCATGACGTATCGTTATGAATCAGAGCCCTTCGGGACAGTTTCATTCGTTTGCATCATTATTAAAGACGGTCGATATTACCACGGGATTCAGAAGTTATTGGATAATGATAATCCTTTTACTGTTAAAGCCAACAATAGCGAGTTAGATCATTAGAAGCATGCGACACAACCATATTATAAGATTATTAATGTTATAAGAAATTGAATGTGATAAGATAATTCTTCGTAAAAAGATTACATTAAGGCTAATGTCATTATTTTAAATACTTTGATAAAGTTAGCCATCATAAAACCAACAACAAGTTAAATCATTAGAGAATACATATATATAACATAATCATATTATAGAATTATTAATGTTGTAAGAAATTGAATGTGATAGAATAATTAAGTTCTTCGTAAAAAATTACATTAAGGATAAGGCTATTATTTTAATATCTTGATAAATTTATTAGTTACTACAAAGCCAATAATAATGATCTAGATAGATCAATAAAACATATGTGACACAATCATATTATAAGATTATTAATATTATAAGAAATTTTTTTTGATTGATAAAATAATTTCTTTGTAAAAAGACTACGCTAACGATAATACCATTGTTTTAAATATCTTGATCATTACCTACCATTCTTTGAAATATAATCAATCGACGGGATATTACATATGAATTTTAACTGGGAATAGAATTGTGCATGCATGTACCTCTTTCTGGAACAAAGCAATTTTGTCCTTTACGGTTTAATAACGTCTTACGGGTTTCAGACGGTTTAATATCCTGAAACACTTTCATTTCATGGACTCTCCAGAGAGACAAGTGACATCACGGTCATTGACACGAGTTCCATAAGGTCTCCCTTCAACGATACGGAATATAAAATTTGTATCATATAACGTGACGCCCGGGAAATTGATGTTTATAATTCTAATTTAATATAGCAATTTGTCATATTCTCGCAAATAGTTCACGGTGAATGTACATAGGTATCTATCATACAAGAATATAAAGTGCATAGATAACTGATCAGGAGACTACATAACGTCGTCTAGTAATATTCGACAGATGATAACTTGAAGAGTATGTTTCACGTTAAAGTATCATACATCACTCAAAGTATTCTTGTTTCTTCGTTCACTTTGCTACGTAAGAGTGCATTATAGAGACACGCCGCGGCCGGCTTTTTTCCGAAAGTGTCAAGATTGATATATCGACTTCAGGGGGACCTTCTCATGCCTGCACAAGAATAAGGCCTTGCCCGATTCGTAGGACACCGAGTGTGTTCATGTGCAATATCACGGGTCTTTTGGCGACGAAGAAGAAGAGGCGAAGGGAGAGCAGAAGAAAATTAACGAACCTTCGGATCGCGTATTAAAGTAGAAGGAGTCGGTGTTCATTGGGAGTGAAGGACGAGGTCTACATGCTTGGCGTATCTACATTCGCCGAAATAAGTATTACTAGACCCTTCTCTCCCGGACACAGTAGACGAACGACGCGGATATGAGAGCAACGTGAAAGGATTAATGAAAGTTCAACGGTGTCGTCATCTCCCTGCAAACGAATGGGCAAATTATTGCTCGTCTCTGAAATCAGACGACTCGTAAGCGATCTCGAAAAAACACTTTTCCGGAGAGACATGATTGGCCTTTTTGTAGGAACATGTCTTTCATTTTCGTAAAATAGTTTTTACTGTAATACGTATATGGGGGTGCTCGTTAAAACTTTATTTTTCTGCTGGCGGGAAGTCTTGAGAAAACTTTTAATGTAAATTACACTTTTGATTTAATACCGCGGATTTATCGCTTCTTCCTTTGAAAAATCAACATCATAGTTCCCAACTTGGTCTATTTGTTCGTTATATTCACAGTTGGATATTTTGTTAAAGATTTATTTATCTTCTCCTTTATCGTTTCTACTTTGCTCACATCAGATTGTTATAAGATTTAAATTTTCACAAATTATATATTTATTTATACCTATATTTATATATATATTTTCACAAATTATATATTTATCTTTATTTTGGCATGTTTAACAATTGCCAAATTTAGCGTATCTTTCTCCGTCATGAGATATAATTCACCGCAAGCGTTTCCGTAACTTTTCCGAGGGGATAGGCTGCCGGATCTATTTCGTAGTGAGCAATTAAAGAAAACCGTCGTCTTATGTACCGGGTGGCTTCCGAGTGAATGGTGCTGAGCAATGGACCGTGGCCGACTTCTCCGTAGGGAAGGAAAACTTACGGCCATTTCGGGAACGACACGCCTTCCTTGCTCTGCCACTCGGCACTTTAACGGCGCTCGCCTTTTGTGGCTCATTGTCAGGTATATGGCAAGCTGCCAGTTATAATAGTAATGATTTTAAGTCTGTCATATAAAATTATAATGCTGAAATGCAATTAAACCAAATTCAGTTAATGGTTTAAAAAATTCAGTTTGAATAAAATAACACGGAAAGTCATGACCAACTGAGAGAATTGATCTAATTATAATATATTCCATCCATGAGATATGTATTTTTCTGTCACTTTACTGATAATTTATAAATAATTATTTAAAAAAAAACTATATAAGGATAAATATTTTGGTAGTAAAATAATTTAAAAAAATTAATAACCAATATTTACGAAATAATTTAGTGACTTTAGTGTAAAGTTAATCGGAAACAAATAGAGTGGATATACTAGTTACATTTATAACGATTTATGACATATCGCTCTGCTATAGTGCATCGTGATTGTTATTCATAGCTTTAGAAATCGTTTGATCGAAATCCAGGAAACAAGGGACGTAGTGACAACGCTGATAGTTTATCGAGCTGCTATACTTTCTATGCTATCGAGTCGATGTGGTATCGCGGTTATTGGTATTGTGAGTATTCCGATCGACGACGGTTAGCAGCCAAATTGAGTATTAACAAACAATTCGTGTAATCGTCCACGGGACGATAGTCGGCTTAGTGGTGAATAGTCTGAACTTCGGTTGATTTTTGAAAGTAACTGCCCCTAGCATTGCCAAAAACATGACGTTCTCTGCGGTATAAAGTTTTTAGTTCAAGATTGTTGAAATAAAAAGTAAAAAATTGCGATTTTTTATTTCTCATTATAAATATATGATGATAATTAAAATTGATAATCTTTCGAATAAATAAGAAATTAATGTAGAGAAAATTATTATTAGATTAATAGTCGAAGGATTGTTAATTATCCTTATGACGAAATTTTCTAAAATTATTTTATCATTGCAAATATTCATATTAATGTTCGTTTTAGAAACTGTTTCTCTAACTGAGCATCGCCTATTTTCAAGGAGCCTATTTTGGACTATCCTCGAAGTAGATCGATCGCATCTCGAATCGAATAGTGATTTTTCATCCAAGAAGTATACACAGTAAAGAAAGTATGTATATATGTACGTATGTATATATATATATATCCTGTGCAATCAAGAAAGCGCGGAATGCAAAACGCGCGAGAAGCTTCCCTATCTCGCATTGCATCTTATATTCGACTTTTCTCCCATTCAGTTCCTGCATTTTTTTGCGTTTTTCTCCCCGTTCGTTTTGCTTTTACACGTTAAAAGCTGCGCGTGGCGGACGTTTTGTTTCTTCTCTATTATTCTCCACTCTCTTCCTTATCTCCGCGAGACCGATATGTGGGAGAAATATATAAAACAATAACGGATGGTGAGAATTATCACAAGCCTCTCGTCGCGAGCGGAGGAAAACGGGCGTGAAATATTCTCGATTCTCTTGTTCTGCTTGCCGCGCCGTTCGTTGATATGCATACGGCCGATTAAAATGAATACGATTCGAGGGAATCCTCTGTTCACCACACAGGGATCATATAGAGTGATTCAAAGTTTACCCCTCCAGTGAAAAAAAATTGTTAGATTTTAATAGTATTCTCAATGAGAAAAAATATTGGAATTGAAAAGATGGAGTACTTTTAATAATTTATAAGTCAAATTTGCTAACTTTCATGTATTAAAAAGCATATTATTGATAACAATATGAAACAATAAGTTGAATATTTTGACGAACAGTTTTCTAAAATCGAATAAATTAAAATTGAGGATGTAAATAAAACTGTCAATCTATTACTATCAATGAGAGACTCAGAATAAATTTTATATAAAATTTCTGAATTTTACATTCCTGTGTACATTTTTCTTAATATACTTGGCTCGTAAATATTTTAGCATTTATTTTTGTGAATTTATTTTTAATAAATTTGAATATTGATTCAATTAAGCATATTGATATACTATTGCGAAGAACGCAAGTGAGCGTTGTTTGTGACTTTGAGGAGTGTCGTCCAATAATATAAATGTTTGGAATAGACTTAAAAAATACAGAGGGCTGATAAAATAACAGGACTCGATCTCGAAAAGCCACGAATCCGAAAGGTAAACTTATTATAAGGCTACGTGTAACAAAATCTCACAAAACTGTTCCCATTAACCAGGTTTGACAAAATGTTAGTAGCACATAGCTATTAAACATGCACACTAGGGAATTTCGGGTATTTTTAAGGATGTAAAAATGTTTTCATATATTGTCTGGATTTATAAAGTATTTGGTGGCGGATGACTACTACTGTCACTCTTTAGATCAAGAGAGCATTCGGCAGCGGGTGACTAAGCTTTTTAAAATGCTTCACACTGGTTGACTATAGTCACCCTTCGAACCGAAAGGATTAAGAAAAAAAATGATAAAAAACCTCTTAATCAAGTTGTCAAATTAATTGATTTATGTCAAAGAGATGTGTGACTGTGTAATTAGTGCAAACGTGACAGAATACCTATTGGAACAATATTTAAGTAAAAATTTTAGAAATATCTTTAAAAATAAATATTTATTTAGTTATAATATTATGTAAAAATACTTTCGGATCTTTTTAAATTATATTTGTACTTTTTAACTTTATAAAGAAATTGTACATCTTTAATTTCTCTCTTGTTATCAAACATTGACACTATAAAAATCTTTTTGTTCATGTATTTAATCAATTTATGGATGCATCATAAATAAAAGTATTCTGAAAAGTTCTTTCGTCAAGATAATTATGAACGCTACTATATATATCTTTGTCATTAATGCTAAATCATCGCTTGCAGCGTAATCATATATTTTTAATGTAGTGATAGTTAAAAAGTAATAAATTAAACATTAACTCTGAATCGTCCTATTATTTTCCTGCGCAGAAACAGTTTACTCCTGTTAATGATTTATAGTATATACATATAATATACAATATTATACATATATGACGAGACACTCGGACATTATTTTGTTGGCATATGAGAGAAAATCGTTTTTATATAGACGTCGCGGACTGATATCGAATTATAATATATTTACGCGAGTGTATATTATCGGTTTTCTCTCATGCTTATGTGGTATTATGCATACGGCCGATCAATACATTCATTGGCGTATTTATTATTTATTCCACAACGTTATTGTAAATATTTGGCTCAATTGCAAGTAACTGCCGGATGTCACGAAATAATTACGTTATTAAATAATCAGTGGCGTGATGGAACAGTTATCTAGAAGTACTTTTTTTAAAAGATATTCTCTACGATAATATATAATTATTTATCGTTTGTATAATAATTTTTTTTAATAGCTGTCTGAAATTTAATATAAAAATCTCCATATTGAATATAATAAACTGATAAATATGCTTTTAGTAACCATTTGGTCAACTCGACATTTACACATTATTAATTCATGTACTAATGGAAAAAAGAGCACTCTGACATTTATAACATTAATATTTAACACGCTTTTTTAAATCATATTGAAGGGCTTTGTATAGATAGCGTACTATAACAGCGGACATAAATCAATAGAGAGCCAAGTTATTCATTTACGAACGTATTCATTTATAACACCCGGTAAGAAGAAGTAGCTTTATTCTAGTTTTAAGCTTGGTTAAGTGTTAAATATTCCACCGCAAGTTGCCTCAATTATTGCATTAGGGCGTAAGCTTAATTAAATATTCCATTGCATACAGTTAGAAGTAACAAAGGTAAACCTTTGCTCGGAGACACTCCCCTTTTCGTCGGCGGCACCCGCGTAAGATCCAGACGTCGAAAACTTTAAATAATTACCGGGCGGGGATTATCAAGTTCCCTGGGGGAAACGCGAACTTGGAGGGTACTGCTACTCGACTTAAATCTCGAGCGAAGAACGCGCTTGTAGCATCCGGCACTGGCGTAACTAATGTCCTTCCAGACTGAAAAGAGGTAGAAAAAGATACAAGAGAGAAAGAAAAAAAGACAGAGAAAGGTAGAAAAAAGATACATAGAACGGTACCAAAAAGGAAGAAGTAAAGAATAAGAATTGCACCTGTTTTACATTTCATTTTTCTAGCACCTATGTTATCGCACATTTTATTTTAAATATAAAAGTGTCCAAAATTATAAAATTCTATATTTTGGATACCGAGTGAAGGGACGTTCTTCTAAATGTTACGCCACTGATACGTTGAAATAAGATGCAGAAAAAAGAAAAGAACGAAAGAAGAGGAAAGACGAGATGAAGAAGGAAAGAGGAAAAGGTAGATAAAGGATAAATTTACGAAGTCGAGATAGTTCTAAAGATATGAGTTAATTATTTAATAAGCTAGGAAATTAATTTATCGCATTTTAATTAGTCTAGAGACCAGAGGAAAGCAGAAAGCTGCATGGCGTGATCGTTAAGTCAGCATTCAAACGACTCGTCTAAGCAAGTTTTACATGGAGTATGCGCATCGTACGTACTCGAAACATTCGGTATTTACTCTCATAAATGTCTTAATTTTAAATAACTGTAAAATTCCCAAGAGCCATGTCTGGCAACATGGCAGAAAATTAGATTTTACTGTTCTCGAATCTACGTGGTTCTGAATTTGCAATCTCAAAACTCTAAAAATTTGAACCTTAGACAAATATAAGGATATTATTATTAATATTTTTAAAATTCCCGGAAAAGTTTTAGTCCATTAATGTAATCAATTACATAACCAATTAATCAGTTATCAGTTTGTTGACATTTTCTAACTTTTTTTACGATATGATATAATTGTTGTACGTTAATAGAATATTGAAATCCACAATGCAAAAAATCTGATTACAAACATTTATTTAAACAGTATGTTCAGTCTATATTAATAAATCATAATTTGCGTAATGTTACACATCAGAGAGATATTGCACAATTTATAGATCCTATTTTTGAAGCACAAAGGAAGATGCTCCAGAACAGACAATCTAGTTAATTTTCAGAGCAATGTCCTTGAGGACCTTTGACTAT
Source organism: Leptothorax acervorum (assembly GCA_035220615.1). Lineage (NCBI taxonomy): Eukaryota > Metazoa > Arthropoda > Insecta > Hymenoptera > Formicidae > Leptothorax > Leptothorax acervorum. The sequence goes on along the minus strand of JASTWQ010001267.1, from coordinate 1,133,110 downwards.
CGTTCCCATAAGTGCTCCGTAGCGGTTTATCTTCCAAGGAGAAATAGCTTTTTATTAGTTCGGCGAGTCTTTCGAGATGCAAAGGAGGGGGATAACAAAAGTAAAAGAGAGTGAATAGTCAGGGTGGTGGTCAACATGAAGTAGAGAGAGGAAATAATCCTGTCCTTCAATTTTACGGACCAAGTCGTCTACTCGCCCGTCCGTGAAGACGAAACCAAATTGCGGCCAATAGCAAGTCTCATCCTACTTCCCGAATATTACTGCCGAATCCTCCGCGCATCACTCTCAGTCGAGACAGGACAATTTCGACGTTCCGTGCTTTCGAGCATCGGCCGCACGACTGGTTCCCGTCGATTCAGAGACGTTGGAGATCGACTCGGGCGAATGCGCGCATCAGGCAAATGGAACGTGCGAGCTATTGCAATTTCCGTGCGGAATTCTATATGCGACGTGGCTCAGGCCTGGCCGTGTTATGTCTTTAAACTCGATCATAGCCATTGAAGGTTCCTATTTTCGTAGGGATGCCCTTGGCTATTCTTTTGACAATCTGGAGAACGAAATGAATATTCTACAGCATCGTCTTGCTAGATTGCATCGCAAGATACTTTAGAATCGTGCAGCGCAAAACGCTCGTAATAATGTATCATTTTTGGAATCACGACACTTCTCGTAGAATGTCTTGTTCGTAAAATATTTTTTGCAACGCCTCTGGCGAAAGTTCGATTTTCGATTGCTGTTTAGCGTGCGGAAAGTGGCTTATTTCTCAACGATTCAATGTATGCCTCACTTTATCGCACTAGTGTGAGAAAAGCACCTTTATGATTTACTTTACCACACTAGTGCGTTAAAAAACCTCTTTTTTTTCACGATTAATAGTTTTTCTTTTTCGATTTTCGACTGACATAACAAACTTGAACGTAACGAAATTCACGCGAGACAAAACGTCAATTCGTTACAACTGTCATCATTTAAGAAGGATAAAATGGATAAAGAAAACGAGTGTCCAAGACCGTCCACGCCGGTGGAACTCGTAGAAGCAGCTGGATCTGCCACAGAGAATTTACTACCGAAGAAATCGAGAGATAAATAAGTATATCAATATGAACGTATATGAACTTCACGCGCGACGTAATTCGTTGTTTTCCACACTTGTCACACAAAATACTATTAATGGAATAATTTGTATGAAGACTGCTATTTCTCCGTACGTCAAACTGGCATCCGACTTAAACACTTCAACAGGATCGAGATGAACGTATTAGTCAATAACTGCATTCATCGTTGCGTGCATTAATTCTGATTACGTGAGACTCTTCGTGCATTTAGATGTGATTAGAATCATGATCTGTAAATCAATTGAGTTACCGCGCGAGGATTACATACCTGATGTAATACGGCGTCGTCGCGACGATACAATTTATCTACCGCGCGCCATCACAGCGTTAATTAATCTAAACGATTGTACCTGGCTGCATTGTTTGAAACATCGAATTAATTGTGGGAAACGCTGAACTCTCTATCATAGGAAAGCGAAAACGCTCGGAGAAAGTTTTAGCCGCACTCTAGAGATTAGATTCGGTTCTGTTTCAAAAGAGACCCGCACTTATCCCGTCTTATCCCTTAAAAAGGGGGATGGTTCTAGACAAGTGGCTCTTAGGGCACACAAGTTTCTTTAATGAGAAGCTGCGCAAGTCTGCGGTTTAATCTAATGAAGACACTAAATAAGATGATATTATTAACGAAATTGCGTGAAGTCATGCGTATCGAATAATTGGAACGATGTATAATCGGTTCAAATAGTTGCAATTTCTTATTTTTTCATAATTTTTTTACGTATGTCTTTCCTGTTTTGAAGCGCCTTATAATCTATTTATTTTTATTCTAACAATAAGTAATTTCGTACAGAGGTAATTTTTCTCCAAATTCTGTCTAAAAGCTTTGCACACGTTATAGATGAGTATTTGTACTTTGCTGTAGATATCTCTTGCAGATTAATTGGCGCTAAGTGAATAACATTAATTGGTTAAGAGAAATATCAGCGAAAAGTTTTGTTGGGCTCCTTCACGCGAGGATACTTCGACTAATTGGAAGATTACTTACCGTTCGCGTGCGCCGCAAGCAGGTCCCTCAGTTGTTGCTGGCCGGTGGTCAATTCCACGCAGCTGACCCTGACGCTGAACCTGGCGCCGGTTCTCTGTCGTTGCTCCGAAATTCCGCGGAAGAGCCACGCTATGGCGCAAGGAATTGCGCCTAGTGTATGACCAGCCTCCGGAGTTCCCAGCATGGTATGAGACTTACCTAATAAATTAAAGCGAAGAAATTTGTTAAACGTGGCGGATAAGCATCCGTCACGTATGATTATAGGCGATGTAAACATGGGATCATATCGGAGGCAGCGATATTCGGTGTTTAAACGTGCAATGTAAATGCAAATGGCGTAGACGAAAATTATTCACCGCAATTTGAATTAATTATAACTAGTTTACTGTCCGCTTATACTGTCCGCTTATTCATATTCTATGAAACTCGTACAATTTAAATATACATTCCCGGATATTTTTTTTCTGCACTTATATAGTTACTCTAGTTCATATAATTAAAAGTTATCGAGATAAGGTATTTAGAGGTGGCGCAATAGAAGTCCGATATTTACCCTCTTGTCGATTAGAAGCGATGACGGATCAAAGCTATAATATTACGAATGATTCTTGCCAGACTGACAGATTTATTGACGTAGGGATCGAATTAACGCCCGTAACCGTGCCGCTGGTGCGACTGGTATGTGGACAAGCTTCATTGTTGATTGGCATAATCGCGATTTTCCCCCTCGTGTGTCGCGACGAATCAATTCACATGGATGATTTCGAAAATCCTGTTTATGTATACGGCCGGCGCGTGAGCCGACTGGGTGCAATAATTGCGATGCCAGATTTGTGGTCGAGCTCGAGCGGGCCGCTTAATTTGTTTACTATTTAGTGGACGACAACGTAACGGCTAGAATGACAACCGGCGATTATATCGAAGTATAGACGATGAATAGCGAAATGATTGATCGTTCGCTTTTTGCGCGAAATATTAAAATTAATTCATTCAAATGACAATAACGAAGTACACCTCATGCGCAACATAAAATGATTCGGCTGTGTGTTTAACGGCGATTTCGGCGCGAACTTGTGATAACGGCACGAATACTGTGCGAAACTTTAGCACGAAAGTTTCGGCGAAATTGAAAGTCGAGCTCAAACGCTCCACTGTTGACAGAGAAATAAAAGAGCTCTTATTAAAATCATAAAACAGTCTGATGAGAACGGAGAGACGACTTATGGCAGGAGGGTTACGATACGGAGGACGAGAGATTGAAGGCGAAAACCGTAAGATCCTGGCGGAGAGAAGCCCCGTCGGCAATGGCGGAGTAATGGAAAAGCAGCAGCCGTCGTTGAATCTTAAACGTTATTTAATTGTCTTAATGTAAAATGGTGAATTATGTTGTTATTTAATTAGAAACGCGGCGAAAGAAAGGGTCGGCCTATATCGCCGGTAACGGACCGCTTTTGCGTCTTGGGAACTTTTCAACGATTCCAGTTCGGAGAATTCGCGCTCCGCCGGCAAGATTCGAGCGGTCGAACCGCAAAAATTCCGCAAGAATTCACGCTATGCAGCCGCGAGATTCACGAGGTCGCTGGTAGAAAAACGAAGCGGTAGCCGCTGCATTCTCAGACGATCGGTATAACACTCCCGCATAAGGATACTTTGAAACGGATGCGAGTGATAATTAAAATTCCGCTCAAATACCTCGTTATACGCGAAAAACGTCAGCACCAATACAGATCGTATGGTAGGAATTGCGTGTGATCTTCGTATCGTTCACCATTTATTTCCTGGAGAAATAGTAATTTTATGAACTCCAAGATGGATTGTAAAGATAATATTATTTGAAAATATCAAATGATTTATTCGTACGTGAATAAATGTTTGCGAATTTTCGTAAATCAAATTCTGCAAGTAATTATTTCTAATTTAATATTCTATTATACATGCCTTTAAACTTTTAATATAGGCCATTAAATTGTGTAATTAATTACAAATAAACTAATTAATTGTAAATAATTCTAAATAATTTTAATATATTGCTTTAATAAAAATAATATACTTATGGATTGTATGAATTTGTATGCGCGCGAGATTATAAAAAATCAGATAAATCTTTTCTCGGCAGCGCCAGCGTAAAACCGAAACCAGAGGAGCGTGTCACGTGCAGTTTCTTTGACAGACTTTGACTGAATCGCTTACCAAGGTTATCATTGTCAAAGCCCCGTGTTTTTGAGAGAGGGATAAGAGAGAAGTCTCGGTGCATCGAACACGCGTGCTTCTTCCCCTCGCCGTCGTCGTTGCATAATCCACTTTCACGGTCCTTCCGCGATCTCAAAGGCTTCGGCGGAGTGTCCGCAGTTGTGGGGTCCGCACGCGCGGGGGTAATTAGGAACGCGCTACAAAGTACAAACGGGCCCATTGTCGCCGGTATATCTACATATATGTATATGTATACATGTAGCTATATGTATGTATCTCCGCGTCCGCCCTCTGTCCCTTCGTAAGACAAGTCCCGTTGCTTTGAAAGCGCAAATCTATCTCATCCCTCGCCTTTCTCTCTCGCCACCCTCTCGTCTGTCTTTCTCCATCTTTCTTCTCTCACAGCTTCTCCGCACACTCTTTGCATGCGATTTTCCAGACCGCGAATAACAGACATGCGTCATGCGCGCGAGCGCAACGCATTTGATTTCATCGGTGATTGCTTCGCGTGAAATAAAAGACGTGTACTAGTCGTCATTTAAAAAATTGCTGGGTTCACTGGATTGCCCCTGTCGTGCGTATTCTTTCTTCTTCTCGTCTCGCAGATCCGTGCAGGTCTGGTCTTCGTCTTGATTCCTATCCCGCCTTCCTTATCCCCTTACTATTTTATAATCTCTCTTTTTTTTCTTCCTTTTTTACGTCGAAAGACGATGGTGTAAAGAGTTAGGAGAGAGTCAAGATAAAAAGAAGTGAGAAAGAGAATAAGAGAAAGGGTTGTGGAACAGCGAGGAAAACGGTGGAGAGTGCGGGGGAATGCGAGAGGAAGAAAAACGTTCGCATAGCGATGATCAAAAGCAGTTTGCTTGCGAACTTGCTTGAAGTACCTTCGAAAAAGAGAGGGAAGACGCTGCGCGAGTTCGTTTGGCTTCCTTTAACGCGGCTCTTTGTCTACGGCCGTTAGGTTTTTATCTTCCCGACGCGTCTCCTTTTATTTTATTTTAAACTCTATTGATTCCCCTTTCCCGCGTCGCGAGAAATCCCGCACGACTGTGCGAACTTTGGCATTGAGAGTCGACAATTTCTCAATGCGTCGCGGAATTATGAAACCGTATCGGTCCAAGAACGATGGAAGCCAGCTAATGGCTGCGCTTTGGAAACTGTAAATTTATGTGACGATAAAGTACATTTTAGAAATAGCATTTCTCTCTGCACTCCCATTTTATTCGCGTGAATTTAAAATATTGAATAATTATCGAGAACTATTTAGCAATTTATGTAGAATAAATATAGGACGACTTAAGTGTTGTAAACACTTTATAATTTCATCTGGCCTATTTAATTAATATTTTCTTATCTGTATCCAAATAGACTTCCACGTATCTGTTTATATGCCAAATATAATAACAAATCCTTCAGAAAGATATATAAAAATATAGTGTCAAAAGGAATTCAGTGAAAAATATTCTATGAAATTTAATTGATTCTGAAGCCAATTGTAAAAATAGAAATTTACCGCATTATTTGAATTTTATTTTAGTTAATTGATGTCAAAAATATTTTAATAAACATCGTCTACAATCATAATCGTAAAAAGAGTTTATGGTTACCGATAGATATTGTTAATCATGGATATTACACTTAAAATATAAAAATAATCGAAGCAATAAATTAGAAAAGTAAATTATATTAAAAATAATAAATTTAAGTTAGATAAGAATTTTAAATCAGATAAGAGATTTAAAAAATAATATTTCTACTGCATGTATAGGTATATAAATTCTTAAGTATTTATATTCAACTCTATAAAAAAACTTTATAAAAACTCTCGTGAAATACGCATTTAAATATGTATTTTGAAATGAAAATACATATTTCAATTATTGTAATAAACTTTTTCAAAACATGCATATTGTACAAGATGTTCTCCATAAATCCGTTAATCTGAAAATTGTTTTCACGCAGAAAGAGCGCGATGATGGGCTGCGGACAGTCTCTTGGGCTGTGCTATGTTAAAATTCGAAAGGTACAGGGGAGAAAGTGTGTCCCAGTGGCATACATTATCGCTATTCCTTCCGGTCTCGCTTCCTCACTCCTCATTCCTCCATTCTTCTTTGTCCTCGGTTCTTTCCCTTTACTCACTCTCTTTCAGCACCGACATTACCACCCGAGGATTCTCTTTTCCTCGCACTTTCCACGCATAATCATGCATTTGCATGCAAACTCGATATCACTACTTAAAATGTAAAACAACTCTGCGCCTCTGGCGGGTGCCTACCTTGCGGCAGCACGACAAGGAGAAGTCGTGTGAACGAAGGAAGGAATGCCTAAATAAAGAATTTCCGCGACATTTCCCTCAAGAGAAAATGTCATATATCAATGCGCTCGTGTATTTTATTTTTCGATCAAGGGAAATGTGTAAAATAGTACTGAATATCTACCTATAACCTAATGATAATCTAGAATGCTATAGAAAATCCTAAAGTCACCGTTACATATATAAATATAAACAGTTTAAAATCTTAATTCAAACAAACCTAGTTCGTTACTTTTTTCTTTATCTAATGTAAAATATAATGTATATTTAATTTTATTTTTACGTAAAAACATAATGTAGATATATTTTAATACTATATGTATAATTTTGCAAATTGTTTTATTTCATAGTTATGGAAATTGTTTGTTTCGGATAAAATCCTGAACGTTGTCCAGTTGCAACGTCTAATTGCTCTCGAAGAAACAACATCATGGTGATATTGGTGATATCAAGGCTGTGTTCCGATATTTACTGTCAGTACTGAAAATCTATAATATATACGTAACGTAAACTATAGATTTTCAGTACTGACAGTGACTGTATCGGAATGCAGCCCAAGTAAGTGGTACCTACAAGATGTAATATGGTAGTGCGGTACATTACACTTGACAGAAATAAAGATATCCCATAAGATAAAAACTTCGCGGATTATTCACATTTCGTATCATTATATTTATGATTCACCTCGACGGATTTGTACAGTCGTGAATCGATGGGAATAAAATTTCTTATATAAAATAGGGAAACTCGCGAGCAGGATATTATTTTATAGGATTTAAAGTGAGCATTGTTTCTTGAAAGGCGACATTTTATATACATATGTATTAAACTTTATAAAAACTTCGTAGCATCTTTCCGAATGTTTTCTCAAAAAGTGCAGCGTTCATGTTTAAATAATATATCTTATTTTTATTCGTGACAGATGAGAAAAGGATAAAACAATTAAGTTAAGTAAAATGATGAAAATTAGTATTATTAATTAGATACATAAAATTGGGAAGAAGTGTTACATCTTATCGCGAGAGATATCTAAACTTACCCAAACCAGCGTGTCCGAAACAAAATAGACAGCCATCTGTTCCATTGATGACCGCGTGAATTACATCTGTAAGAGCACTCGAACAGATCTCGGTCTAGAAAGAAATATAGCAAATGATTTATATACATTTTATGATCATTATTATTATTAATGTTGATTAAAATATTAATTTAATCTTCTACTTAGTGACTGACATTCTAAATTGTTTCTCATAATTAGTAATTAGTAATTACTCGCGCTTTCAATGCCGATGCAGCTTTAGGCAACTGAACGAACGCGATTTTAATTACGTCTATCTCGTAATAATACTGCGACGAGAGAAAGAAGTGGAACGCGTCAAGCTTTTGCAGGATAGAACGAAAGCTCGGCCGGGTTCTCGTAAAGTGCTTAAGAAAGCACGTCGGCGAGCCGGGTTTAATATAAACGCGTGTAACATCTCCAGAGTGAAAAGCGAGGAGAAAGACGCAGGGAGAAAGGAAGGGGTCACGAGATTATGGAAGGTGGTCCTTTGTTTGGTCTTAATGTATTCATAGACTGGAAAAGACTTTTACTGCGCCAGGAAACAACGTTTGGGTTTGGCCCAAACGGGGCCATGTTTTAAAAAGGGCTCGGTCTATGGTTAAATGGTCGCAGCAGCCGCCGGCCGTCGATTGATGTCGAGATATCGAGTATCGATGAGAATTGAGGGAACGGGAGATGATGGCGGGAAAATCGGAGGGTTGCTCGTTCAGGAGGCGGGTTTCACGAATTTCCTGCGGAAGCTGCCGAGGATCCCGAATTGAGCCTGCGGCTGATGTGTCGCGAGCGATCGATATAGAAAAACGTCACTAGATCGACTGTCCTTCCTCGCTTCGTCGGCGCATAACAAAAACGGAGACTCGGACGGCGAAAGAGATGGAAAAACGGTCGTGTTATGAGAGAAGGTTCCGCAGTTTACGAAGAAAATCGGGAAGAAGATGAGGACGTGTCAATGCCTCAACGAAACAAGATTGAAATCTTCGTGGACGAGAATCGGATGAGCCCGAGATGGAAAAAGGGCGGATGAGAAGCTGAAAAGAGAAAGCACGGGGGGAAGGAGGAATGTATCGAGGGTTAGACAGAGAGAAAGAGAGACGGAACGGAAAGGCGTAGCTCCGGAAAGGCGGTCGAAGTGCAGAATCGAGGTAAGAAGCGAGACGCCTATTGCGGAAAGACAGAGAAAGAGGTCGATCGCTTTCCCTCTTTCCCTTTTTTTTCTCTCCCGCAGTGGCAAAAGGATAGGGAAATAAGGAGTCTAGTCCCTTTCCCAATATGGTAATACCAATCTGTCGTTGCTCGTTTCAAAGGGGCGGCACAGCGTGTAGCCGCAAACGAGCCTGTCGATACTGCCGCAGATTTACACCGACTTCTCGATACAGATTTGGGCGAAGAAATGTTTTTTATACGCGGCGTATTGATAAATAAATTTCTTATCCAAATCAGAGTCACGCTCGTTAATTTATATACACGGATAATCGCATCCGTAATTAAATTGAACTGATCTCGTTAGCGATAAGAGTTATATTTTCATAGAAATAGAATCATCAGTAGTTTCTGAAGCGTTAATTTAGTATCGAGCATATTCAATTGATAAGTAGAAGATATTGAAACGCAAACGTTTTAGCTCGACGGTGGATTCGTATACGAAACCAATATCGAAACCGACGAGATATCCGACACTTACCACGGCAACAACAACAACAATCATAATTATAACAGGATCATCCCGAGGGATGTAACGCAAAGCAAACATATTTCGCAGATACCTGCACCCTCCGTCGCCGTAGATCTCGCCCTTGAACTCCCCGAACCGTCGGCATGACGGTTAATGAAATACGTGACCGGAGCCACCGTCATAATCTCAAACACTTGATTCCGCGCCCGTGCGACGCGACGGGAGAAATTGCGGAAAGGGTCCTACCGCGCGCTTCTGATGCGCGCGCGAGCGTGCGCCCATCGATGTCGAGCCTTTGAAAATTTTCACCGGCGCGAGGCCACCCTCTGTGATGTCCGCCCTCAGGGTAGACGCCAGCGCGTAATGCTGTTTAACTCTCTCTTTCTCTCTCTTTCTCTCTCTCTCTCTCGCTCGGATTTCCGTTAAAAATGAGTAACAATAGCAATTCACTTCCGCTTTGATGTCCTTTTAATAATCGAAATCCCCAGAATTGATACGCGGAGAATAACCGGAAATAGAATCGAGTGAAAATTAGTTAATTGGTTGGTCAGTCCTTTGTGTCAATTGTCGTGAAATATTTTTTCCGATAAAATTCCTGCGCGATTCTTGGAAAATAAAGTAATAACTAAGATAACGTAAAAATTACGTGAATGAATTTTTTCTGTCAGAAATAATAACGTTTACACTTAAAATGGATTATGTTAATCTTATAGAGTTAATAGCTTTCAATGAACAATTTTTCCCATTTTTGTTCACGAAACTTTACAATTCCGGCAATTGAAAAGAAATGGCTCGATACGAACGTGACATCTCAATCGCGCTTATCTCGCGGTGTTTATTTCGAGCAGGGTGTAGCGCGAATTAAAAGACACGCGTCGCGGTGTGACTTACAAGCGGCCCCGTGTCATCACGCTCTTAGTCGTTTGAATTCGGCTTGCATGACGCGTTTCGGTAACGCAATATTGGCGCACCGGACCGGAATACCAATCGTGCGCGGAGGGTCGGATGTTCTGCTCTCGCAAGCCCACCTTCGGCTTGCGAGGAAGAATTCACGACGGAGACCTTTTCCCCACTTTTCCCGCTTTCGATTTCGCCGTCTATGCTCTCCTCCTCGTTCTCCCTTATTGCCACCCCTTCTTCCGATACCTCTTCACCCTTCTCCGAGCGCGAAATGTAAAACTCATGTCGAAAGTTCGGAAAGAAGCTGCGAGAAACGTTCTACCCTCGCGACGCTGAAGTGAGATGAACGAGGAGGGGTTCCCTTAATGGCTGGAAATAATCGAATGATCTTTTCCCCCCTTCGTCCGCGTCGTCGACGAATCTCTTAATTCGCAAGTTTTCCAGATGCCTCAACAGCAATGTCTCGTGGCGAATCGAAGTGACATTACCGTGGGCATTCCTCAACTTACAAGCGGCAGCACTTTCACAGTTCGCAAAATTCGTAGATATTCTTTCTTTCGATATTCTTGCAAAATACTTTTATTTACGATAAGGGTACGCAGGGGTTTCTTTTTAGATTGTTTCTCATCATTTCTATATAATAAATTTAATTAATTCATAGGGAAAAGTATTTCTTAATATTAATGAAATGACTTAATTTTTCTTTAACAAAGGAGGCACTAATGTTTCATGTTGTTATAGCAAACAATTAACATTCTGTTAGCCAAGTGTTAGTTCGAGAAACTCAATTTTAGTAAAGGAAATTGAAAATTACAAAAGGAAATTCCGAGCAATTAAAATCGATCAGAACAGACATTATTTCGCCCCTTTGACAAGAAATATTGTCTCGTTCATTCAAAACATCAATATAGAAGAACCGCTATTTAGCGTTGTGCTTCTGTAAAAGCATAAGCCAAAGCCTATCGCAGGCAAATTTACATAAGAGCATAGTGTATAAGCGTCTCCGGCCAATGAGGCTTCTGGTATAAGCTTCACAGTACAATACAGCGGCTTACGTCGGGGGCTTCATTGGTCGACGCGTTTATACGCTATGACGATGTTCTTATGCAAATTAGCATGCGATGCTGCTGATGTATCAATATTAATATAACTATAGAAACAGTGGCAAAAGGCGACGGAAGCTTATTAAAATATGTCGAGAAAGCACAATACAGCTTAAAATTAATATTTATTAACAATATAAAACGTAATATTAAATTTTGAACTACATGTATGTTGCATGCGAAAATAAGATCTAGAATGAAAATTGAAATGTGTTTTTATTTAATTATTATTTTGATATTCAATACGAAACACTTTTCCAACGTTTTCAATGAAAGCCAAATAAATGCGCTATTAAGTGGCGCGCTTTTTCGAGCAGTAGATAATTATATCATCGCTTGTTTGTTCGCCCGTCCGATTCGCAATAACAAATGCCAGTCACGTAATCTTTTTCTTCGGCACGATCATGAACGTTAAAATGGAAAAAACGTGTTGAGCAGAAATTTTGCTACCAATTGAAAAAAGACGCGATCAGCATTTTCATCGCGGCAACGCTAGATCATCCATTGTCAAAATCATCGAACTTTTAACAATCGCTCTAATCACGTATATTCATTTTTGGCACGATAAGTTTTTTCTCGCAATGCATTTAACTTGTGCGGCTACAATTTTTTTCCTAATGCTCAATTAAAGGTAATAACTCTTTAATATCAATTGTTTAATAATACCTGCATATTGTAAATGTTTGTAATATTAAATAATTTATTTTAATAAATTTAATAGATTTTCTAACTCCAATTTTAAGTCCAAAAATTTTTTGTTAGATTTATGGGAGTAAATTTTAGAACACTTTATTGTAACGAGCAATTTTTGTTAGGTCTCTTAAATCGGTCTCACTTGTATTATTCAAATTCAATTACAGTAGTTAACAGTTAAGGTAAACATATTAATTTATATTAACATTTATTTATATTTGAATATTATCGGAAATCTGCAAATAAATCGCTTCTTCTCCGCCAATTGCGACGATTTGCAATAAACTGTCTTACGATAATTTTATGCGCCTTTATCTTACCGCAATACTTGTAAGTGTCACGGTAAAGGGTTACGAGATAGTAGTATTTTTTTATGAGTAAGATGTAGTCGCATTTGCATGTAGATGCGCGAGTCACGGAATGTCTATCGCAACGACATTGTTCGATGAAAACCGTATCAAAAACAAACAGTCCTGAGGGGATGCTTTTCGCCCTCCTATACGCGCGACGAGACACGAACGGTTAGCGATTGTAAGCTAGGTACGATGAATAGAGGGGTTGGGGAGGCAAAACGTGCGAAACACACGCTCATGTACAGGAAATACCCTCGCCGGAATTTACGAGTGGGTAATTCCAAAAATTGCATAGCGATACACGTTTTCTGCTCGGCATACTGTGATTTATTTTAATCTATTTGTTTACAAATAATTTCCGTTGACGATCGAAAAATAAATGCTAAGCAAACCTCGTGGAAGCTCAACGTTAACCAAGCAAACCTCGTGAAAACTCAACGTTAATCGATTTCTAATGATTTACTGATTAATGACATACTTTATAACTGTGAAAAATGTCGAAACAAACGCGAAAAAATTCTATTATAATTTCAAGATCAAATAAGTTTTACATTTCTATTATCCGCCTCCGTAGTAGAATCAAACTGCATTATTGAATCCAATGAAAAGATACAATAGAAATGAAAACAAATATAAAAATAAAATTATTTAATCTTATCGTGCTGTAACAAGCCGTTAAATCTGTAAGTTTAATACAAAATATAATCGTTAATAATGAGCACGTGCTTGATAAAAGTCTTTTCGAAGTTGACAAATTCCCGCAGCAGTTTGCCAAATGGTAGCCGATAAATTCGGAGGAAGCCCGGCTGCGCAAATAAGCGAAATCCGTTCGGCGGTCCACCGCTCAAAGGGCGATCGCATTTACATCGTGGAATTTTCGACTCGTCGTCGGCGCGCGGTGTGATAACTCCCGGGATAACAACTCGGAAAACTTTTCATCCACCTCCGGATCCGTAAAATGGTGCATGGTAGCGACAGAGAAGAGCGCGGGAGGTTGGCAAACAGGCGAGAAAGGGTAGTAGGGCGTCGACTCGCATGAGCGCCCTTCCACCGCGTGATGTCGTGAAATATGTCGCGATTTACACGGGAGATTGGCGTCATTGGCGCCTAGGGAGCGAACGAGTGAGAGCCCTCCCCCTTTCCCCCTTTTCTAGCATTATCCCCTGGTCTACCGAATTCCCACCCCTCTGCCCTGATCATGTCATCCTCTAACCCCAGGGCGGGCAGGAGCGGCTTGCCGGATCAAAAAAGCATTGAGAAAATCCCGGTGTCTGTCTGAACGATGCAAAATCGAAATTGAGAGATTCCTCCCCGCACCTCTCTTTATCCTTCAGATTTGTCCCTCGTTCTTTTTTTCTCTTTCTTTTTTGCCACTTATTCTATCGATATCCGATTTCCTGGAAAACCGGCTCGCCCACCGCTTTGCGAAAACCATCATCTAACAATCCATTAAGCTGATGTAATTATATGATATTCTTTTTATAATTCGAATCTAATTCGTGACTCAATAACCAAAATCAAAGATAAGCTTAAATTTTTATTAAAGAACGACTATTTCAAATCGGCCGAAGACTTTCTGACTGAAAAGATTAAAAGAACTAAATCTCAAACAATTCGTTCAAAAAGACATTTTACGTTATTATGCTAGAAACTTTAATTTTGCGTATCATTATTCGATACACATCTGCGGAACAATTTAAGTTTATCCCACAAGGATGGAAGTAACCACAGTTTGCCATAGTCTGTCAGTGAGCATCTATAGGTGCAGCGAGGTGCAACGACTGTCCGCTCGTCCTCGCCACCGTTCGGCTGGCACCTGTCAAACTTCATCAGCATTGCTTAACACTCGGTCGCGCTACGGCGCAAATTAATCCCGCTGTAATATGGAAATACGTCATTCGAGAGGATACGATGGATAACTGGCCGAACAGTGCGGACTAAGGGGTAAGGAGCGCGGAGCAGATACGAAGGCAGGATACCTCGGCCACAGAACCGTGTGATGGGTTTATAGATTATCGTACATTTGCTCGAGAACAATAATAACAAGCCTCACACCGATCATATTTATTCGCGAATATATCTTCTATATATTTGCGGAAAGAAATCTTAGAAGCCAGTAAATTCGGATATTATTAACAATCTATATATTTACGCATAATTTACAACTTTTGTTTATAATTATTATTAAGGAGAATCGATGCTTAGTCAAGTAGGCTAGGAAAGCAATCTTAAATTTAATTATGTATAATTTTAGAAAGAATCTCTGAAATTCACATTAATAAAAATACGCTAAATGATGAGAACGACATTATATTGAGATATTCGCGCACAGAACGTTTCTAATCACAGAATAAATAATACATTATCGCTCTATTCCTTTCTAACTTATACGTTTTTGAAAGTAATTTTTCGTCAATTTAACATTATTCTTCTGATTATGAACAAAGTTGCAAAGCAGGAGACTTGACCAATTGATGATTCGTTTTTACGAGGCAACTGAATTCCCGTGGGAGTCAGGAAGCAAGGTATCGCAGGCTTATAGGTCTCACCGGGCGGCTCGTTCAATCAGCATATCCCGGCAAATGAGCAATAGATCGGTGACGTGCATACACATCGGCTGTGTGCGCTGCGTACACACACGGACATAGATACGCACACACGCGTACGTAATCCACAGCGTGACTATTAGTCGTAAGTCAATAATAAAGCCCTTGTCCTGCCGCGGCTATAATGGCCGCGGTGAATTATTCTGGTCGAGATGCATTGTCCTGGCTGGATCGCCGGCCGGCTTGGAATTGTCGGCCGAGCACGCACATGGCGATATACGTGGTCGCATATGTGCACGCCGAATGCGTGGCTGTTTGCGCGTATGACGCGCATAATTGAGATGGATGTCGATTGATTCGCGGCCGGGTTTCGTTCGCGCGGCCTGCCTATTGGCAGCTCATTGTTAACACTCAAGTAGTAGGCTCAGAGTTTTCACGTAGTTTTAGTAGGTATACATATAGGTATTGTACAGTGTGTCGTTGGTTATCTTATAGCGATGAAGGTGAACTGCATATATTATTAAATTATGTATAAAGTAGTTTGCTTATTAACAAAAATGCATTTTACGTGGAATATTATAAGAAATAACTATCTTTCTTGAAATTATAAAAAATTTTGTGCAAACAGAGCTTTGATTAACCATATATGTTTTTCGATAATAATTTAATTTTGCTGAAAAGTAGTTTTCTGTTACGTATTTGAAGAAATTCACATCGCGCGACTAATTGTAAGTAAGTATAAAGATATTAAAGCCAAGTAACCAACGATACTCAAAGAACTACTTGAATTTATAAGCGTGGAGGTTAATTCGAACTAGTCTTCTGAAATGTTAAGTGGACTCGTTTTATGGAATCTTTTATTATTAAAGAAAGCGCCTTCGGACATAGTTTTTTGCAAAGTCGTTTTGAAAAGTGTAATATCACTTGCGCGCCGTGGAGAAACACAGACTGTGAGTTTTCCGCTTCGCCGTGTATTCTTTCCAATAAATTGTTCGCTATACTTGCGAGAGTTGCGAGCCGCGTGTGTCCACGTGATCGAATACGCGAAAAGAAAGTTTCGCACAAATTGCACGCTCAAGAACAATCTTCAAAAGGATTCTGCCACGCTTCCTTCTGTCTCTTCCTATTATTTCCTGTTCGAAGAGATAAACTTGGTTACCTGATATATACGTTTTTCAATATCGCTTCTCGCTCGCGTATTTTCTCGATTTCCTCCAAGTTGGAAATATAGACCTGTAACAACTTTTAAATCAATCTGAAGCTTTATCAAAGTTTATCGTGGACTTTATCAAATAATCCATCCATAGTATTTACACTACCGTCGTCGCAGATTCTATTAATGTTTAACTGGTTGAAGTGTTAATAATTGAAATTGCGCTTGTGGCTTATACTCTTCGCAAACAGTTCAACTGGTAATTTCGATTAATCGTATTTTCTTTAGCCGACGGGCATTCTTGTTAATTTGCAGCCCAAATATATAGACAGACGTCACTTACCCGCGGGATGTATTTATGGAAATGTCGTCCGATACAAAGCGTAAATATATAGCGTATCAAGCAGATTATGTCGCTACTAAAATTACCGTCGTCGATTGAGGGATATCGTCGATAAACGTCGATCTGCTGTCATGATCATTTTGCTTGTCAATAGGAGAATGATGCGCGCAAATGTTAACATGTTTCCGTTTATTTTATATCTAACCTTTATACAACGTATTTGAACGAAACGTTAAAAGGTTCTATCTTCATTATTCTAAAAGTGTTTTATGTAAAATTTATTTTTGGTATTATTATATTTTTTAACGATTGCAATTTTTTGTTGCGTTGGAATAACTGTGTATGAATAGTGACAAATATAAGAATTTCATTCAATTTTATTACGACAATTACTATGCCTTTGTATTCGCTCGGATTAAAAAGAAAATTTCATTGTTCGCAACTGTCCGGTTGCTAGATGTCGATAACGGGAACTTTCGAAGGGAGAAGATCGGCATCATCGATCCTCGCGAGTCTACAAAAACGTCAAAGAGATCGCCGGTTTGATGATGAACGATTGTAGGTTGCTCGATGGAATGGCGGCGCGACCCGGTGGTCTTTAAAATATTCAAGCGAGAGTGTGTTTGACGGCCAATCGGAAAGGACGAAAAGTCGCGCTGGACGCTGGGACTCGCTCTTTCGAATTCGGCTCTTTCATCCCCATGGAGTATGGAGCTCGCCCCCAGAAGCCCAACTGGTTCGCAACCAGTTCGATGGATCGCGAAGAGAGAAAAGGGGAAAGGACAGAAGAGGGGAGAGGAGAAAGAGTCTATTGTGTCTTTCAATGACAATCGCCGTGGCCGACGGACATTTGATCGAATCAATCGATTGGTTTCTATGGTTCTTCTAAACATAGCCGGGGCGAGGGAAAGGCGCTAAGAGAAAGAGAGGGATTGGAATGAAAGAAAGAGGGAAGAGAGGAAAGTGTAGGCAGGACAGTCTCTCTGGAGTACCAGACGGTACGCGGCTGGAGGAATGGAGAGATAGAGAGAACGAGACAGAAGCTGTTAGAGCGAAGAGCGAGGGAGGGACTCAGGAATATCCAGTAGCTCCAGGCTCATTTGAATCCGACGCTCAATAATGTCCCTCAGGAGCACCGAAATATCTCAATATGTGTATATAACGTCGTGCTGCGGCGTGGCTTACGATCTCTAGCGATATTTGCTTCGGCGACGCCATCCATCAAGGTCGCATAATACAATTCGTCGGGATCCTTGATATGCAGAGAAAAGGCCTCCATAAGAATTTTCAATGCGACGTATAACGATTGCCAAGTTAATTCACGGATGAACACTTAAAATCTTTGTTTAATGTTGTATTAATAGCGCAATTAATTTATCGCAAAAATATACATACCTATATATAGGTGAAAATATGGTTAGACCAAAACCTATATCAATTAGAAATACGCTTCAAAAAATGACTGATTTTTATTTAAAAAATCTGAAAAACAAAAATGTATTCTGCCTGATTCCAAGATGAGAGGAATATAGAAAAATATTCCGCCC
This sequence comes from Leptothorax acervorum, assembly GCA_035220615.1. Classification (NCBI taxonomy): domain Eukaryota; kingdom Metazoa; phylum Arthropoda; class Insecta; order Hymenoptera; family Formicidae; genus Leptothorax; species Leptothorax acervorum. The sequence continues at coordinate 1,115,136 of JASTWQ010001267.1, read as the reverse complement.
ATATGATAACACGATAAAGTGTCCCGAGGACGCTGCTGGCATGGCTCGGCTCGCTCGGTAGCAAACGGGGAAGTCACAGGCAAAGAGCAACATTCGCCTGGAGGGATGGATTTTCCTGTCAGAGGTGGAGTTTAGAGGTCGGGAAATTAGTTTAGTTATGCGCCCGGCAGGGACGTCTCTTACGTTTCCACTACCGACGTAAGACCTCGGCGGAGCACGTACATGTTCTAGGGTTCTCCTCCTCTCTCCCCCTCTCTCCGCACTCCGCGACTCTCTCCCTCTCTTTTATTTCTCGCAAACTTCCTCGAGTTTTCTCCTCAGCTAGCGCTCTCCTTCTCACGAATTCCGAAGAATCGAGCCGACTAGCGGCCTTCGAAGAATCAAGCTGGGGGAGAGAATTTTCCGGAGTGAGAACAAATCGAGCGAGCGAAGGAGAGAGTCTTCAAGTACGAAGTAGCATTGAGGACTGTTGCTACTTACTACTCCGGAACAGCTGGCTGACGAAGACGTCATTGACTCAAGATCCCCGTCTTTCTCTCTCGCGTGCGCGTGCAGATTCTCCTGACTATCGAGCGATCTTAAACGCGCTCGTTATAAGTGCCGCTTTGTTCGTTGCGCCGCGCTTGAGTGCCATTTGAAATTTAAAAGGTTAACGCGAGTTGTGAATGGCAGGAATTAAGTCCCGTTCGATGTCGATTTAATCTCATGGCAAAGGTATTTTAGGTACTTTTTTGTGACAGATGAGTATCGGTGCCGAGTATAGAGTGGACAACATGTGGGATTCATGTTGGCATTGAATTTAAATGGTTAACGTTGAAGTACATTAAAGGGTTAAAATCAAAATAAAAATCAAACTTTTTCGAATAATATTATGGGTAAAAGTAGTGATAGGTCAAATGCCTCTGTAAATCTCTTTCTATCGTGACTTCTTGAATACTTTGCCAAACAAATCATCTGAATATATTTAATTAATTATTCTCTGAAACCATTTAATAAAACAATAAAGAATCAGAGACATTTTCCTATATTTATAATCTTATGTCAACTTACTTGAGAGTCTTCCTCGGTAAAGATGGCGTCGAACGCGAACATCTTCGGCGCCGCCACAGTAGGCCGTCGATCTTCTGCCGATGAAGATTGCCCAGATGCTGGGTCCACTAATGTGACTTGTTTCTTGCGTTTATCCGCATTGAAGAAGCTACCTCCGTCTCCGGGTGATACCCTCAGCATAACTTTTACCTGCATAACATATAAAGAGTGCAATTAAATTTCATTTCTATATTATAAAATCAACGGTAGGATTTTAATCAAACGTTAAATCTGAAATACAATATGCCGGAAAAACTTACTTCAACTTATTTGGTAATACATTATATAAATATTGTGTTTTCTTACAAAATTATGTAGAAAAAAGTGTATTTTTATTTTACTCTTCGTCGATATCTTAACCCCTTAACTAAGGCTGTCGTCAATAGACGACGAAAAGAAAATTATACCCGTAGTTAAAGGGTTAAAATATGTAATTATATCCTGTTTTAAAATTAATCGCATTATCTATTCAGTATTGCAAGCGTAAATATAACTCTTCAACCGTGATTGCGGGACATTACTGTAGTTAACGATAAACTCGTTAATTATTGCGAAATTGAATTAGTTTTGGATAGACAGCCAATTGGATAAAACGCAGATTACATTCGGTGACTAAAAATAAAGCTTTCCCCTCACTTAAGTGCCTGACAATTCTGCTTCAATAGGTTAATATTGCATAATAAATTAGCTCTGCTCTTGCGTCGAATAACTCATCAAAATTATCTGATGGACAGTTCGACAGTATAGACGTTAAGTGAACGTCAGGTCTAAAAATACTTTGACCCACGTTATCCGATCGGTCATTGAACGAGCCACGATACTTACTAAATGCACACAGAATTATTCAAACAAAATTGCATTTAATAAAACAGTGTCACAGTTGTATCAACCTTCAGTGATGCATCTGTCAATTATTTTATGTAAATTCCATGATTAATGTGGTATAATTAGTGTAGAAATAACAATAGGATAATGTGTATAATATTTCATTATTACCCGCGCGAGATTATGCTAGTAATGTATAATAATATACCTACAATTATGTTCCATACGCACAAATTTATTTGAAACTTTTATATTGCGTTTTGGATTTTTTCAGTCATTATTATTATGAATATATGTGTGAATATACGTAGGTACTCTCGTACTCTTTGAATTTTTAATACAAAGTTATATAATTTTAACCACACGAATCTCAAAAGAATTAATTTATCATCGGTAAAAATGAGCAACAATCATAGCATAAAAATGCCGAACGCATGACATTCATTTATGATATTCGAACCACAATGGACGGCGGGTAATGTAATAGCGGAGTAACGCGTGTATCCAAATACGTGAGAAGATATTTGCCGGCCACTCGTGAAATCGAATATTGCTCGCAAAATGTCGAGCGGGCAGTTGAGCATTCTGGCAAACAAGTAGTTGCTGCTTTATTAAAAACCATATATCGGATGACGACCTGCGACCCCATTTATCTGTAGCCATCAGCATTTTGGGATTTTTCGTAAATTCAGCATTTTGTTAATTTTCCAATGAAAATTCATATTCTTTTGCATCCAAATTATTACTTGATTTATAATATTTTTTCAATAACTTAATTTTTTGAAATTTTATCTTTATAGCTAGTATATTCATATCTTCAGAGCTTGAAGTCACTACTGCTTTACGTCACAAGACAATTACATTATCGCGATGCAAAAGCACTTTGGTAAGTTATTATTTTTATAAATTTTAAGAACATATTTTTGGAAAATAATATTTTGTATTAATACAATTAAATTTTTGTATTAATACAAACCAGAAAAACGAAGATAAGAAAGAACAATTTAATCGGTATTAAGTTGTTCTTCCCGCGAACTCCTCAATTATTCTTATCTAAAGATTTGCACCATATTTTACGCTCGCGCGTGATTTTAAGCGAACTCGAACGTCCCGACCGATAAGACGCGGCGCACGCGTTCTTCCGCGCGAAGTCATGGCGATGCATTATTAAAGCCGCATCCGGTCCCGGTGCACCCAGATCGATGTTGTCGGTACCGCGAGCGGTCCACGATTTGCTCGCGCCGGCTCGCTCGTCTGTCCGTCTGTCTGTCTGTCCAGGAAATTGGGTTTGGAGATTTCGTTCAGATTGCGGTGCACGTCCTATCTCTTGCATGCGGAAACGCCCCCGTCCCTGCGACGGCACACAGGTACAAAAACAGATACGCGCCTTTTTTTGTTTCTGTCCCCCCCCTCCCCCAACCGCCCGACGCCACCCCCGCCGTCTCCTCGGTATCCTTGTCGCCTGTTGTGCGTCTCTCCGCCACGTAATAGTTTCGCGAAAAGACCGGAGCGCTACTGATCGAGCGACCGGAAATAAAACGGCTCCCTCAACGGTCTTGTTCGAGGAACTTCTGTATGCATCGATCGCACGGACCTCTTCAGTGCCCTTCACCCTTTCGCGAAGGGTGTCCTACTCGAAGGTGAGTCGACGACCTCTGTCCTATTCGTTCCCTGAGACCCGGCTATCTGCGAGGTGGTCCTACGTGCTTGCCCGCAGCTACCCGGTATTTCGTTACGAAACTGATTTCGAGGGAGGATATCAATTCCGCTCGAACGGGCCCGACCGGAGGAGGACCGGTCCCGAGTCCTCGAAGCTGGCGAAGGACACTTTGCACCAAACCAGCTCCGGTTCGCAACGCGTTACGGCCATTACGCGCAGCAATTTGCAGCATGAAGTTCTGGATTAACAAGAAAATGGCGTTTAAATCCAAAGGAATAGTTTTGCGGTAAATTAAATCCAAACGTTTGTGAGAATACGTTGCATGTAAAATCCGTAATTCATTATGAATATTTTATTTATATTCTTGTTACGGCGATTTTTGCAAGTACTGCATGAACCACCTTAAGACGATAAGATGCCTTTCTACAAATAATATTTTGACAATACATTTTTATATGCAATGCCATTTTCTCGTAAATTCAGAAAAAATAGCGGAGATAAATTTTTAAAAATATTATTACGGTAATTTATTATGGAAATAAGTAATATCGATTTAAAAAAAAAACAAATGCAGTTTTTGTAGTATGCACAATCAATTATCGAGCAGAATATAAAACTATGTCATATACACATATTGCATGCAAAATTGAAAATGGCTATGCTAAATTTTTCATTAAATCTATTATAAATTGATGTACAATGCAATGCATGCATGTTATCAAACTGACCATTACTGCAACGCTTGTTAGTTAATTTTAATTGCGGTACGATTTCAATTTAATTGATATCCATGTTTTTTTACAACATTCTTTCATTCCTGCTTGTAACACTGAAGGGAAATTTTCGAGGCGCTTCCACGAGAGCGCGACCTTCATCATGTTCGAGAGTCCCAACGTTTGATAGACTTTCACGTACCGCAATAAAGTGCCTGAAAATTACATTTCGGGACGGAGGCCTCCGGTAAGCCTGCCTCGTAACCATCAAAGTTCGTCTAAGTACGTACAGTCCTCGAAACGGAACGTAGGGACGGGGATTTTACCGCCGCTCTACCCGAATTTATGCGTTCTCTCCACGGGCTATGAATCCAGGTTTACGCGCTGGTACGTTGGAATTAATTAGTTCGCGGTCCGGCCTGAAACATGTAACTGATTCGTACGAAAGCTCGGCGATAAACTGTGATCAACGTGCTAGTGATCATAGAGATCTCTCCAAGATTTATTAAGGACTTAATCCGGCGAGTAACTTACTCATTGCGCTCAAGTGCTTTTACAAATTGGACATTAAATCCACTTTGAAAATGTATCTATTTTTTTTGTCGCAAATTTTTTGGTTATACCACATACGTATTAGTATTTTAAATTAATTGCATTTTTCCAAGTAGGGTTTAATGCCCACATTTTTATGATATAAACAAGTTGTAAATTTATTTAATAAAATTATTTTATTAATTATTGCAGAAATAATGGGCCATTAAATAATATTTTTCATATATGATGCATACATAGGCGCTCAGATAATTTCCGCCACCGGAAATGCCACCTGCGACGGAAGTAGCGCGTTAATTCTTTAACGTTTGAGCCGAGGCGCTTATGTACACCACGTTAGGTTACAACATACAAGTGTTTTATGACGGCACTCGTCCTGGGAGGTATTATCTGCCAATTTACGATCATGGCGCGACATGTTCGGCGCTTATAAATGAGCGATATGTCGCGTAAAGTTCCACATAAATTCTCGTCTGACCCACGATCGGGGTCGTCTGCACGATAAAATCAAGCGATGATTGATTCGCCTTTTGGCGATAAATAACGTAATGCGATGAATGATATAGCGAAGCAGGACGCCGTTGCAAATCATTTTGTAAATTGAGATTTACGTCTAAAATTGTGAAATTATAAGCGCTTAAGAAATTGAAAGTTAACACCTCCCGAATAAAAGATGTGTTAGAGTAAAAAATAAAGAGAATACAGCTACGAAAATGTAATAATGCAATGTATTTTATGTGAAATATATATACATACAGTAATATAGACTGTTTTAATTACGCACTGGTCGTTGGAATTATAAATTAATTAATGAAAAATTTAAATAAATGTTGCACTGGACTTTAAACTCAATTGATATTTAATAAGATTATGACTCAATGACGATTTGGCGCATTTTCTATAACACGTTCTACATAAGGGAATATATAATCTACACGGTAATCCCAGTCGAGCCATATGCCAAGAATTTAGTTTTGATTCGACATTCGCAACGCGGAATTGCCATTTAGCCTAATACGAAGTTATATAATACAAATACACATTTGACTATCAATGGTGCTACGTGCTGCTCTATGCCCGTCAAAAGTTCCGTAATGATCCCTAATAATAATTACTGAACATTGGTGAGCCAACAAGACTATGCCGCTACCGGTTTAGTACTACAAATAGGCAACTTGTAAGGTTTGATAGCAACCTAAGCTGCATTCTGTACGTTGTATAGTGCGTGTTGTATCCTATTATGCAAGATTAAGTAAGTTGATACAAAGTGCTGAGATTGATAATAACTTTATTATAAACTTTAGATCTGTTTTATAACAATAACGATACTGATGTCCATTTCTACCAATGCAGATTAACTTTAATCTCGGTTTAACTTGCTTTTCATCATTTTCTAGTTTTAAGAATTAGAAAAAGATGAAAAGCAAGTTAAACCGAGATTAAAGTTAATCTACATTGCTAAAAATGGACATGAGAATAATTAAAATAATAGATTAAAATATCTATGAATAACGCGTGGCTCCATGTAGGAGCTACTCATATATGTATGCCTGGGTTTATAAGAAGCTGATTAAAGAATTAAAAGTTTTGTATGAGAAAATATGAGGTTGTTGTGGTATGATTGATTATATAATTCATTTCGGTAATAATGAATTAATGTATACAGATATATATTGAAATATTTGTTTCTATTATCGCAGTTGCACAAATATTGAAATTAGCTATCAATGAAAGATGATTTCACAATAATTTACAATCGTCGCTTTCATCTATTATGATTTGATGTATTGCATCATCATTCCCGGTATAATAACTTGAGATTTTGGTTTTGATACTGTGTGAACGATATTGATCGAAAATTAGATTATGCTTCTTTCTCTGATAGCGCCCTAGAGATATTGGTTGTTATGAGCGAGATCTGATTGGCGGATCGCAAAGCGCTTTCACGTAAGCCGCCTGCGCCACGAGAGACGCGAATGACGGAAACTAATTGTTGAAACTGGAGTGTGTCTCAACTTCGGTTTCCAACAAGGCGCACTGCGGTGCTCCGCAGTCTGATGTCGTATGGCCTTCGTTTGTAAGAGACGAGAAGTGAAGACCCGAGGGGATTTAACTTCGACAACGAATATCATCAAAGGGCCCGCGAGCCACGATTGCGCGCTCTTTAACCGAAGATTATTCGCTAAACGCGATTTATTTAAGTAATCGTCATTCGAAGGGGAGTAGTTATCAGCACAAACCCTTCGTTAAAACTATAGTAATCTTCTCGACAGTCGCCCCGGGGCAATCTCGACATTCGGCTTCTAACGCGCAGTAATCGATCTCGCATGTAAACCGGTCGTATCTTTCGTAGACAGGAAAAGAAATGTGCCACGCAAACATACGTTAGATTAATTAATTAATTTAGTTTAGTATGTGGAAGAGGAAGAAGGAGAAAGGGATAATACATTTTATATTTATATATTTCCATTATTATTAGAGAATGCTATCGTCTCTGTATTTTTTTTCAGGCAACATTATTAGTATTATTGATATAATAACAGTGAAAATTTGAGAGCTATTATCGAAATGGTATTGCGTTATGAAAGACAATAAACGGTATCTTTATAAAGTAAATATATATCTTTTAAACTCGCTTATACATTGCGATTATATACTGACATATAATCAGACGCATATTTATATAGCTCGATATCGCTAAAACCATCTAAATGTCCGGCCTCGGGGCAAGCTACAAGGGGCTAAAGTTTCTGACTCGGCCGTTAAGGAATTTACACCGTGAAGACCTTCGGGCGATTCGAACGAAATTTACGCCATGAAATGGGTCAGAGGTATCTCACCCCTCGCAAGGGGTGTACTACCGACAAATTTGATTTTCGCGAGACGTGGCGAATGCAATCCCATCAGCGTCGAATTTTCCCCGACGATGAAACATCTACACTCTACAGGATGACACGAATACAATCTCGTACCCTGGTCCTGGCGATCAGAAGTCAATTCAAGAGAAAATTTTTATATTTCTCGAGTTGATCTTCCTCGAACGCAAACAACATAAAAGGAATTATTTATTAACGTCGTAATATAATCAATAGACGAATTTTAGACACGCATATTTGAACATGTTAATTTAATATAATGACTTTTCTATTAATGTGATTAAATATAAATACGACTTGGATAATCCTTCTATTTCACTATATGAATAATTTTTCATGAGTTTACTACAAACAAGATTTTACCAAGCTTGTAAGTTAATTCTTGAGAAATTATTTATCAACCAAGCTGCATTAGCATCAGAATACAATTTACTTTCCATGAACTAATCTATGCGCACTTTTACAATGTTAAAAGCTTACATGTTTCCTGGCTTATAGTCCAAGAACTCTATTTCTTTACTAGCCCCCTTCGCCAGTGTGCGCCTCGGTATGCACCTTATCTCGGTCGAGCAAAATTTCGCGATTCAGTATGCAGGCACCGCGACGTGGCACACGACAAGAGCGTACCTGTACACAGGGTAACGCAATACTTCCGTGGTCGTCTCGCTAACAAAGGCGCGCGGGGTGAACAGGGTAAAGTGCACGGGAAGGAAAGACGGCAGCGGCGGTGGTGGCGCCGACGACGGTAGAGGGTTGGTTAAGCGGACCGGCTTGCTGGCTGGCTTGTGCAAAGGGGTCCTGCGTCAGTTAGGGTTGTCAGTCAAGTAGCGATAGCGGGTATAGCAGAAGCGTGCCGCACGCTACTTTAACCCGTACCGAGCGTCGCGCTCGCGGTGTATGCTGGTACAACGGTGTGACGTTGTAATGGCTGGATAATGGCGGCTGTACATGTACATACGCTTAATATCGCGGCGTCAAGCGACGTGAAAAGGAACAATTTGAAATGCTCGGCTTGACTCACGGCTTGCCTAGTTACTTACAATATCTACCTCAGTTATTTTTGTTGACCTTCGCATCCGGTCCTTTTTCCGATTGCTCGGCTTATATTTCCAATATTTTCCGATTGTTGATACTGTGGTAAAGATATACGCTCGCGAATTTATGATAATTGATGGAAATATCGAAATTCGTCTTTATTTGTTAGAGATCTACAGCTAACTGCATTCAACATTTTTACAAATGATTTTACAGCAGTTGACGAGGAAATGGTTGCAGTGTTCGAATAATCGCAAAATATATGGCGTAAATATATAAAATAAATTGCGAAGAGAGCGTTTCTTCGAGCTAGAAAGTATCGCGTTTTAAACTCTAAGATGCTAAGTGCCTAGATTATAGCAGTCGGGCCGTAAGGAACACAGCTTGACGTACCGTGAAGTATGACAGTCATAAATTTTCTCGAGCCACCAACTTCCACCAGTTTCTGTCTTCTTCTTTTCCCTTCCCGCCTTCCTTCTTCTCGGGCAAATCAGAAACACTTGATACATTCCACAACTTACGAGGGCGGATACGCGCAAATCCGCTTTAACTTTTATCGCGATAATCCAATGTTCTCGTGTATACATCGATATCGAATAAATGTAAATGTAGTTGAAAATGCGTATGTGTACTAGTGGAATACAGGTGGAACGATAAAACGGTGAAATGGTGAAAGTAATAAAATGCGCAAAAAAGTGTACAGAAAATATCAAAATTAATTAATTAATTCTAATATATTCATAACAACTCCTTAATTTCCACTTGACATTTATTTTCTTTAACTAATATGTGAGTATATTTACATTATTTAAGTATCGATTTTTCAAATAAGGTCTGTCTTAATGACCAGAAAGCCTCACTTTAAATTATACAGCTTGTTTATATAAAGTTGCTAATTTTCTCTTGTATAAACTGTCGAATGTCGCTTAGTAAGTCCATTAGGAGGTCCGCGACAATCGTCGCGTGCCTCTATGTTTTTCTGCTTGTTGCGATAAAATAGATTCGATCACATGTGTTTCTATATTTTGACATAATGCAATATCATACTAGGTATAGAATGTAATTAGCCCGGACTATTAATACGAGCGTATTGCACGTAATGTTAGGTATTCATATTGCACGTACAATTCAGTGCATAAACGCCGCGAAGAGAAAGCGGAAAAAGAACGACTGTATTACTTATCGTATTATCAGGCATTGATCTTTTCGTCCCGTACCGTTCATTTATTATTTTTTCCTCCCTTCGGCAATTTCGTCTCTCGTTACTCGTCGGAGCGAGCCCCTCCTCTCGCAGGAGAAAAATCGCTCTTATGTCAGACAGGAAGTGGCAGGCGGGCGGAGGGCAACGAAAGAGAAAGAAATTGGTTTCCAAAGGTAAACTAATTTCAGGCCACTTCGTTTCGACGAGAAGTCAGTCTTCGTCAGCCTTGTCTCTGCCTCTTCTCTATATCGAATATTCTCGTTTTTTCGTCCATCATCCGTTTTCCTGTATCTAACCCCGCTGACCCAATTACCGTCTTACAAAAAGACCAGAAACGACCGCGTTTGCATCACCATACACGGCAAAAAGGACCAAGAATCACGCTGTACACGATCCTTCGCAATCTTGAATGCAAATGAGACTCGGTACTAGCGATCCTTTGAAGGATCTCGCCATCCTTTGAACGACGGCGGTCGGTGGGGGTCCATTAGACACCACTCACTCGTTCTTCTGTGAAATTTTAGACGTTGATCTCAGGATAATCAAAATGGACGTATCGAGATACGATAAAATAAAGCATTTTATACGGTTATTTTTAAAGTGTACTTCCTAATTATTACTAATACTTTACTAAATGAAGCATGAAAATTTAATTCTCGATAGATTTTTAAGCGAGAAAGAAACATATTTTCATGTATGTAGTAATTAGTATCTCAATTAATTACTTCTAAATTAATATTTAAGTAATCCATTATTAAAAGAACAACAAACTATGTCCAATTACATTAGAGAACTTATAACATGGTAAATGTCTTCTTCTAATACTATTTGCCTTGGCAATAATCGCTAATAATAATCACAGTGTCTAATAGCGTGCCGTGAGTATACTATTTCGTCGTCACTATACTGCACGTCAGGCAATTCCTCCGTACGTAATCCCTGGTAATTTCGACGAGGAGCATATAGCAGTCGGGGAGGTCTCGACGTTTGGATATACCGTCGAGCCGCAGAAACCGAACGTACGTGTAGCGGGGAATGTAAATTGCTCGCTTCTGCCTAAAGCCGCGGTGTAATAAATCTCGGCGACGAAGACACGACGATTGCCGTCTATCGGGCAGGGATAACGTATCGAAATCACGTGTACGAGGGTTAAGAAACGTCTGAATTCGGATGCTTGCTTCCGACGAATATATCCAGTCGCACTTGCGAGGCGAAAAGTGTTACTTTTCTTCGCGTTTTTGGATCAAATAATTAAGACGCTCAATTTGCACTTTAATATTTAACAGGAATTAATTAAGAAATAAATAAGCACATGAAATTCATGGGAAAGTGAAAAATTTTGTGCTTAGCTAACATGCAATTGAATTGCAAGACTGCAATCGTGTATTCTGTATTTTATCAGTCGAATTACTGTTATCGATATTAAATACAGTGCGACACATAAATAGGCCATGACATCCAGCAACGTGTGATTATATCTCGCTCGCGTAATTATAATAAAATGTATTGTACATTCCTGTTTTTCCGAGCGGGTGAATTTCTTTCCTCTCGGCCAGTGCGGCGGATTAGGTAATGTACAATTCGCGTGACGACAAGTCGTTTACACGCGTGCGTAATTATCGCTCTGCCCGACGATATCGTGTGTTTTCCGCGGTGATATCTCGCAGAACACCGAAAAAAGTGAATAATCAAGCGACAAATTTTCGTGAGCGACAATAGCCGGTTTGTCTCCCGATTAAAGGAGCGATTATCCAGACGCCGCGATTTGCTGGAAAATTATAAGCAACGGCTCGCAGGCGTCGTGCAATAAACATTAAAAAAAGGGAAGGGTAATTCTCTCAGGGAATCAATGACATATCAGCGTGACGACCAGCCGTAAAGTGCAGCGCGCAATTATAGTCGTCGCGAGTTAAATCGCATGTGTTTCTGCGGCACGCGTTCTCCCACACACCGTACCTACGGTCTGACAGCCGATGTAATAAAAGCCTGAGATAAAGGCCGAACTTTCCCCGCGCTCGTAATTTTCGGTTTCCATATATCCGAAGAACGGCCTGCGTGACGAGCAGTCGTAACGAAGGGTTGACGTCGCGGATACTTTTCGGCGAAGGCAAAGGGTTCTGCCGATGTGGGCGCGGTCAGGAATTATGCTCCGTATCGAAAACTCATTTTTCCCTGTGCCCGTTTCTGCCGGGCGAACGTATTCGTTTCCTAAAACTAGTTTCGACTGGTTGTTAGAATTCCCCTGGCGATCGATTCGTTGTTTCCGTTGACGTTAAAGAAGCTTCTTTTCGCATTTCCGTAAAAAGTAATACATCTACAGTGGCTATATGTCGAACTTAATTCAGCAAAATTAAATCTGCTGAAAATTCACCTTCGAGAAATCACACAGTTAAAAGAAAGAATAAATGGCTTTATTTTATATAAAAAGATTACGAGAATATCTATATTAAAATATCAAGAAAAAAATTAAAAAATTTGAAGTCCGCATCCAGCAATTCGCCATTCTAATTAGAAATTGGAGATTTTTTTAATTTTTACTTCCGTATTCGGCTTTCTGTCTTGGCGCATATGTTATACTCAGGTCTAAATGGCAATGAAATTCAGATGGTTTTTTGGGATTATATCCTTTTATAATTGAATATTTTCTCTCGTCGAGTGTGCATTTCGCGCGATTTTATAATACTTCAGTATAATTACGTGCAATTTCATTACTCCGCGAATACCGGCTACTTCACTAAATCGAATTGCAAGGATGGAATAGGAATGCCTGTCTGAAATACTAATAAACTTTTCGTTTTTTTTCATATCGTTTTTTAATAATATACCTACTTATCGTATTTTCTGTAACCGATATGCCCGCTAAAAAAGAAAATATAGATTGTAAGTGATGAAGTTAATGTTATCCTACACCACGCGGCCGGCGCGCGCTTCTAGCCTCGATAACTTTAGCATTTTCTATTTCTTCTTTCTTGCGCGCGCGTGAGAAAATTGATAATACATCGATGCCCTTTTGTTCCTTTATATTTTTCTCCTTTAACCTGATCCAAGTGCTTTAATATTTGTTACGTTCTTTAACTAACAAGATAAAAAATTATCTGCATTACCTTACATTATAGTAAATATGTATTAGCGATAAAATATAATTTATGCATTTATCATTAAATAATCATCACGAAATTGCATGTTGGTAATCTAGATTTTTTCACGCGTCACTTCCACAATTTTTTTAGTATTATTTCAGCACTATTTATTCAGTATTATGTTTATTTCATTGTATATATAGTTAAAATATTTTTTTATATCGATTTAGCGTGTGCGCAAAGCATTCAATATTTAACACAAAGGTTAGATTAATCCCACAGATAATATAAAATCCTTTAACTTTATTTGTAGCAAACAAAATTAAAAATATTTGCTAGGCATGTATTATACATGAGTGCGATCTAAAAAAATCTGAAATGAGGTGATTTTTGAAGTTAATTCGAGCTTATGATTATAAGAAAAGTGAAGATTCTCTCGACTTTATTTTTGCAAATCTGTTCCCTCTACTTCGTAATGTCGAATAATTGAAGAATAACAGCGCTTTCGCTGTGCGGCCAGCCGGTTCGGCGGAGAGACGAAAAGGCAAATAAAACTGCGAAATTATTTTTCACTATAGAGCTCACACTTTAACCCTGCGAGGATCGATGCAGCGAAAAAAAAATTACTTCAGCCCTCCGGTACTACGCGTTGCGCTTAGCATATTCATGCCCAGGCTATCCGGAGTTTTCCGGTGTCTGACCACCATCACGCGCCTCTACATATTCATAAATGAATCACGATGCATGGAGGCTGCTTCCGGTCCACCCGAATCGAACCCACTCGTTATTATAAGGAACACGAGTGATAATCTTTAATCGGTTGCAGTGAGATTTCGCGGGTAAAAATTTTTATAAACCTTAATTATCATTGTTACTATATTATCCTTGTATTTATTTTTGACTTCAGGTTTTTATAGGAATGTTAAAATCTAATATTTGATCCTCGGAAATATTATAATTCTAATTTTTATTGGTGATTAATTGTAAACTGTCATTTTAAACTACAAAAATTAGCACAATTTTGGATAAATCAAACGTGACGTAAAATATCTCTTGTCTCTGCTATCTTCGGTTTTCTTTTCTTTTAGAATTTTATTTCAGCATTGATATATATATCCAGTGACAATACAGAACGAGAAAAGGGCACGATTTCGAGATACGATACGAGGCGGCGGGATGAGTCGAATCGAACGGCCGTAAGTGATACGTGCTCGTGTATGGTCAGACGGCCGTAGCTGCGACGCGGTGTGGCGCGGCGCGGCGCGACGTGGCCCCCTATCGCGCATGTAATATGCACGTATCAATACGGACCTTGTCAAATATATCATTCCGCTCGATATACCCGAACGCGCTTTCGTGCGGCCGCCTCTCCCGCTGCGAACTTTATTCAATTTCCCGTTTTCCATCGGTATGTCGGCGGCGTGCACGGCATAAACAAGCGCGCCGATGCAAAAAGGCGTCCGTTCCGCGTGCGTATCGAATTACTATGACCCGGAAGAAACGGCAGCAACAGCTAGCGGGCAGGGCAGGGCAGGTTCAGAGCCAACTCTGTCCGACCCTTGGTTGTACCCGCACCTGGAGCTTTCAACAGGTACGTCGACGCTCGTTCGTGTGCGTCATGTTCGATAGTCCGACGTGGCGCGTAAACAATTACTCGACGAACTGAACGAGAAGCGAGAAATAGAAAGCGAATTATATTGCGGGTCGATACAGATACATACGTGCTTCAAGCTCGTCGAAGAATTACGAGATTACAAATTCATGAAAAGTTCGCACAAATTTTATTGCAAATTTATCGTTTAAGTATATATTGTTCAGAAATCTAACGCAGTGATTATTATTGGACCAAACACATGGGTACGATTTTACTCTAATTATAATCTGAATATTCTTTATTCAAAATAAATATTGAAACTATATCTCATAGGAAACTATAAGTAATAGACAGAGTGACCGAACTTACTAAAATAAGCACCATGTAAAGACTAAACAGTCATTGCGTTTTATCGATTAATCGTGATCGTATTACACAATGTTTTCGCGCTTGGCACATCATTATATTCCCGTTCTTGCCCCTTCCCTGCGGGTTTCACGTGAATTTAATCGTCTGGAAAAGAGGGCGAGTACGATAAAATGGCTTTATCACGGTGCGGTATGCCGAATTCATAATTCATCAGCCTAGAATCGTATTTGCCGCGTTTGCCACAAGATTCCCGCAAGAGTTGCGGCAATAACGGACTTCGTTTTAAATCGTTTCACCTCCTGTTGGCCTGCATCTCGCCTATCGAGCGATCCGCCTCGTTTCTTGTCCCCTCCTTCCCTAATTCCACCCTCGGGATCATAATCGATAAAGTGCATTCAAATGCCATTGTACTTCGAGTGCAGGTGACTTATGGTGGTAGAGCGTAAAAGCGTTTAATGTCGAGCATAAACTCGGCGAACTTTAGCCCACATCGTACGTATAAGTGGCGCTCATAAATCGTGCTCCTGCCACTTTCATCGGGTAGGACATATATACATACATATATATATATACGTATATATACATATATATACATATATATATATATATGTACAATAGTCCGCCTTTCTTTTTCTACCTTAACATCGCTGCGAAATCCCGTTCGCTCGCACTGCGATTTTACGGTCGCCTCGAGATTGATTCTTGAGCACATGGCGAACGATAAAAAATGAAAATTGCCTCGTATTTTCCGGCTCATGAATCATGCTCGAACTGACAGTCACGTAATTGTCTCGTTCTGCCGGGAGAATGAAGCTCGGAGGGAAAATTCTTATATCGGCGACTGCATTTATTCGTCCGATGCGAACAACTGGCTCAGATTTTTGGATTTGAATTTAATACCGGGGATATACCCAACTTGTCATGTGATTCAAGCTTCAAAATAATACTTCCGGGGTAATTTTTTGAAATTATGATTGCTCTAATTACCCCACCAATATTTCTTTTTATTTAAACAAAAGTGAGGGTTAATCGAAATTTTGGATGCAACGCGAGAAGGAACAACGCGTTTTGGGTTGTGTTCCATTAAACGGACTTATACGCTGCGAAAACTAGTTTGCAGTCGCTATACAGTCCCAGTCAAATGTAAGCTCGTCGCGAATTTTGCGATGCTTTTCCGCGTGGCGCGCGTATATTATGGTCAGCGCCGCGTTATAATTTTATAAAAAAGCAATCGGCCGCGGTTCGTTCCAAGGATAATACATATCGTCATAAACGCACGGCGTGGCGCGGCGCGGCGCGGTTCGTTTGGATTAAAAATTCATTCGTTTGGATTATGCAGAGCCTACTCGCGCGTATTCAAAAATTGATTCAATCGTCCGGCAGCGAGCAAAAATGCTATTCCAATTTTCTGGAAATTCAGTATTGGAAGTTTGAAACCACCAGTTCGAAAGAGATATTGCATTTGCCTGCTCAATTTTGTCTCGGGACGAATCTCGCGTCATGTAATCCTGCATCTTGTTGTCGCGGCGTGTTCGCAGTGTTCTCCGCCATTGTGTCGGTAATGACTTAATTACAATTCGATTACGCGATGCCTCATTCACTCGATTTGTCGCGAGCGGATGCTGCACAGCGAATCGGGAATTAATCTACGTTATAGCGGTAATGATGCTCGAGTTGCTTGCGAGACAGGCGAAGAACATCGCGGCGAAACGAAAGAGAAATAGGTACTCCATGAATCTGCCACGTTACTATAATTGAACACGAGAAAGTTTTCGCAGCTCGTGTAAATCACTTTAAGTTGAATATGAACGAAATATTTAGTCGTAAGTTTTACTTATCAAGCATTGTCGGAATAATATTTGCTTCTAATAAAATACTGAAAGATGGAATCGCGCAAGTACTTCGCTTCTTATCTCTCTCCAATTTCTCTTTGTTTCTGCAAACGTAACAGATTATACGGGAAACATCATCTCAGGAAAAATATTTTCCGTGATCTCAATATTATTTCTCATTCCATCAGAATTACATTTTTCATTTGTAAAATCATTCATGGCTCGGCTCGTCGGAGTTATTTCGTCGTTATAACGTCGAACCGCGGTAATCTGTCGGTTAGAGATCTCTCCCAACGCGTACATAATTTGATTACGCGTGCAGTTAAACGAACGATATAATTACTCGCGGAAAAAAAAGCAGGTTTTCCCGAGTCGAGTCTCGGAACTCCATCGTTGAGATATATTTTATGTTTAATTAATAGCGCCGTGCGAGTCGACGATGATTGGTAACGAAGTAATGCGCTCGCGTGTCATATACGCGCCACAAAGCCACACGACGCGACGCCACGTGAGCGACGACTCGTCGAACAAGAAACGGATTACGGTTGATTCCGTAGTAACGAGATCTGAACCGCGGCTTTGAGACGAGCGCGGAATGTACAATTTCGATAAGTTTATTGTTCTTTATTTGACGTAGCGCGTTTACTCGTTACCTCTTTTCGTTTCTCGTTGCAAAACATAACTCGCGTAATCAATTTTAAGATTTAGAATATTTAACTTCCGATTGCTATAATAATGAAATAAAAAAATTGATGTCGCAATGTGATTGTTTTATTACAAAGTATTTTGCGTTTAAGTTTCTAAAAGTGCACTAAAGAGTTTTTATTTTTTGCAATGTATTAATTTTTTTTAAACAGTACAAAAAAGCTGCATTCACGGAGATGTCTGCATTGCTCGTTCAAAGCGTACAGATGCAATTCGTGCAAACATACAATTGTAATAATTTTACGAGTGAGCAAATAATTTTCCCCAGTAGATTTTCTAAACATTGGAGTAAGAAACCAATATCCCAATTTTGCCATGTTCACCTTATATACGTATATCACCATGGCACGCAATTCGCACCGGCGGTCGTAAACTGCGGCAAGTGAGCATTTTACTCGAGAGAATTGCGCGAGGGAGTTCTTAAAACGAATTCATACCATCCGCTAGGAGGTAGTATTCATCCCTGCTGCTTTTCCAACCCTTGCCGACCCGCAGAGGATGTCGGCTCGAATTTTCGCGGAGGCTGAACACACACGACGCGAAAGGCCCGGTAAGGATGAATGTTTTCGGGAGGAACAGGCCTCCGGGGCCTCGCGCATGCAACGCGAACACGTACGGGCTGCGACGATTAATATTAATTCACGGAGAAGGAGGCAACATTAATATCAATGCGGAGTGTGCTAGCGCGAAGGTGCTGCTGGGCGTAGAAAATCCCACGAAGCGGATCTGTGGGAAATGGCAAGTTCCGCGCGTATAGACTTGATGAAGTCGGAAATGGTAATTTAGGAGTCCCGTTGTTGCCAACAATACTGCCAACAATTTCGCGCTTCCGAGCTTCCGGAAAGACCCGCGAAATGCGAGAAGTCGCGGCAAGCATTCGCTGCGAGCTCATTTTGTTAAATGTTAATTTATACCTAGAATTGACAACATGGCTAAAATTATAATTCGAAATAATTATTTGGGATTTATTTATTATGATTATTGCCGTGACATATTGTCAGATATGCCGTTTGTATTTAGTCGTATTGAATGTGTGATGCTGAAAGATAATGCCATTTGAATTATTACTCTTTGTTAAGCGGCATATTTGAATAAGCAAATCAGGAACGTAATGCAGTCTACTGAGTCTCTACGGGACGATCCTCAGTCCGTAATCCGCCTTTCTTCAGCGTCTGTTATCAGTTCCTGTAGACTTGCCAGCGCAGCCACCAAGGTTCTTGCTTTCGCGTGGGGGAACCTTAGCTGGCTGCGAGACTGTTTTGTTTTCATTAGCTTGGGCTGTTTACTCGCGCGACAAGCTCAAGACGGAGCCCGATACGTCTTCGAATACAAGAAGTGCATTTGCTCAAGTTTCAAAGCAGAAGCGGTTACGGGAAATCTGCTCTGTAAAAAATGATCGGATAGCAAATCGTGATGTGATCATGTTAGGAAAGCTCGTAAAGGCGTGATTTGATTCAATCTCGGTTATCGTTTGATCTGCTCTAAGATCAATTTGAAAAACTATACATTTATTCATAAGATTTATCGGTCATCTCACCAATCTTTGACGATTATGATAATTTAATCATTCTATTTTCTTTTTAGATTTAATTATATTATAAGACAATTTATTAAACAACTATTTCTGTATCTTGAGTTTCATAAGTTAAAATTAATCCAACTTAAAATTAAAATAGCAACATTGCGATTGATATTCTATCATGCTTAAAATTTAAATTTTTTAAAAAGAGACAACTGATATCTGATATTGTCAGCCAAGAATAAATGTGTGAATATAAAAATATATTATTAAGGTATTTCACACAAATCATTGTTTGATACCTCCTTTATATAATTCATATTATTAATTATCATAATCGATTAATTATCAAATTATCATAATCGTCAAAAATTGGTGCGATGACCGACAAATCTTATGAATGAATGTAGTTTTTCAAATTGGTTTTTCAAATGGAGTTTTTCAAATTGATCTTAGTATATGTATAGTAAGGTATTTACATTTGGCCGATGTAGATTTTGCAAATAGATAGAAGACCAAGTTAAGCCGACTAAGTTAAATCATTACTCCTAATAGAATACTGTTTTCAACCCTTTCGTGACCAGGGCGCGCAGGGATATGCCGCGATATTAATAATACTTAGGCGCCAGAGTCAGACTCGCGTTATTAAATCAACCGGGCCATATTGCCCACTCTGAGGAAATGTCTCTCTCTCCCTTTCTCTCCCCTCTCCCTTTCTCTCTCCCTCTTCCTTCCCCAAAATGCATTTCAAGATGTCACCTTGGAGACAGGAACTCGACCGCGCGCCCCAATAAATAATTCACGATGCATCTTTCAGGACGTCTGACTTATGACGGATGCTTCCACTTTGCACGGGCTGCGTGCTCAGGTGTATCTCGATGTACGATATCTCGAGCAACTTTATACAATTTTTTTATAACATAACAGTGCATACAGTGCGATGATTCAATTAATAAAATGACTCAGGGAAAATAATAAATTATTTACATTGATTGTTTTCTTCGTGCTATTTGTGAAGTTGCGTGTATTTATTCATATTCATTTTATAGTATATGTATACATATATATAATATGTATATTGTTTCGATACATGTTAAAGATGATAAATTATTTCCTTCTCTTTTACATGATTTTATATTTTAATATAACTTTATTAACTTTATAATGAAAAATATAGTAATTATACACTATGATAAAAATAACAAGAATCACATATTGTGTTATCTCTTTGATGATATGTTTATCTGACAGACTAAATCGAGACTTGTGAAATTAAAATAAAATGCATATTTAATACTCCCTCTTATTGCTAAACTACTGGAGGCAACGTACAACGCGTTTCGGGATGCTCTTTGACAAGTTTGTCTGGAATTGTACCACCGTCACCATCGAACTGTCAAGACAGGTAAGAAGACTCTTTTTTGCTCCTCGTCTCCCTTCGTTGCGCGACCGGCTGCACTTCACTACTAGAAAAGTAGAAAGGAATGTCTCTCGCTCGTGGGATGGTCTGAATCTTTAAAGAAGGCGCAGTTAGTAACCAGAGAAGTACAAATGGCTAGCGCCTTCGCCCATCGATTATTCACGCGGGGTCACGTTAAATATGTACGCTTCCATGGGGATCGAGCAGCCGAACGGGATGGGGATGCTAGGGATGGCTTCCTCGATGGCAGGGCGGTAGCGGGGAAGAAGCGAGTTTCACAGTCGACTGTCTCTCGCAATACGCCTTGACGCCTCTTCTCCGGTCCCTTTTCTCTTGCTAAAAACGAGGGGGCGATTTCCTCCATTTATGTGCTTGGGGAACCGGCGAATTAAAGAACGCGACCTTGACTTCGCTGACCTACATTGGGGTCGATGCACATGACGGGGTGCATATTTTCCGCATGATCGCGCGATTAGGCGCGATAAATCGCAAAGACGGTCTTTACATATCGGTCATGTGAAACATGATTGGTTAATCGAAGCCACAAATTTTGCATTTTTTCAATATTTGACATTAAAAACATCCTGATAGTCGAATGAATTAAACTCAGCGAAAATAAAATTTACTTGAAAAAGTAATACAAACAATAGTTATATTTAATTCGGTTGTGAAACTATTTCAATCGATATTATATAAGATATATCTACACAAAAGATATTACATTTAATGCTTAACCGTTTAATCGATAATACATCAGATTCAAATTAGTCAAAGAATCTACTGTATAGAAACAATGTCGCGGTGTCTAGAACCTCCTTTTCCCAGGACAGATTATTACAGATTATTTTATTGCGTTACAGCACACGTTTGCCGCTAAGTTACGGCGATTAATATCGGCGTTAATTCCGCCAAATAAACGTGCCTGAGGACACGTGTGTACGAGTCGCCGCGCGTAATCCGTGCCGAGGCGAGCGAGTCGTTAAATCCGTCTTAGGCATCTGCGACAATCGGCTGTGCGTTTACGCTCCCTCCTCGGCGACACGCTTCGCACGGATAGCCTTAATGCGCGTTAGGCGAAGTCGGGAAGATTTGTGAGCCGTGCGGAGGGTGTGTGTCTAAAGCTTCGCGGGTAGAAAGCGTCGGCACTAAAATCGCACGCGCGTCTTGAGGGTGGATTTCAGTTCGGGGGAGTGGTTTCGCGCACTTTGTCAAGGTCTATTATTGAGGTCCACGTGTGAAATTGTGCGTGTATTGAAGGCTCACGTGAGAATTGTGAAATTACTGTTTTACAATATATTTTGACAAAAGAAAAAATATGATGGGTTCTTTTTTAAGGATAGATAAGGCCATTAATAATATCATCAAGCATTCACGTTTCAATTGTCATCATTGTTAATCATGTAATATAATTATCGAAATATTACTTGTCAGTTAACATTAATAGACATGATTGATTTATTAAATGTCTTTAAAGTTGCTATATTCAGATACTAACTGATACAATCTACCAATAGTATCCTGTTTTAGAATTTGTTTGTATTCGAGGACACAGAATGTCTCCAACTAATTAAGTATAAGAATGCGATTTTGAGCAGCACCTTCGCCGGCGTATTTCATCATGAGGCCTCCGGATTTTGGACTTAAGCCACCGTACGATTCACGCGTAAATCCACCTTCGTCCCTATCTCTTCCTCCCTCGCTGCGCGTAAGCGCAGAAGACTTGCACGCTTATATCAGCTTCCAGTCGTAGCGCAGGGTGGAAAGAAGACGGAAGAGGGGACGAGATAGAAGAGTCGAGATTTGCAGCTTCTCCATCTGGGAATTATACACGAGGGTAGATCCCTTTGGGCAGATAGTCGCGACAAATTTCAAGAAAAATATGTCCCTCCCTCTTCTCCTCTTCGCTGTCACGTCCATCCTAGACAGCGTCCTTGTTCTTTCAACCCCCAGCGCTACCAGAATCCGGCTTCGCGGCTGCGCCATATACTGGGATGAACGTTGATGAGAAAAATATCTAAACGTAGATCAACCGCGGCCAACTGTCTCGTTAAACTGCCAAACTGTTCCGGACATGGACATTATACGAGGCATCCAAGGGGGCCGAAACCCCGAAGTATCCCCTTTGCGACAAAATGAAGATGAGGAAAAAAAGATGACAAGCGTCGCGAGAATATCAGATGGAATAGGAGGATGTAAAGATGATTTCGCAAGTCATATTGAATTGTGTATATAAAAGATATTCCGCGCGTTTCAGTTTTAATATAATGAAATAATATATACACGCATACATATTTGATGTATAAAATACAGATTATTTATTATTGATTTAATATGAACAGTTTATGTAAATAATAAAAAATACATCTTATATTATTAAAATGAAACAATGAATAAGTTCATATAATGAACAAGTACATAAAAAATATTCTCCATTATAATCTTTATGTATAATCTGAACTTATATAGAAATCTAAACTTGTTATAATGTTTATAATAACGTAGGCTAAGAAAAATCCATTTGACCGAAATTTAATATCAACTGACATTGTCGTAAGCGGTGTTGAGGATGCTCGTCAAAGAGAAGCCGACCGAGGATCAGCATTGTAATGACGTGCATGGATTCAGCGGTCACAAGTGTAGGTCGCGTAGGAGGAAGTTAATAAGTATCTCGTGCAATCATAACTCTTAATAAGCGAGGCAAACAACGCTCTTAATGACGCTTCGTCGAGTCGTAACTCGCCGGAGTGCACTTTCGTGTTCCGGACGGGTAGTCAGTCCAGCGCGTACATATGAGCGTCTCGGGATACAATCAACTCGTCCCGAGGACACGTCGCAGCCCGTCCTACCCTTCGTCGAAGCATCCGTTCATGGAAGAGGCGGAGAAACGCGCGGAATAATCTCCGCGTTTCGTCGCCTCGACAGTGATTTCATTGGCGAACTGCCGGCAGGTGGGATTTATCATCGACCGTTAAAATGCTCTTCCGTCCCGCTGCTGTGTGTTGCAACAGCTGTACGGATGCTTGTCAGATCATGACGACAACAGCAAAATTGCAGTGAAAGAAAGAAACTTACGACATGGTTGTAAATGTTAGGTGTGAAACACGTAATTGTGTTCGGGAGAGCGAAGTCTTGGAAACCGTATGATACCTCGTATACGAGTGGTGATGTTTGGAGAAATATGATGTAACACACAATCGTGATGTATTGCACATTGCGCACTTCCCAACAAATAAATTATATCAAATAACAGAATATCTTCGCATCATAGTATGCATATGTAGATATGCAATTACGTATAAATCGATAACAATTATTATCTTTACTATATGTCGATTATGAGACAGCATAATGGTTCGATATTTAGTACGATATCGTTTAGCATACTCAGAAATAATGATTGTATGAAAATACTAACGTGCTATTAAAAATGCACAAATTCCAACATTCGTCTCCGCGCTATAACAAGTCGCGAATTGAAACGGGAAAAATTTAGTAGGTACGTCCTGCATTATTCCTCTCTTACTTTTTCCTGTAATCTCGACGCAGCCGCGCGTCGGCTTCTTTCGGCCGGGCGAGGCACTGTGAGTACGCGCTATTTCGCCATTTGTTTTTCCAAATTGCGTTCTGAATAATTCATTACGCCGGCAAGTATGAATTTATATTAAAAGTCTTTCCTTCGCAAGTAATTTCAGTCACGCTCCTCGTTGACGACGCATACCTATATGCGACTAAACAGAGCATGAGAAGAAAAAAAACTCGTTAAACCGCTCGTTAAGTCTTCAACTTATCGACGTTCTGGAGTGGTGTGACATTTAGTTAACGAGTTTCTCATATTTATAACATGTCAATCTAGAGCGAGTTAATGTTATCCGGAGTAACGAGACAACCGCATAAGAAACGTCAATATATTTGAACAAAATATTGATTTAGACACTACAAAACCAATAAACTGATGCGCTGAAAATGGTACCGACATGTAGAACTCTCTATTAATATTATAATAGAAGAATCAGGGATTATGAGTGACACACTATCTTTTTGACTCATAAAATTATTATTTTGTGTGCACCATGTTTCAGTCTCAAATTTTATGTTATGATATATATACACTCTAATACACTGTTATAAATTTCTATGATGGATACGTTTAAAAATAGCAAAAAGGTATCAATTTGAGGGATATTGCCGTTTCATCTAGATCGTCCCTTACGAAATTTTGTCGGACGTGACCGGTTGATGCGACATCGCCGTCGCCGGTGGAAGTATCGCCCTACCGCGCCGTGAATAGCGGTACTCCTTATTACGCTTGGCAGGAGCACTGTACATCATCCGTCGACACTTATTGACCCCCGAAGGCTCCCGAATTGAAAAGTAGACGCGCGTCCGCACCTTCGTTCCATTTATTACTCGGCCTCTCCGTCGGCTGCGTAGACGCGTGTGCGTCGCGTCGCGGCGTTGGCGCGCGTCAGGGGCTGCAGAAGTCCACCTCATTCCCGCTCGTTTCGAGCGAGTAAAAGGGGGATGAAAAATTGCTGGAAATTTTGGCAACGCGCACTCGCGCCGCCTATCCCTTCGCCCTCCAGACTACACTTAATAAAAGGGGCTTGATCCTCGAGTGGCCTCCGAAAAAAAATTTTCATCCTCCCCCCCCCCCCCCCCACACATACACATACATGCGTTATACGCATACACACATTCTTGTAACGCTCTCTCGCAATCCGCCATGCGGACAAATTGCATTACGCGGCGCGGGAGTACCATCCTGTATCCGTGTCTCTCCCGCTGGCGCACGGACACGTGTAGTACATCGGATTATCCGGCGATGACGCTCGCCGTATTTCACTCGTTATCGATCTCGACGCGTCTTAATTTACACCTCGTAAAATCTGCCGACCATTCTGCCTGGATTTCGATTCATTTACTTGCCGCGAATGAGATAATTTCCCTGCTGTAAAGAAATATATTCTGCTTGATCGAAACTAAATCAGTAACAGAATGTTGTTACATTATGTTTTCTCTATTCTATACTATATGTATATAAAGATGAATCAATTGTAGTTATAGAAAATTTTCAAATAATACAAAAAAAGACTCCATGATGATACTTAGAAATCGTGTTAGATCATATGTAAAGACAATATATTAATACTATTATTATCAATATCATTACTAAATATCATATACGTATTTTTATGTCGCAACATTATTAGATAATTTATCCAAGATAAATTATTTTAATAAAGTTTCGACATATTAAACAAGAATAAACAAGAATAAACAAGAATAAACGAGATATCCAGATAAAAACATACTAACAACAGGAATGTGCATAATCTTCTTATCTTTTAATTCTTTGCAAACAGTACAAGCTTCTTTGTTACTCACAACCGACAAAAATTAGTTTAACTCATTTACCATTTGTATGCAGCAAATAATGTATGTAAGAGATGCTCGTCACAAAAAACATTCAAGTATATAGGTGTTAATTAAACCTTTAAAAGTATCGTAAACTCTCCGTTTGGGTGAGCTAAGCAAGAATACGTATTTTCAGTCCGAAAGTAGATGATAATTTTACTTTGCCGGCTGAGTTGAGTACGGTGACATCAAAATCCGCGAGAGAACGACGCAGTTTTAAGGCCACTAAAAAACTTTCCACGTAAGTCGCTACATTCGCGCCTCTTTATGACCAAGCTTCGAATTCAATTTTCTCTTACCCTGATTACATTAACTTTCTATTAAACCTCTGGAGTATATTTCCAAACGCTATTCTGATTGCATGTCTAAATTTTAAACGGATTATTATACACAAAGTCTTTATTTTATATGTTGAAAAAAAATATTGTATAGTTTACATACATGTTTTCAGAGATGAAGAGAGATGACATATTTTAAAGAATACTAAAATTAAATTAAACGAAATGAGGCTGTAATATGATACATCATCAGTTATAAGTAGCAGTTCCTTTGACAGCAATTGCTATCACTACCGGCGGTACACACGTGCCAGACGGTCCTTAACAGCATTCGAGAATCCATCGAGACTCTTCAAGGACTACCATCACGTACATTTTAGAGCTGTATAGCGCCGAAAGGCAGGAAGTTGCGAGTAGTATAGGACGGCGGCGTTTATCAAAAATGCATGAGGCCATTCGTTTACGCGACTAGGATGTTGACGACGATGACGACGAGGCGTGCTGAAGCGTCTCCACGTGTTGCCTACATCTTGGGCCGTCGCTAACATGTATAGTGAGGAAAAAAATGCGAGGAGACCGCACATGGAGGGGGCAGTCAAGGGAGGGGGGAATGTACTCGAATTTCCGTGATGTCTGGTTCAACAATACGACGCCTGGTCTAAACGGCTGTTCATTCAATAGCTTCGCTGGGCCAGACCCGATAAACCGACTTGTCCTGTCCCCGACTATCTCGCTCGTAAACTCACCCTCTTTGTCCACCCAGGTGGACTCCCCGTCCTCTTCTTTCCCCGCTGTATCCCTTCTTTCGTGCTAGGCGATTTTACTGAAGTCGGGCGTCTTCGAATGCCTTTCCTTGGATTCTAAGAGTTGGCCATACGTGGTGAACAGGAGAAAGGAGGGATCGCAGTTTTCCTATTTCTTTTATTGCGTTCTTTATGCAAATTACGAATTTGGATGCGTATTTATGCTCCGGAAACACAAGGAGGGTTAGTAAGAGAGCGTTTCTTATCATTCGATGGAATAATAAATTCCGAGCAGCAAATATGGAAAAACATCGAGTTCCACGAAAAGATTTTATAACTGATATGGGACAGAATTTTCCTTGATAGTAATATCGACTTACGGTATATTTTTAAATTATAAAAAAATATTTTAAAAATATGTATGTATTCTTAAAAATAAATTTTAGGAGGAAGAGAGAAAGAGTCGAAAGTTAATCTTTAATTTTTTTAGTTTATTTTAAGAAAACTTTAATTTTAAAATTGAATTACAATTAAATTCTTTAATACTAACAACGAATAATATTGAAAATATCGATTCCAATTTATATATAACTTTTTATCATCGTTATACATATAATTTATGTGATATTTTTTAAAATGATTTGTACAAGATCTTAGTTACAATTAATCTTTTAATCAAATTATATTAGTTTCCAATCATTTGTTTTGCTTGCCGTCTTCCAACTATGAACTTCAGAGTTCTGAAGAGGAACTTGCAGCGTTTCGTAGACCTCGACGACCTCACTCTCTCTCTCTCTCTTTCTCTCTCTCTCGTAGCATACGAGCTTTCAATTCACGGACTTCTGCTGTCCAGGCTTGGTAGCGTGGACTGTCAGACGCAGACACTTCGTCCGGGTTTTCATGAAATCTTTTCCATAGAAAATCCTCATCCCATTTCAAGAACCATCCAAAGTCCCGGAAATTTTCATCCGTAGAGGCGATCGTTCCTCCTTCTCCGCCGCTTTTAAATTCCAGGAAAGCGAGCCCGCAATATTTTCACTGATTTCGTGCGATCTATAGCTCGCTTGCAATTCCGGGCTTTTATGAAATCGCTGCCTTCAATATTTCATTGCTTTCGTTATTCTTCCCGTTTTTCTGCCGACCGTTGTAGTATCACGATATTTTTAATAGTGTCGAATACATTCATATGATATATGAAAAGGATTGTGTTTGTATACATGGATGATTGAAGCTCGACGCTGTCAACTTTGTTTATAGTTTTTTAACGTAAATTATACTTTTCTAAAGAATTTGTAGGTACACCTTCGTGTGAAATCACACGAGGAGTCGCGGAAAATCTAGGTGCGCGGATTGCTTGATTTCCATGCTGTACGACGTAAACAGAGCGGGGAAGTATCTTTTGACAATCAGATTGATAACACGCAGTTGCATCGATATGCGTTCACGTAGGCTTGTGCGAAGCGAACTCCCTCCCGTTATTCCCGTTATTCTTCTCCTGCACGCCGCTTCATGCTGGAAAGCACTCACATTGATTTGTTCGCGCGGCTCCTAGTTTATAGTCTCACCTTATCCCGGGACATCGGCCACTCTCGTATCAGACACAATAAAAACCATCCCCTCCCCGTTCTTCTTTTCGGAAAGCTGTTAATTCAAATCGTTCAATCGCTCTGAAAGGGCCAGATCGCGCGATACGGACTCCACCTTCGCTTAACGATGTCGAAGAGGAAATAAAGAGTCGGGATCACTCACCCTTCGTACCTTATTGCCTCAACACAAAGGAAGAAGATAGATTCTTTTCTTTTCTCTTCAAGATTATTGCGTCGTGAACGTGCGTGGAATGTCGCAAAGGTGATTTGCTCAATTAAGATTGCATGAAACATCAGAATACACTCTTTTAAATATTTATCATAATGAAGAATATATGTTTGAATATTATTTAAATAATGTATTATCGTAATATGAAATATTCTGCTAGAATATTTTTTGTTGTAAATCTCATACAATACGTAATAATATTATAAACAATTATTGGTATTAGATTATTTTTTATTTAATGATCAAAAAATCTTTAATAAATACTTAGATACATTTTAACGGTGTATTATTTAGCTTTTGGATAGTTAACAGTAGGTATACACATATTCTATTTAGAGAATTCACAGAGTTACATTGATTAGATAAGCGGGGAAAGGCTTCTGAAGCAATCTACGCCAGCGTTAATTAGTCATCCGAGACGGTCCAAGGCAATGAATGATTTAGTGAGCCGATCGCGCGTTTCACAAAGAGGTTTCCCGTGTTCCGAGTCCCGGTTATGCATATTGCAGGAACGTGCCCGTCATTCAAAATCCTCTCCCCACGATTACGCGGATTGTACTCCCTTTTTAATGCAATATCAATCCGACGATAAACGATTTTTCGTCGGCGTTGCCATTGTTTTTGGCAAAACCCCGCTAGCGACCAATCGAATACATAATATCATCGATGGTTAGGTTTTATTATGCGTTATGAAGCTAAACGAAATTTTTCGAGTCTCGATTACTTGCTAAAGAAAATACATACTTTTAATAACTTTATTTTAAAACAAAAAATTTCCTTCACATCATGTTAAGAATATCTTCTGCATATCGTTACTGATTATTTATAATTTCAGAATTGAAGAATTAATTTACATGTTGATAGCTTTTCCATTCCGTTTTTAAGTTTATGTATAGATATACGTACAAGTTTCGAAGAAACAGATATTAGCTAAAAAAAATATTTCTAGGAAATAAATTCATACCTCGCAGACATCTACTAGGCTATCCTAAGCGGTTTTACTTCTCGAGTCATATCCTTGCCGTTTCACTTTCTCGCGAAGTGCAATCTTGCTCCTCCGCATCTTCGCCACCGCCCGTCGCATCGGCAGCCAAGCAGTACCAACAGCATTATGCAAATGAGACGGTTCCGCTAGCACGCAAACGTTGGAACCCCATTCAGTACACTACCCCATCTGTCGCAAAAACCGTGGTTTGGCTTCAGCCAGAGCGTA
This sequence comes from Leptothorax acervorum, assembly GCA_035220615.1. NCBI lineage: Eukaryota > Metazoa > Arthropoda > Insecta > Hymenoptera > Formicidae > Leptothorax > Leptothorax acervorum. The sequence goes on along the minus strand of JASTWQ010001267.1, from coordinate 1,085,202 downwards.
TCCCGAAGGTCCCGACGAAGAAGAAAGTGGCACGGCGACCCGAGGGAGTCTTTGCAGCGTTTCGATTTTTCAAATGGCGTTCGGAAAATGAAGGCTTGATAGATATCTCGTGAGAGTGTTACCTGAGATAGTACCATTCGACACCCGAGGGATTTCTGAATTCGAGACTCGGGGACGTAAGAGTCGACGAGTTTAGCCGGGTGTCTTTTTACATTTTCAATCTATCAGCGTATTATCTGCATATTATCTGATAAGGCCGTCTTGCGATAAGTTTAATCGTATTTTATTACAGTAACGTGGTAATGAGCGATACAATCGTAGCGCTTTTTTTATCTGCAAATCTTATTAAATTTAATTTTTGTATAATAGGATTATCTTAAAAACTAAACCGTGTGATATTTTATATTAAAAAGAAACTAGAAAACGGCGCTAGAAAATAAGCTTTTTCGAATTAAATAAAATTACGATGCTAGTCGAGACGTTAAACAGATGTGACTCTAAAAGGATGTAAAAGACGAACGAACGTTTAAGGGTGAATTAGCGCGGTGTTTTCGGTATGTCGTATCCAATTACCGATCTGACGTAACAGCTTCGCGCGGCAGCAACTTTTCGAATCACGGACGAAAAGGTTAACCCCTTCCTCATTTCGGGCCATTTCCCGTCGCGTGTTCGTCGTTGCAATTTAATTGCATCCGGCATCCAATCGCGGAAAACTTTTCGTCGGACGAACTCAAGCCGGGAGAGACAGGAACGACGGGGAATTAGAGAGGCTCGAAACGTGGAAGGTGTGGAGGGTGAATGGAGAAGGGAGAGGCTCGGAATACCGAAGCGCGGCCGAATAAGTGATCGATTCCTTGATAATTACGTTAACGCGGACGTACTGGCGGGCCGATCAGCCGCGAATAACGTAATTACGGAGTCGCATTACTGCACGCACGCGTGAGTCAGCTGCGGCCCGCTTCGTTCTCTCGCCTGCAACGGGTGCAACCTTGTTTTCCCTCCCTCTCTCGCGTCGCGTCCCACGCTGCTCCCAGAGAGACGTCAAAGCATGTAAGTCAGCTTTGATCAACGGCTCATTTAATTTACGCATTACTTTCACGTCGCGTGATTGATCTCTCCTTTCTGATTACTGACAAAGTATCGCGATGCGCCAACGGTGTTATCGCAAAATGTTTGGACGCTTTTGGATTCACTTTATTACGTGCAACGAATCTGAGCTGAGAAAAATATTAAAATTATAATTGGTTGACGACGATGTCGACGAGCATTATTGAAGTGTGAAATTTTTTACGATATGTCTTGATGAGACGGGTATTATATTTTGTATATATATGTTCAATAATGCGTCCGGGGTCATAACGGTTATTTTCGCTATAATGGACATTAAACGAAATTGGATTCACAAATTGTGACACGAGTCTGTAATATGAAATTTTCTGAAAATCGGCGCTGCGGGAACAGAATCATATTATACGCGAATTGACTGTCGAAAATCATTTCAGCCTACATAATTTCAGGCGAAATGATCAGTACTTTTGCTCGATCAAAATTAGAACATAGTCATGTAATTGGCAATTTCGTAAAACCTGGGAGGAACTGATCGCTATAAAACATATCAGCGCAATAAAAACTACTTGACCCAAGATACACGTATGAACAAACCAAACATGTTAAACAAATGTTAAATAAAATTTCGACCTACTGGTTTGAAGGAAACGAATATTTTTATTAATTCGGAAATTTGTACAGACGTTGCATTTACCTCTTGTTTACAGTCGTCCGTTCTTTAATCATCATGAAAAAGCGAAGGGTGAACGAAAAATTACGTCAAAGAGAGGAAATCATCCTTTACGTCGTGACACTGTTTACATTTCGGGGTATTTAAACTTCGCTTACAGAGGCGTCATTGCAACAGTCGGTTGATTAACACTTCAAACGGGAAAACCGCAAAATAGCCCATAATGACAGCGTTCGCGGAGAGAGCCAACCAACCGCATGTTCGATAAATCGGAGCCTCATTAGAGTGGCTTTATACACATCACAAAAGGAAATCACCCCTTACCTTTGAAACTGTTTATGGAAAGGATCGTGTTGCTCGCGTTTCGCGCATATATTCACGAATCAGTTGCGCCAAGCATCTAGTTTCACTTTATTCGTTGAAACATAATTGTTCGGAATTTTTTATTATCCGAATCCATAAACATTATAAAAAAAATTCGACGTATCGACGTTAATACAATGACTTGTATGTATCTTTTCTCGGAAGATACTTTCAAATATACGAGATTATGTGAAACTCGAAGAAAGTGATTTTGTGCAAACAACTGTGCACTACGATCGAATAGTTGCAATGATTGCAGAATAAATATATTGGGATAGAATTAAGCGGTTTGCAGTGGCTCAATGAACAATCTATCACTGCGCCTCCAATTCGAGTTTCGGCTGCCGCAAAATTGCGGGTAGTTGGAACGCGGAATTCATTGTGGTGCTACCGTTGCAGAATGCAAATAGTTCAGTTTGAGTTAAACCAAATATACAACCAACTGCCAACAGCGTTGGCCTCTCTTGATGTTCATGGGGTTACTTGCTAATGCTTTTCTTCGCGATTTAACGCGAGATGTGACACTTTCTGCTAATTAACTCAATGTGATGTGTCAGCTCGACAGGAGCAGCTCGACAGGATAATTGCTTAATAATATTATATTTATATCTGCATTGCGCGCGCGATGATATACTTCGTACGTATTGCGCGGAGTCGGTCGACGCTCGAAATATCCGCGGAATTAAATTGTACGCGGGAGGAACCCGACGAAATCGATAAATCGTCCTGGAACGAAAGGGATGACCGAGACGGGGCGAAAGAGAAAGGGTGCCATCGCGTGGTACACGTTAATGGATAATAGGATATCCGTTACGGTTTCGACCTCCAGTCCGTTCTATTCAGCCGGGCGCATAAAGATAAACTTGATATCGCGACGCTAAAGAAACCATCCAGTGAGCCATATAATTATTCCGTGTTCTCGAGCGCTTTGCGTCCGTTCTCAGGTCGAATATCGAGTTCGCGCGTCTGAGAATGAGCGAGCAAATTTGATGTTAATGAAGCTCGATGTTAATCGATAAAGAGGAGGCTACAACAATAAGACAGTTAAAAATGTATTTTTCTTTTGTCTATTCATCGGAAAGATATATTTCTTTAGAATTTTTGTGACAATAAAATCTCGTTTCTACGATGAGGGTGTGAGAATCATTGTCTAAAAGAAGTGAAAAATGCAGGATAGCAAATAATTAGAATCATTTTCCTAAAGCTAATAAAATTAAATTAAGGAAATCAGCAAAAAACAGTTTAAGGGATTGAGATTAAATCTTTAACAAAATATATAATAATATAATTACATCCTAGTATAAAAATTTTTTTATTCTAGGAAATATATAAGACCGTTAAAACATCGATGTTTCGTAAGAGCGGAAGAGTTACAGCTATTACTCGAACTATGTGTACGATATTGGATCTGCTTTTTAACTACCTCATTCATACTTCTACACATTCGAGAATACGTTCCGGATCGAGAAGATCGAACTTAGGCGAGTCGTATACTAAGAAAAATATCGAAAAAGAGGAGGCGAGAGAGGGAAAGTCGCGGGTTGAGCGGTGGCGCACTGAATGCAATCGTTATCAAAATAAAGGCTAAGTGTTTCGATATTTATCGGTTAGCACTTTGGCCGGTCGTTCCGCGAATGGCTGTAGAATGACGGCGGCGGGAAGCACAGGGTGGTACACTCCAGCCGGCAGTGGGTTATGTTTTTTGGAGAAGCGCCAACGACAACGGCTTTGTAGGGAAAAGGAATAGGAGAAAGAAAAGAGGGAGAATGAGAGAGAGAAAGGGAGAATAAAAAAAATCGCGAGATTCAATTTCCCTTTCTTCACGATCGCTCCGTGCCTCCTTAATCGCCGAAAATATTGGTCCAGCTTTTGGTGGTGCCTACCCATTCCAGCGCTCTTCTGCTCGCATCTTTTCGTTGGGCAGTCCTTGGCCGTCTTGCGAGGCCATCGGTTGGACCGTTGCCAGACACTTTTACGGGAAAATTTACGAAGGCCTTAACGGAGCAGGACGGGCCGGGGATACCGTGGCTTCTTGAGAAAATTACGTGACTCCTACGCTTTCCTATCTTCGCGACGCGGCGCCTGTTTGGTGCGGTAGTGTTGCGCGGCTACCTCGAACCTTGTGTCAGAATGGAAGTGTCCACTGTTAAAGAACGCTTACGGAGCGTCCTTATCTGATGGCGGTTCTATTGGAAGGTCGAGAAACTTGCGGGAACACTCGTTTACACCGTTTAACGCTAACTGGTTCGCCAGGATATCGTGATAAGACACGGGAAACGTTAATTCACCGTGACACTGCACGTGACTGGTACGTTTTATGAAATGAATATTCGCGAGTTACGGGGAATAATATTTGTTCTTTGCGACGACTGGTTAGAAAGTTAATTGGCATAGTATTTTGCAATGCTGATGCTTGAACGTTTAGTTTAGTGATAACGTCGTATAAAAAGGAAGTCTTAATCCTTTAAGACTTAATTCTTTACCGACCTGTCACTTTTGCGATTTGAATCTGCGAGATATACTTAAGATATTTAAATAACAGGTTTTCGTTTCTTCTACTTTAAATATCTTGTTGAATAATGAACAATTTTCATATAAAATAATAAAAAATGTCGTGTGCTATTCCTCTAATATCAGATATAAAAACACATTCGCCAGAAATGATGATAAACATATTTAATAACATAAAATAGTAATACGCGATTTATAAGCTGCAACCACTCTATGGTCTCGTCCAGTCTCGTCCATTCACGGCGAAATCACATATCGTTGAGCACATCCGCGTCCGTTAATTCGCACTTTATTGCCGGCGGCTAGATTATGCGATATAAAAGCCGTGTAGTAAAGGCCATCCAAAAGCGACGGCCTCTCCCCAGCTGGCAGCGTGATTAACGTTTCTTTTACTGCGAATGTAAAGCGCTTTATGGCGACCTGCGCCGTTATCTCGAAGATCGAGGCTTTATTATGACACCCGGTAGCAAGGGGCGACTGCGAGAAAACCGACGGAGGAAGAACTGTCGTTTGAGGGGCGACGGGCAGATATACCGGGTATCCCGCCCGAGGGAACATTAGTCCTGGGAACCTGGAAACATGGGAATCATGCGGTACCTGCCGTGCTACCCTCCCGCCCCCGACAGGGCCGTAGCGAATCCCGCGAGTACCCCCGAGGGCTACCGGACGGCTGCTGCTGTCCGGTCCACCCTTTCAACCGCTGCTAGCAGTTGCAGCTGTTTCGATAAAACGAGAGTGTCCTTAAAGTGTCCGGCATGTCGTAGCTAACCATCTATGTTAACTAGAAACTATGCGGTTTCCATGAAAATAAAATTAATTAATTCCCGATCTGCGACGCAATCGCGCGAAAAAGTACTCCATTCAGAGTTATACTAAAATTTCACTTTTTGTACATGCTCTCACATTCGAGGATTATAAAATATCAACGTTAAAATACTAATAAATAGTTTTATATTGATTTTTTACATTAAATAGACCTCATATATTTTATTATTATCATGTTGCAACATTAAAAAAATGCGAAAGTGTGTTATAGGCTTAAACTCTTCAATAAAAAATAATGTTAATATTTTAGGTATAATACTTATTTATGCATAACACTAAACGCATACTCTGTGTGCGTTTATTTGTGTCATATAGATAAACAGAAAAATGTTGGCGAGCAATGACACATGTCTGGATTCACGAATAAAATATAGTCCGAAGGAGGAACTTAAAGTCGACCGAGGAGTAAATGCACTCGCTACTTCATGGCAGCGACACGTGCGGACCGTCACGGCGATCTTCGTCGGCATTCTTTTTTCGTTTGCTTCCTTTCTCCATCTTCCTCTTTTCTGCTATTCCGTCCTTCTTTCCCGAGCACGGTCTGGGCTCCATAGACACGCGCGGTGGCCATTAATACGCCATTAAAGTTCCATCGGGAGCACCATCTCGAGAACATTAGAAGATGCAAGATGTAAACGTTTCTCATTAAAAATGTATGACTCCGTTCTTTTTCCTTACATTTAACAGGGAGTCCTTCTTGCGTAGCACGTCGAATTGTGACGTTATGTATATTTTTTATTTGCTTTATATATAGAGCTATAGGCTTTATATATAGAGTGTTTAGAGACTTTAGAGTATTTAATCTTTAATAAAAGTTAAATAACGTGACTGTTAAGAATAGCTACTTATGCGTAAAATTATAAAGATGTTGGGCGTTATATATTAATGTAATTTTTATATAAATTGCATAAATTTGCATAAAAACGCATAATGTTTCTATAGACAAAGTAATTTTCTCACAAGTTAATTTTGATGACTGCCTTCAACCTTTTAAAATATAAACCACAAACCACGAACGCTAAATATATCTTCTATCATGTATGCATTGTTTGTGCTTTCTATCTTTCTAGTCGAATTATTACTGGATGCAAGCTTAATCCCCGTTTTGTTGGCGGAAGATGATATCAGCTCGAAGCAGTTTAGACAAGAAACAATGCACGTTAAGATACGTTACGGCGTCTGGATCGTATAGGAAGGAGCTAAACTCGGGTGGCCGGAAGATAGTAGCGAAGGTGCTCACGATATGGATATTTATCGATGATATACAGTATACGCGCTCGATACTCCGACCTCGAGGCCGACAACCGTCGCGTCCGCGTCGGTGTGCTGCGCCGATCGGTACAACGGTGGTTTGCGCCGGGATGGTGTCCTGAATGCACGGCTATTCCCGCTGGCGTTATGCCACGAGGCAGGCGACTCTGCCATACGTGTAAATATGAACCGCTTTATGCACCTGCCGGCCGTCAAACTCCCTCGGGAAAGTCCATCCAACTCTTGCGAGAACGAGCGAGCGATCGCGAACGGGACGAACGTATCTCATTCTGATACGAAACGACAGACACAATCGACGGAAGATTGGATCGTGATACAGGATAATGGAGAAGCTCTGTAGAGCGTGTGTTCTGAAGAACGAGGCGCGAAAAGCAAAGGCGGTTTAGAGACACGGTGATAAATGAAGACTTCCACACGTTGATAAGAGATAGCGTTTTCTTAATGCAAATTTTAGCTCGTTACTTTTGGATGGACTTAGATTCGTACTTTTGGTCACGTTTCTGCTGAAGAACTCTACTAAAACTAATTTTCAGATGTGATAAAATTTAGTAAATGAATCTCGAAAGTCGATTTGGTTTTTACGACGTCACATTTATAATCGTGATTCAAGTGAAAGGAACTTAAATAATTTTTTTTTAATTTGTGTATAATATCATTATCTTCAAAGTAGAAATTATTTTTTTCTATAAATTGACTGACGATCTACATGAACTATCGAATCCTATCTATCTATTTCAGAAACATTGAACATTTTCTTTGCAAATAAAATTTTTCTTTATCTTGATTTATCAGTAAAAAAGTTAAGTGACATAATCCAGACATTCTATGTATATTTAATGGACATCGTAAAAAGAATATTTAAAAGATTAAGACATTTTTTAAATATCTTTCGGAACGTTCGTACTGCTAAAAAATTTACGATGCAAGAATTTCGCTGACTAAATTTCATTCCCAATGATGAAGGAATCTGCGGAATATATGTTGAAACGTAAAAGTAAGAATCCAGTGCTTCAACCGTATGATAAATTCTATATGAAGACACGTAACACTTTCCACGTTGGTATTCGCGTTAGCACGAATTGCACTATCACGGGCGCGATATTCCCATTACAGGTGCAGAGAGACGGGGGATAATTGAACGGCGCGCGATGCCAAGGAAGCGAGTCGTGGTCGTTAGGCGGATGCTTCAGCGCGCACATATTCAGGGTGTATCGTTAGCACGCGCACGTTGCATCCTCAGGTAAAACGTATTATGCAGTTCTCCGTCGCCATTCGGAGAAGCGGTTTCATTACTTGCGCAATTAAATGTGTACTATATAAATAAAATGATGCCCCGGTATATTAAAGTCGGTTACAGCAGAAGTATCGGTTCAGTTCAACAAAAAATTTGAGTACCAAAAAATCGATTAGATATGATCAATTAAACAGTATCTAGAATTAATAGGGAATATGGAACTCAAACACATAAATGTGCGTTTGTGTTTGATGCACCTTTCCTTAACACTATAACTATCATGTAGTCAAAATAACTAATTTGAAACTTTCTTATTACTCACAACAGTTTCTGATATTTTCCGTTACTTTTGTTGGAATATATAAATGATTAAATTGATCGATTTATTTTCCCTCTTTATCTCTTTTTTTCTTAAGAGATATACGTATATATAGTATACTTAAATAGTAGAAATTAATCTAATTAACTCATTTTGTTAATTAAGTAAAGATATTGTGGAACGAAATATTGAACCGATATAGCGACACATTTATTATACAGATATAGTTGGTTCTCGATCTGAAATGCAGTAAGTTGGGCTGAAATAGATTAAGAACAGATGATAATTGACCCTTTTTAATGCCCAATGCAATTTGCACCGGAATTTCCATTCTTCATGAAATTCTGAAATAATCCCCGCTTACCGCTAATTGTTTTCGCCCGTATGTTTATGAAATTAATGCATCGCAGACTCCGTTGCAATGCGCGCAATTGCAACGTATGTTGGACGGCATTTCGACCGCACTATGTAATTTGCGGGCGATCGCGCATGTTTATATATGCGAGCGTTCGTTAAAGTTGGATTATGTGAGCGACATTCTCGAGAAAATCACACATCGAATATGATGATATATGCGGCAAATGGAAGCGTGATATCTCGCCACGAAGACGAGACCGGGCGATATAAAAACAGCGCGAACGGAATTCAGATTAAATCTGAATGTAGCGAGTCGGCTCTCGAAGACTGGAGAAGTTTCTCAGAGGTTTCCGCATGCTCTCAGAACTCGTCGCAACTAAATTATGATGATGCGTGATGCGCGTTTAAATAACGTGCTGTAGAAGCACGCGACTTAACAAGCTTAAAGCGCATCGCGTTGCGAATATGTGCATCACGCACGTAAATTATCAGCGTGCATTATTATTCACTGTGCGAGCAGCGCAGCGCTATGTAATTCAGGAACTAGTTGTAAATCTTAAAGGCGTGCCATTTTATAGAATCTCATTACGCCTAACTTTTCCGTGAGAAATTGGTTTTAGTTAGAATATACATTCTATCACATTCGGCAATTTATGTATCCTGTAAAGCGATACAATTCTATCAGGCTATTTAGGAAATCACGTCTTTTCTCAATTACACTTCCTTTGATATAAACGTAGAATTATGAAATTATCTAAAATTAAAGATTGAAAAAGCTTAATATGTCAAGCTTAGAAAAATATTAGTAAATATATATTTTTACATTTATTTAAAGTAATAAAATTCTAAGAGAAAGATTTAATATAAAATTAATTATCAAGATTAGCATTTCGGATTTTTTATTTTGTTAAAAATACGTTTATCTGATACGTGTTGTACAACGCGAAATGTTCGTATATATTGATGCCTTTCGTTATCGCGGTCACGTCGGTCGTCAGCCGCGGACATAAAGTGTCGTTACAGCGATATGCCGATATATATAGGGCAACGAAAAAGGATGTATGGAAATATAGGTAATTATCCGATGCTAAGAGTTAAGCATCGACAGTTCCCAGATTTTCCACCAATTCTCCATCGAGCGCGACATCGCGACCACGTCCTAATTCAATACATCATCATCGTTCGTCATTGACACGGTGACAGATACGTTCGATCTATTTTCTCCCGATACTGCCAAAAGCATCCATGCGCCACGAATGCAGCGATGGGTGTATGCATCACTATCGTCGAATATATTAAGCATCGCACTTACTTATTTAGTTGTCGAAAAGTTGAGTCACAGCGAGGAGAAAATACCGATGAGTAATAATCAGGACAGTTATAGTTGGAAAATAACACGCTTCGAAATATCTTTCGACCTGCCGTTAAAATTTGCTGATTTTATTATTGTTATGATGAAAATCATTCAAATATTCAGATGACATTGCATTAGTACAGTGATGTAAGTAATTGCTCTTCTACTTTAGTTGCTGTTATCTTTAAAACGCAGACTCATTAAAAGGAGGATATTCATTTCAGTGGACAATGTTCCATTTATCCTGCTACCGTAATTGTGATAACCCTCAATTCGCTCTGCACGCACTGCAAGTATTCGATACATCGCGAGGGTATCAGTGCCATCACCAGCGACATGCATAGTGACAGATTGCACTTAGCGATTGCGTGCGCGACGCCGCGGCAAAATGTGAGCGTAGCACGACAGACTGCGTTTATGCGCCCCGAGCTACGGCCGAGGGCTAATGAAAGATGAAATCTTTGGCGCAGACATTTTTTTCGACCTGCCGCACGTTTCAGGCGAGCTTGATTTCCGCCCGTTATTGTAATAGCTCCCTGCAGTTCCGAGAGAAATAAATGTAAATACGTGCGAAGTAAAAACACGTGTAAAGTGAAGTTACATATGTAAAATAATGCCACTGCGCCGGTCGTAAATTAATAAGTGGTGTCGACGAAGTAATAGGAAATATATGGTTCATTATAAGATTTGTAGGATCGAGATAGACAACTGTACTGTTTCTGATTTAGAAGTTGCGGTATAAAATGTGTAAGCAAAGTTGAAGCTAATATCCTTGCTTTTCATTCTTCAAAATACATTGTATGCTAAAAAAATAAGTATACAATGGAAAGGATATCTTTATTTTAGCGGAAAAGTTACATTATTTAACAATGTTTCTTAACTAGTACTCTCACTCACTCTTACGTCCATCCTAGTCCCGATTAAAACGAAGACGCGCGTAAACGCGTATTTAATTTCGAAGACAAGATTCCACCAAGGATATTAAGCATCGGCTTTGATCAACGAGTCTGGACTGCAGACTGTAGTTCTCAGTCGACGTCCCTCGAGTGACACTCCGTTCTTTCATTTGGCCGCCGTCCCTCTTCTTTATCTCCTGCCGTCTTTTCGCGGCGAAAACAATGGCACGCTTATGCCGAAAACCCACGCGACTTGCGGTACGTATTTTATGTCTGAATTATTTCGCACAAAAGCCCTCCGAAAGAGAGAGAGAAAAAGAGAGAGAAAGAGAGGACGAATGCCGTTGCTCGCGTCCTACCTCGGATTTTGCGGGCCGCTTAACCGCGGCGAAAGTTCTTCCCGTGAAAGAACGCACCATTGTATTTTTCTACGAACGGTCGCGGATGTTTAAGTAATGGTATGCAATGCGCGTTGAGAAACAAAATAAAACGCGCGGTACGTAAAATGCGAAAACACGAAAGTTTGAAGTGTTTCTATGAATGAACCGTCCCTCTTATGCAGTTTTCTTGTTTAGCATATAATTTTTTGGAATGTGTGCAATGGAGCTTACTAACCCTTTATCATCGCTATAATTTATTATTCTGTATCGTTCTTCTATATCAAACTCATATAGTACATATTTAATTTATAACTTTTTTAGCCTGTGTTGATTTAAAAATCGTATTATTGGAACATATTAAAAAGAATGTAACAGGTAAAGCAATCTTAATGCAGAGTAACATAAAAATATTGGCATCTAATTTTGTTACGGAAGACGGAGACAGCATTTCGTTTTAGGAAGAGAAGAATCGGTTCTATGTGCCTCTATAGATGGTTAAACGGATTAATTCCTAGAAAATCGAAGACTCGCAACGACTTATCGCGACTAATATTTCATGACGCTTGCTTACTTTATCCCATAGATAGACGGTATATATGTCAGCAACACGAGCAAAATTATATATTATGTCGCTCGATCCTGCGACGTCGCGCGACAGGTATAAATCGAACTTATACTTTATGTCGCGGAAGAGATCCGATGGATCTCTTCTTCTGCGCGAGCCAAGTTGCTCGCTGTTACTCCGCTCCATTTCCTTCATTCGGATTAAAAGTCGATGTATTACAGTCTGGCGCGGCACTAAGAACGTGAAACTCCCGCTCATAAAATCTAATGCGAATAATACGCGTCCCGCGTGCTAGATATAAGATCGAACGTAACGAATAAGATCACACAAATTCGAATCCGTTCCCGGTATTTTCGAAAGCTCTAAATAGCATCTATTTTATTATTGAAATCTTCTCGACCGTACTCGTGAATTATTTGCTACCAGAGTTTTCCGGAGAATAACGTAGGGTGAACGACCGAAAGGAATATTTCACTCGCTTCGTATAAAATATCGCTTAAATGACAACATGTCGCATTCGTGATATATATTTAAATTTTGAGCGAACATAATCTTCTCTTACTGTGAATTTTTTATGCTAGAGTGTCGCAAACAGATCTAATCCTTTCTAAATTTAATTCGTGTTAAATATTATAACATGATACTTACAATAGTTTCTCTGCACTTAGCTATATATTTTTCTCAGCTTTCAATATAAATTTTTAAAGTCAGCCAGCCAAGCAAATATTTAACTCTTTTAATTAACAGATCTTATATTATCACAGTAATTAATAATATCTAGATAATTATCTAATCTAATTTTTTGTAAATATTAGAAATTAGGTTTAATCAGATAACTTTCGTTAACTGGTTTTTCTTATTTTCCTTTTAAGAATATGTATATAGTAGAGAATCTCTTTTAATTTAATTCCTTGAGCTTTTTTGCCATAATTTGTGAATTCTCGTTCGTTATTCTCATTCTCGCTATTCTTGGGAAACAGCAAACGTTGCAGTTGTAGCTATCGGTAGCTGGTATTTAGTGTGGCGGCCGATGGTTCACAATGTTGAAGAATGTAGGTAGTGTTAGTACAACTATGAAACAATAAAGTTAGCAACTATTTGTATCGTGCACAATACAATGGTAGACGTGCGGAGAACAGGCGGGACGCAAGTTCTTCCGAACTTGGCAAATTAAAAGAGCAATTTAACAATCTAACAGCTACCTATCCATAAAACGAAACAAACACTAAGAGAACTGCGAGCTATATCGAAACTTGTTGAAATAATACTTTAAAATGCTGGAACTTTTTGTTACGTATAACTTTTTTATTTGTCAAATTTCACGCATGTGTAAATAAAAACTTCCAAATATTCGTTATATGCTATTGCTTTATTTGCGATAATTGTTTAGAAGTTGTATTATATAATGGTATATAATATAATTAACTTGTATTTCTCATTTAATCATAAATTAATAACTAAATAAAAAATACAAGTATCAGTTACCTAAATAGCAACTAGGTTTTTCAGATTCTTTAGAAAAAGAAAATAAGATCAAGGAGAAGATATTGGAAGTCTTATTTTTCAGCATCTTACAATTAGAATAAAAGAGAATATAGGTAAAGTAGGTACCGATCATTACCTACATGTTGTGAACATCTACCGAGAATTGGTCAAATTCAGGAAAAGACATCATCATGCAGACTATTTTTTCCCTCATTAGAAAAAATTTGTATAAGCTATGATACTATAAATTATATTATATTATTTATCAGACATCATTTTAACCAATGAGACGTCGCTATTTAGTATCTGATTGTGAGAATAACGCGTCTCTCGAAAAATCCGATTAACGCAAGCGCTTCCTCCTCTTCGAGAGCGAGAGATAATTCGATCGGCCCGAGATGAACTCGCAGAAATCTCCGGAACATGGAAGTGGCCGGTTGTACTTCACTCGGAAGTCGGTACAGCCACCATTATTTATTCGTCGTTTAATAAGCAATCTAAATTCCGTCCATCCTTACACCCCGCGAACCGTAGTGGACCTATCCCGGCTGCACCATCTCCCTTCCACAGACAATCCCCTGCACTCTCATCCCCTCCGTCGCCCACGGAGGTCAAATCTCTCGAAATCGATCTCCTTTATTCGTTCTCTCGTCCGCGACATCTGATTCGTTTGCTTTAATTCGACGATGAGATTCGATAATTCGCTGAGTTATATCGAGAGAATTCGCGGCGTAGCGGCGTCCAAATTATAGATAAGGTTCAGTGACCAGACGGATTCGGGAAATACAATTCCGCGCTAGTTCTATATCGGTCGCTCACTCTGATGTATGTAGGACGAGTCAGACTATTGAGAAATTGATATACGCCGCCATGGTTACTTGATCATAATTGACAGCGAGGAATGTATCTATTATTTAAATCCGTCAAATATTAAACATTAAGCGTACATGTATATGCGTATATATATAAAACGTTCTTAAAGTAATTAAAATTATGTAGTTACGTAAAAATTCCACTTTTGCGTGTTAATTTGACTGCTTTATTTTTAAAGGTAATATTAAAATCATCTCAAGTGATATATCTTTATATATTACATCATTTGTTGGTATTAAGATAAGCTCAGTTTTCTTAAGGATTAGACTGTTTGAACCACGGATTTATGCTCCATATCTAAGTAATAAAAGAGAAATATGAGATCTCTCCGGCTAAGTAGAAGCATAACAACTTACATGAATTCTACTTTTAAATCTTACATTAGGAATCAACAAATTAAATGTATATTCCTTATTTGTTAAAAAGTTATTTAATAAAATAGTAAGATTAAATAAAAGTTAAAACCAACATAGCAAAATTCAATTGTTATTGAAACGTATCTCTCAGTGGAAAAATTGTAACAATACCTAACAAGTTAAAATTTAAATTCTAAATATTTTCCGTATTTTAAATATTTTATTGAAATAACCAGATACATAGGATTTGTAAACTTTGACTGTCCGTAGAAGTCAAACGATTTATTTGCGGATGTTGGCAATGTTAATTTTTTATTTTTTAATATCACATAAACTATAAAGTAACGAAGTTACTTTAATGACCTGGATAGTATATTTTCTCATAAGAAATCATATTGTATCAATATTTTTTAAGTAAAATGTCAAAAGAGCACAGAATCTCGAGTCTGATTGGGCGTTGTCGATCAGTGACTCGAATGCACCGTGCAAGTATTTGCAAGTACGGCCGCACCTTGAAAAATTCCACGAAAGAAACGCGCAAAGCGCGGATAACGAGTTATGGTGGCGCGCACCCTCGGTTATAAACATCGTTAGTATGCACCGTTCCATTATTACCATTCGTTCTAATACACGAAGGCCGCGTGCCCGACCAGACGTCTCTCTGGGGTATCATTCCCGATTATTACCCCGAAAGGGTTGCCTGCCACCCCGAAACAGCACCTGAGGGTACACTACCTTCATCCCTACTCGAAGTAGCTCGAGCATGCCACTTCGCGCGCGTAACACTCTTCTCTTTGATCCTTTATGGCTACTTGCCGACTTCTAATCTTAAGCAACAAAGTCATACGTTTCGTTGGAAATTGTTGCTCATAATACGTAAACGCATGCTGAGGAATATTGGGGTGCCTTTAAACACAAGTAGAACAGTATATGACGCTAGCACTACTCCCACTGTGTCTTTAATGGATTTTTCTACATATATTTTTCGCCCCAATCTCTTAAAATGGAACAAAGTCTTGAGTGCATATGCGTTATCCGTATATGTAAGTATATATGCAAACTGTGAACAATGTACCCAATTTCCTGTATCCACGATATAATTTGCTATTTGACGTCAAGGAAATACTTGATAAATATACCTGAGATCTAAAAAGTTTATTATACTACAGCTAAACTCGCTTGCATTTTCCAAACAAAATGAATTTTTCATAATCTATTGTATTCACAATCAGACAAGTTGATTATTGATATCTGGTTTCCGGTCAATATTAAATAAGCAGAATGAATTTGTAAGAAAGGATGTAGGTTTTTTGCAAAAGTGCAAGAGATAAAATTCGATCGGTAGTCAATGCGAGAGTCTACACAAAATTTTAATTTACAGTCAATCCGCGGACGATCGCGGCGTGTTTCAATATTCTCGGCAGCGCGTTTTCACGTCGCGCCGCGAACACCTTCATCTGGCCTCTCTTCTTCTAATACATTTTATAGCAGCTTCGAACGGCTTCGCTTCTCGGTACATTTCATCTATGCATGAATATCAGAGGACCGCCAGAAAGAGGAAAACAGGGAGAGAAAGAGAGAGAGCACGCACGTACGCAGGGATTAGGTGTTCTCACCCTTCGATGCGCCGTTCTCCCGAGTTCCTCCTCTTCATCTGGCAATCCAGAGAGCGCCTTGATTCAAAAGCACAATTAAGCCGTGCACATTAAACATTTATAGGCCTGGATCTCATAATATGTCGGCGAGAGTTCACTGTCAAGTTGCTAATTTGTGCGAATGTCCAAAGATCGCGCGGACATGCATGTGTGAAGCCTGATGAAGCCTCAACGTGTACAATAAAAGAGAGAAAAAGAGGGAGAAAAAAGTCGAAAATTACACACCAATAGAGCCTTTTCCCGACATTGTTGCTGCAGTAGGATACATTTTAGTCGCCTCGTCACCAGAGACTTTTTCTTTCTCTCTTTTCCTTCTTTTTTAAAATTATTGTCTATGTAAAGCATTGTACGACAGAATCGAATACAAGGTTTACATTTTTACAAGTGTATACACAAGTGTAAACAAGAATACCAGCACAGTCTCTGTAAATGGATATGAAATTCACCGCGGCATAATAGATATTTAAATGATAAATCTAGACTGAAAAATGATTAATAATATGTGAAGATAATATAAATAATAGTGTAAAATAGATATAATAAATTGTTAAGTCAATTTATTCAAGAATATAGAAACATGTACATACGTAAAATAGACAAAAAGGCATCAAATGTAACAAATTAATATGAAAATGATTCACAAAAGTGGAATAGATATGGAAAAAAGCTGAAAGTATATTTGTGTCTTTCGATTTACATAAAAATAGAACTGAAAATGACAGAAATGAAAGTTATAAAGTAACCTATTGGTCGATCGCAATACGATTGTAGATTTTTCATGCATATTGTAACAAGTTGCACGACCCAAAATATCTCCAAAATTTGCGTCTAGACTACGCGTGGTTACAAAATTATACTTGTATATGTACTGATAAAATTATTTTAGCTTTTTTGTTCTTTAAACGTGCAATTCTTCTAGTATAAGTACAATTACTTCAAATACGTTATATGCGTTTTAGGCATGTTACAATTTCGCTCATTTTCATTAAGCATAAAGTCTCCCGAAAAAGAATTCCGGCAGCGCGTTTGCCCGAACCACGATAACGAGACGTCTGACGGACACGGTTATTCTCGAGAGAAAACGGCTTTGGGGTAGACATCGGAGAGGGTTGATGGAATTGAACAATAGGTCAAAAACTTTTTTCCGGATCTCTTTTTCATTTGTCAATTTGGCGACCCCAACTATTTACATTTTAATATCGTGCTTCGATCGTCACTGTACCCTCTTGGTTGGGTCTTCTAATTAACCGACCTTAAACATCAGCAAATAGTGGCTTAAGAAATCACTTTGTCATTCTTCTCACTTAATACCATCACTAATTAAATTTTTTATCTCATAGAAGTTTATTTACGCATAACAATTATAAGTATAGCATAATTCTTTATCTGTATATTCGATCACGAAGTAATAACTTATCTATATTATAATCAAATAAATGTCACTACAAAATACATACTTAATAAAACGTATATATTTAAAGAAAAAAATGAAATTTTCGCACTTAGCAGAAGCAATAGCGAAAAACGTCCACAGTTAATTCAAATTACACTCAGCACATTCTTACGAAGTTCCATCCGGCCAGCTTCGTCATCCCCAAGTAATTATATACTTAACTTTTTCGCCCTTCGGGACAGAAGGTTATCTCAAATAGTGCACCCCCGAGACATCACTCATTCTTAAAGAAGGGGATGTGGCAGTGACTGGTAGCCAACGGCACGATTAAGGATTAAACGGCTGAAATATTTTCTAAATTTTAAAAGAAACAGCTCTCTTGGAAATTACAAAATTAAATAATTAAACAAAATCGTTTCTTTATAAAGTTGTAATATATTAAATCACGAATCTATAATAATCTTCGCTTATTCAGATAGTCATTCTATAAGTACACACACACGCACGTTGGCCGAAGTGTCATTAAAAAATTTTTCCTCTATAATGTCAAGAGGGAATGTCAACCTATACATGCATGGAATAATAACGACGGGAACCACCGACAAGATTACGAATGCTCTTCATGGTCTCAATTTGCGAATTCCATTCGGCCCTGCACCGTTGTTCATTGTTATCTAGGGATTAATAATACATCGAATACGCCCATTCTCGATATCTCAATACTCGGCATACAGGGGGTGAAGCAGCATACAACACTTCTGATCCACCCCCCTGTATGCCGAATATTATAGACCGAAAGGCGAACATCGTCTTGTGCCACGTGAGAGACATAGGAAAATCCATTTGTCCCTTTTTTTCACGAATCTTTCTCGGAATAAAAACAAAAATTACAATTAAAATATCTATTTAATCAGGAAATAATAATAAAATTTCGTTCTTTTATCTTTTTACACGCAGAATGTTTATTCACAAAAATTTTTGTTTTTAATTGTTCATTTTAGTTAGAAAGGGGATCAATTTTAAATTAATTCAAAAATCTGTAACTAAAATTAATATCAGGACATTGTATATGGAAGCTTTAAATAACTCGGTGTATTTTCTCATTCAATAATATGTTGATGGAGAGATAGTATCGATCGTCACTGGCACTTCGGAACGTTCTCCGACGGCACGCGTCACGCGTGTCAAAGCCCACAATGTGGGTGCATTAGAGATTAGGTTGCGGCACGCGCGTTTTAACCACTCATCCGTACTCTCTGCATCCCGTTTCTAGAGTTTAGAAGCACTCACGGGCGACATTAGAGCCGTAAGCGAATCGCTGACTAATTGGTGTCACGTTACAAACGTGTATCAATATGTTCGTAAATCGACGCGAAAAATTGATCTCGATAGTCATTGGCGTGAGGAACAATGAACACCGAACTCATACTCCAAATAATCAAAGCTGTCTCTTCCCCTGCACCCTGCCGCAATCCTGAGAGATATCACTGGTGCATTAGCAAGTCAGATAACTGTAGCTCTTCCCAAGAGAAGGAGAAAGTGAAAGAGAGAAGTGCTCAAATAGAGGAGAAACGTCTCCCTTTCGTCCTTACTCCCTCTTCGTCGTCGTCTCGCGAAAGTAGCGTACCTACATATACACTTAAGAAGAGAGGCCAAGAGAGAAAGAGAGAGGACGAAGAGAGAATCGGTGGATTTACGTTTCTTATATATCGCTCGAGGTGCCAACGTTCACCCTCGTCGCGGCAGTACCTTGAGAATTTAAAAGGGACGGTCGGGGCTTAGACGGCTGAGTTTCCTTCCACCTTCGCCGCTTATTTACTCGGGCGCCCAACTTTTTCCATCCATCGATGCCATTAAAAATAAAAGTCGGCCGGAGGATCGCGTAAGTGCTTCTCCAATTTGAGGATATTCCCTTTTTATTTGATCTCTTTCCTTATCTCTTTTCTCTTTCGCTGCTACACTTTCTTGCCGACTTACCGTGAATAAAAAAAATTTATCGCTCTACGTTCCTTATCGCGTAATTTTCGTACATTACCCCAACGATTACACGGAGGAACGTTACCGATAAGCCGCCTATGCACATTTTCTCTATATGTATATACTGCACGTTCGCCATTTGGATATCGAAACTGCCGGTTTGTCGGTTCTTATCTGGTTGCCTCGTAAAACAATGATATTCCTCGCAGCTGCTCATGTTGTTCCGAGAGAATATTCTCAAAGCGACTCAAAGAGAATGGAAAATAGATTGGTGTAGCACGCTGCATTACGCCGTCGTGATGAAGTATGCGAAGATCAAGATCAAGGATAGAACTCTGTTTGTGCAGACAGAGGCGGAGAGAATGGAAAGAAAGGACGAGAAGAAGAACCGGAACCATTGTTCTCCGTGGAAGCGTTTCGGCACCTCGGCAAAGAGAGTTTGTACAACTCTCTAAGCTGGCTGCCATTTTCAATAGAACGAACTGCCGCGACTCGTCCGTCCTACGGGACGCTGAAGAGTTTCCAACATACTCTCTAACATGTTTGCGCTATTTTTCAGAACTTTGTAGGTATTGCTTTACGTCGCCGACAGCGTAACTTAAATAAGTTCCAGGCACAATTACAAGAGATATAAAGAACTGAAAATATAAATAGAATTGTATATTGTCGGAAAATTACGTTATGTATGTCGTAATTCGATCCGTATGGCGAAAAATTCTCTTTTATATGACATACATTAATATCAGTCACAATTCCAAAACCTTCGGCAAATACGAACGTTACTTAGGCGTCACTCGTCGTGCAATTTACCCGCCTCGCGAGCACCGAAAACATCGACACGTCCCTTTGTTAATTCGCGTGTTATCCATTAAGTGGACAAACAAGAAGCCCCGAAGCACGGTCCGACACGCTGGAAGAAACAACGTCGGGGTGGCGAAATACGTTCGCGACTAGACAGCCACCGCGGCAGGAAGACGGAAGCAATACGGCGGAAGTTGGAGTGGAAGCGGGCATTGTTTTCCACCGGATTGTTCACCGGTCTGAGTAGGGTCGACTTCGTGTCAAACTGTACTTTTTGCGGCTCGCCGCGGTGGTCGCGTCTGTTGCCGGCACGACGCGACGCCCCGTTTCGCCTGCTCGCGCATTTGGCGAAGCGTTTTTCTTACGTTCGCTAACCGCTCGTCGACACGCACGTAGAAAGAAATCTCGGTACTGCCATCGGACGGACCTCCGTGAAAAATTCACGAACAGATTCGCCCGACGGATCTACCAAATGTGCACATTTATCTCCTGAATAGCGTAAGATTTGTTATTCACATTTACAGCGTGTTGAATTTAAATCTCATTCTAGATTAACCAAATTCTGAACGAATACGATAGTTAGTACACATAAATTCTTTTAGATATATCAAAATATATCTTACATTATTTTGAAAATAAAGGAATTACGTATGGGAAATAAAGGGTTCTCTATTTGTAAGATAAACCGACGAACACTTAAAAAATGTAGCATTATATTCTTTTCCAACGGTAAGAACACGCTGCAATCACTTTTAATGCAATATGCCGATTTTATTCTTCACTTCGTCCACTCGGCGTCGACTCGTTTAAACTTTTTTAACGATTCGCTACAACGTACGTCGCTCCGCTCGCGCTAGTTTGAGAGATCTGCAAAGCGAAGATTCGTGCGGAAACTGTACGGACTCGCGAAGATCTTCGATGTCATAAGTACAGCCTGTGTACGCGCGCGCTATTAATTATTATTATCATTATTTGCTCCCTTAACGCTCACGAAGGGAACAATGGAGTAATTGCTGGCCAGACTTACCCCAGGATCCTTAAAGCCACCTCTTAAAGCTCGTGCTCGGCAATCTAAGCTCCTTCGTGCCCGCCGCGGTGTACGATAATAAGTAGCCCGCGCGTTTACAGCGGCTGATATACAAACCTGCTCAGACTGAGCAGCTTCCAGCGGCAGTACTCCCATGATACCACTACCAAAAGTCACCCTTTATTGTCTTCCATTTTATGCATATCGCGACCGCATGCACTAGTCGACAATCGTGATGCTAGGTAAATGGCGCAGCAAACAAATATACCTACATCTAAAAACGTAATTAGTCGCGACTGTGGGGGGGGGGGGGGGGGATTTCTATTCTGCGTCCTTTGAAAGATTTATAGCGCACAGGTATCTTATAACAGTGCTAAAGCTCGTATAACGTTGTGTCTGTGAAACATTGTTAATTAAAGGTCAAGCGCATTGTTGTGCCAATGGTGCTGAGAAACGTCGTTCATGAGAAAAGTAGATTATTGTTTGAACTTTTTTGTGTCTGAATAATTTAATAGATGTTTATTTTTCATGTCTACCAATCAGTTACAAATTAGACTACCAGTATCTACACATATTTTTTTTTAGGAAAAAAATATATCTCTATACCTAGTTCTTAAAAGAAATAAATTACTGACAGAACATTTCGATATAGATATCGAACGGTGTGCTTAGAGGACCTTGAAATTCCGGAATAATTATTTCCGGTCCTACTGATCTCGCGCGCCGGAACACAAAGGGAACACGGCGAATCGCGTTCAACTTTTCCCAGTAAAGGGACTCGTTATTGTTTAATCCCCGTCTCCTCGTTACAGTGCGAGCTCTCAACTTTTTCGGACGAGAACTTCGTGCTTGCTCGTCCTTCCTTTCGCTTCGCCGACGTTCTTTCGCTCGTGGATATAAAAGCGAGCGGAAGAAAGTGAGAAGAAAGTTCATATCGAAGCCGCGTACGTGAGTGGAAACGGGAAAAGGAGAAAAAGTGTAAGAGAAAGAAAGATCTTGGAGACTTGTGTGTGTGAACTTGAAAATTCATGTTTGACGACGTTCGTTTGTTCTCCGTCAGAAGTTCACTGTCTAGTGATACTTTCCATCAAGTCTTGCAGACAACGCAATTTGATAGCTCATTTGCTTATAGTTGGTGGCGTTGGTGCGCTAAAGTTCTCGCGGTGTTGTCTTGAATTAATCCTGACAAGTGAATGATATACATTTCACGGATGCAGTTGTGTAGTTGATTAATCCTTTATATGGAAATATTGGAATAATGATGAGTGGAAAATAGAAAATGTGTTTTATGACATAATATATCTTTCGTTTTTATTTTAAAAAGTGCTACTTCGATTGAACATAGAATTTACGCAAAAAGTGTAAATTGCGCTTGAATAAACGTTTTAATATCCTGTAATACTTCTCGTAATATCTCTTGTAATGATATATCCTCATTTATTTATTTTTATACGCATGCGGACGTGTGCGTGTGCGTGTTTAAAATTTAGTTACACCATCTATGAATAAAAGCGAGGTATTTTACGAAGCACGCTTTATCCGGCGATGTTTAACGGAATGGTATTTCAGAGCGGCGCATTTTGCCATAATATTTTTAACATTGATAACCTAGCTCAACAAATTGCTCTGTGACACGGAAGTTCCAAACGAATTACGTAATTTGCCCGCGTCGAAAGCAAAATTGCCGTATACCAAATGCATCCGTGCGTTTAATCGGTTCGGTCCTAATACAATGACATGCTCGAATGTGAGCGTGAAACAATATTGGTATTTCAGATATTTTATTAAAGTTCCAAACGGGCCACGAGCCACGATCGCGCCGCGACGAGCAGGAGGGGGGGGGGGGGGGGGATGAAAGAGAGATGAGAGGGGGCGGAATGTGGTCCCGTCGGGGTTCATAGCCCTGTGAGTACGAGTACTATCGATTATTGACTTGGTGGCAAAGGTGGAGGCAATAGTGCAATACACCTACCTCGCATTCTTCCGCCACGATCTTCTAAGAAATCCGAGCTTTTGTCGGATAAAATCGGAAGATTTAATTTCAAAATGGAAGAGAGAAAGATGTCATCGAAAATCTCTACGATAAAGCGTAGAACGCTCTTTCGTTCCGCCCGTTTTGGCTTACCCTCATAAATGTGAATTTATAGAAGTGATGAATTTACGATCGTATTACATGATGCACAAATACCTATATTCGGTATTGATGGTATTAACGATTATTAAAATAGTAGATTAATGAAATAGTAGAATTTTGTCGGTGCATGGAATTATGAGTGTTTCTAACAATTTACAAAATTATTTTATATAAAAACATATATGTATATTGTGTATACCTACTCTATATTTATACCTATTTTTTACAGTTTATATATTTTATTCCAGAGTTATATAAAT
The DNA here is from genome assembly GCA_035220615.1 of Leptothorax acervorum. Lineage (NCBI taxonomy): Eukaryota > Metazoa > Arthropoda > Insecta > Hymenoptera > Formicidae > Leptothorax > Leptothorax acervorum. The sequence goes on along the minus strand of JASTWQ010001267.1, from coordinate 1,061,427 downwards.
CGGAGTATTGTACATTAACAATACCTGCGCGTTCAACTCGTGGAAGCGATCAAGGGGAACCCGTGTTCCTCGAGGCGGAAAATCAGTTTATGCCGTCTAACAAACGAAATTAACATCAGCGGCGCCGATAAAGCCCGGATAAAAGCCCGGGCAGATATCAAATACAATTTCTGTTAAAACAGTTACTTTCTCCGGCTGTCCGTCCATTCGTCCGAGACGGAGCGGCCGGTCTTGAGGGAGTCCATTAACGTCGGATGACCGGACGGGTACCGGAAGTCCCGAGGGAACCACAGACGGAAAAAGCAGCAGTGGTAGAAGCAGACTGTCGAGTGGACTGAGGAAGTAGCGAAGAAAAAGGGTGCAAAATACTAAGCAGGCCGGCATTAAACGGATTCTGCGGTCTCGCTGTCCGCCACCTTTCAAATTGCCTGCTCGCGCGCCGCAATAGCTATTTATTATCGAGGGTTATCAAAAGTCCTTTTCCAGAGAGCCTCGCTCTCCGAAATCGATTAAGCCTGCCCGCCGCCAAAGCAGAGCGGGCATCCCGATGTCCTTAACGCAAAACGAGAGACGATGCATCGCGTTAATCCATTTCGCGCTACTCCATTACTCTCATAACGAATTCCCTTGCCGAGATTAGCACTTGCAGAAAAAAAGAGGAAAGGCAAAAAAGAAGAGAGAAAAAGAGAGGAAAACCTTTACCTTCCGGCTGTTCTTTCTCTCCCCGGCCGCGTGTAAATGTCACATCGGAACGGGGCTTCTGCCTGCTCGCGTACCCCGCAGTTCTTTTTTTTCGTTCTTTTCGCTCCCTGCCTCCCGGAGGATAACGAACCGCCTTTTGCCCGGTCCCAGCTAACGATGGGCACTTAAAGTTTAATCTACCTAATTAATAGTGCTCGTCTATTACCGGGACGAGTCTCCTCATATTTTCTGACCCTCGCGAGGTATTCCCGCCGGGTATAACTCCCCCTCCCTAGGAGCAAAAAGCGGCCCGGCTAATGTAGGGAAATAGCTGTTTCCTATGTTTTCAACTTTTTTTTTCCTGTTTGTGCCTTCACCCTCTGACACTTTTGCCCATCCCCGATGTATTTCTCTCCAGATTGCACGGCTTTGAATGCGATTGAGTGAAATTCTCGCGTTTACAAAATTATTGCCAATTGTTTCAAACGGCTAATCTAATTTTAATTTTTACGAGCTGAGATTTTAAAGAAAGTGAGTTAAGTTGAACGTTTTTCAGAAGAAACTCTGAACAAATAATTTAAATTCGAAAATATTATAATATTTAAATTTTTATTGAAAACTCTATATAAATGTCTGAAGTTTTAATCTTCAAAAAATTCTCGATATTTTTTCAAAAATTTCAGGTTTAAACTTTTAATAAAGAAAGAATTTGATTAACAAGTTTCTTTTTTTATACAATTATTATTTAAGACTAAAAGGAATACGATAAACAGAAATTTTAATTAAAATTTTATCCCGTTCTGTAACGAAAATGGTACTATCGATTAATAATTATAATTGGTCGCTCAATTAGTTCGCGTAATAGTAATTCATAGAATCGTATACGTTTGCAATTGAATGAATGTAATTATGTTATTCTCTGCATGGTTTAATGATGCGATAATGGTTTAATCACTTCGTTAATTAACACATTTAACGAGTTATAATAGCGCTACAAAATAGGCGATAAAAATAATAGAATATTTTGAAGTCCAAAAACATATGCAAAACTAGAATCGTCGTTTATACGTGGGCGTTAATTAACTTCCAAATGTAATTACCAGCTTGGTCTCAAGATGATCGAAAAGTATCCTATCGGAGTTGCATGTTACATAACGTCAAAAATATAACACATCGAATTTTATATCTATTACGACCCAAAATTTTACTCAAATTCTTTATTCTTTAACACAAAACGGTTTAACTTTTCTATTAATAAAAAAATCGATTAGAAATTAATTAAAGAGTAATAAGTAAAATCCATACATAATATAAAGCTATCCTGAAACTACTCTCTAAAGTAGAATCAGTGACTTCAGTGTATTGTCACTGAAATCACTAATTCTACTTTAGAGAGTATATTTGATATGTCATCTGCTCTAATTAATCTAATGGAAAATCACGGATAGAATACGTTTATTCGTACGAAATATTGTAGGTATTGGAATCGATTTCGAATGGCTTCTATCGTGATTAAAATTCGACTTTATATATCGACTTGCATTGTTCCATGCGCGAAGGGCTATTTCTCGAGGTCTGCGAGAATTGATCGACACCTCGCGTTAGGCTTTCGCATTATCTCGATGCGTCTTTTCTTTCTTCTCGCACCAACTTGCGCGCGTTTTCTCTCCCCGCCGGCGCACCCGCCGCCGTCGTTCTGTCGATATATCTCGAATCGGCGGGCAGGACCATTAATTTCATTTTATCGTCGCGCGGGGCTCGAAGCGGCCGGCGCGGTAATGCGTTTTAAATGTAAAACAGGCTAAGGCCTACGGCGCTAACGGAACGAGTTCGCGATAAAATTTGATTCAGACTCGTCCGCGCATCTCTTCGTAAACTTCCCGGACGATGCTATTGTTAAATGGCAAATGAGTGAACGCCGAGAGGAGATGAAATGATTTTACAAGTGATGAAAATGTGCATCACTCTATAAGATTACAGCATTTAAACATCACGAAAGCACCTCTATAAAACTTCATTCTTTGAGTTTATGGATAGAATGTATTTTAAATTAGTAAATCTGAAATTTACTTTGACTAAAATTTGATATTAAAATATTAAATAACTCAATATTAAATTACTAAAATATTCAATTATTTGCATTTTGTATTAAAAACTAAAATAACATGTCTAGGTAGTATTTACTGTCTTTTATATTCATCCAAGAGATAAGTGATAAGAAATCGCGGAAAGTTTGGCGTGAATTATAAATTATAACACCTAATACGATACTAATTTATTATTGGGTTCGTCGTGTTGCTACTCGTAAGTACATTGACATAAATTATCAAGCGCGTATTCGATATTCGACTGCAGCCTACTAGTTGCAAGGAGGCCCCGGGTGTGGGTTGCTCATGGAAATGGACCGATGAGATGGGTATCGCTTCGTCGTTAAGCGGCTCAACTACCCCACTATCCGAAGTCCGTCCTTCCACCCTGCGCGCTCTTCCGCCGCGAAGGATAGGACGAGACTCAGAGCGCTCGTTGGTCGACTTTATGAATATTCTCTTTGTGGCCATCCCTTGATGCACTCGTTCACTCAGAAAATGTCAGTAAGCGGGGCACCTTGCGCCGGCAAATTACCGTCCTCGTACTATAACGGCGCGACAATGCCTTAATGGAGGAAGGATTATTTTCCGGATAAAATAATGGATACTTTGTTGATGCGGACGTCGACAAAGTATTACGCTCAAAGAGGATAATGTATCACAAGCCGCGTTGTTAATAAATTAATATTATAGATGTACAATACACTACAACCACCTTATCATAGACTACTTTAAATTCGTTTGGTTCAGTTCTTAATATTTTACTTATAAAGAAGAAACTTGCTTCTTATCTGTAGTATCTACAGATATAAATCGAAATTATTTCTATTTTACTCCTTATACTTAGCTAGTTCAATAATTACGCCACTAAAAATATTTTCAAGTAAACCAACTTTCGTTATCGTATCGTTAGAGAATATCTCGTTGGAATTCGATAGGAACCTTGCCAAACACCCTGTACACATCTTCCTTTATCACGTAGTCGACATCTGAACGCTTTAAATCATCCCGTCAAGCTACCAGTGTATCAGTGCAAACTGCAAGCAAGTACAACGGACCACTGAATATGTAAGTTGATGTTTTCGGCTGGTTGGCTCGCTGGCTATCGTGCATACAGGGTGGGCTATCGGCCATTCGAATTGCGCGAGCAGTCAATGTGCACCGTGAGGTCAGCCGACGGTGGGATTAATTATGCAGCGAACCTCGGGTCGGTGCAATGTTCGCCTGTCCACCGGCCAATTAACTCCGAAAACATCCACCAGCCACGAAATCCAAGCGGCCGGTGTGTCACTCCGCAAGGTGGTCGGGGAGAGCGAGCGCGGTGCGGCAGAGTCACTCGGTGTGCAGCCGATGCATCTTCGCAATTTAAATGAAAAAGCCATTACACAAATAAACGCTTATAAATATCCGAATTGACGCTAGTGCCCGGGTGCGAGGTCAATGACACTCCTCACGACAGTACCGCGAGACACTGTTTCTCAAATCCAATATAATATGTTTTGGCTAAATCGGTCACGAGATCGATTTATGTTAATCCGTTTCGTCGCGCGTAATTGATAATTCCCTCATCGATAGCCGGCGCTCGCGCGTTTTAATAATCAAGCTTCATTATAGTCCGGCTTTAATCGCGTTCGAACTATGTGAATTGCGAGAAATATTTTGCGATAATATGGACAGTTTACAGGGATATTTATACGTAAATTAAAAGGAAATAGAGAGAGAAAAACCTTTTTCGATATGTATTGTAGGATTCACAAGATAATCCTATAATAAACACATACTCATCAAATAAATGTACAACTCCCTTATAGTCTAATGTATCTTTCTATAATTTTATTTATTTTAAATTAGAAATCGGTCTGGTCGATACTTTCAAGTTTCATACCTACACAGTTTTGAGACGTTGTGAAGAATTGCAGCAAAAAAGAAACACGGAGCAAGAGACTATGGCTCCTTAGCGAAGTGACATAGACGAGACCAGGGGCGGCCGTTGCCGGGCATTAATCCCGTTCAGCTGGGTTTATCGTGCGCGCGAAGTAAATTGGCAACGGCCGCCGCTAAATACCAGGAATACGGTTTCCATCGGCAATGGCGATCATTCGTTCTACCCCAATCTGCTTCTACAAAGGCTGATCTGCTTGAATATCAGTAGCGAAATGGATGCGCGTGTGTATATATATATGTATATTGCATATATATATGTATGTATGTTTATGTATATGTATCGAGGAGCGTCCACCAATCAATTAATTTTACGTGTAACGTGTCGATTTGTACTACAGTGATCTGCCTGATAAATCTGATAGAAAACTAGAGATCTTATTCGTTATACTTTTGAATCAAAGAATATTAATACTAATATAACCTTTACATAAATATTTTGAAAAATTATGTAATGATGCGTCTTATGAATAATTAATCTTATGAATAATAAACGCATATATGAAAAATTATGTAATATGCGTCTTATGAATAATAAAAATAAGCTACTTAATAATAATTACTTTAATAGAATGTTTGGAATTTAATGGAATTTTTCATTAAGAGGTTATCAATATGTCTATTATTGAAATATTAAGGATGGTAATATGAAAAAAATGCGAATAAATTTTTACTAAATAAAGTATAAATTAATCCATCTCTAAAGAAGCTTGTATTAGGTATTGTAAAGACATTTGGATAAAGAAAAAAATTATATCATTAATGCGGTGTCAGACGAAAAGGTCAAAAACAGCTGATCTAAATGTATTTATTCATTTTATCTACTCGTCACCTTACTTACGCGTCACTGAAATCAATTTCTCCACTTTCGATACTGCCATATCGTTAATTCAGCTTGCGGCATGATAGTCACGTAAATTTGAATCTCGTATCGGTAATTAACGCGCCGCCTTTATCATCGCTTGCGCCTGTCGAGGAACTTCTCTCCCCGAAAATTATACCGACACGTCGTCGGCGTCGTCCGTAGTCCGATCGTCCTATCGCTGTCGTGTGTGCGTGCGTTACACGCACGATTGCACACCGACGATACACTGCGGCTATGTGTGCGTGGCACCAGCCGAACGAGGGTCGGAAGGTACACAGTTATTGCATTAACTCATCATTGTCATTTTTATCACGTGCCCACTTGAATCAACAGAAAGCTCCCGCTACCGGTTTGGTGCCCTCTCGGTTGGGCCCTCAATGCATCCCCTCCCTCCCCACCCCTTCTCTCGTCCCTCATCTATACGGAGCTAAACCCTCCTCTCGCGAGCCCCAAAAAGCCGTCCTCTTGTTTTCGCGCAACTCTTGAGCCCGCGCAATCCGGGAGGGGGGGGGGGGGGGTGCACGCTGCCAACAGTCCAAAACGTGTCCCCTTCGTCCCCTATGGCGGATTAGCCACTAACGACTCGTGTTACTCGTTCGCGACGCAATTTTCCCTCCGTTCCACTGTTCCTCTCACCCGCTCGCCGCCCATTCTCGTGCGCACCCATCTCGCAGCCCTGTGTTCCTCTCGTACGTTTAGCTGAGTTCGTTTGGTTTGGTTTGGATAGTTTTCCACCGGAACACTATTAATTTTCCAACTAACTTAACTTTATGCATCTAGTAAGTTCAGCAGATCCTCTTCGGACCAGCTATAATACACTCAAAAAGTTCTCCAGATTGGCTTTTATTTATTTCAAATTTATTAGCCTCTTTGAGAACTAATAACGAGATTGATAAAAGAGAAATTTTGCCTAATAACGAAAAATTAATTTAATTTTATCCAACGTACGTCCTTTAGCCAAGTATTTATTTTTCGAAAATTATATATACTTGCACGACGTAATTGAATATTGTGAATTGACAATATGATGTAAATAGAGATATATGTTAGCACGATAGCTGTGTTTTCCGTTTAACACTTTCAGTATCTAATAATAGTAATAATCGTGTATCCCAGCACGCGCGCACGCGATGGGATAGCGCGAAACCGCACAGAAACAAGAAACCGTAAGTCCATAAACGAAGTCGTGGTCGGAGTTGAACGAAATCAATTTATTCTCCAATAGATTCGCAGTACGTAATATAAGCTCTCAAAAGCCGGAGAGAGAAGGAAACGAAGTTGCAGCCCGCTCCAGTGGGTTGCTACGATGGATTCTAAGGGCAATATAGCAACAGGAACTTATCTATAAATGCATTTCCATTCTGTCGATACAGCCACGTTTCGTGATATCACGTCATCACCGACGTTATAAACAGATCAGTGAAACTCAATTTCCCCGATTTTATCGTACGTGTCTACCCAGGCAGCATGTTAATCCCGAGATTGATTTTGTATATTTCACGTGTGTTTTCGACCATCTTTACGCAGTAGTGGCTAGCGCTGGCACACCGTAATAAAGTTCTTGCTCTGAGGCTTGCCGAAGCAGTATGCGACTCCGCACTGCCATAAAGAGACGAATTCAAAGGGAATGCGAGCGCCAGGCACTAGTCACGCATGAATCCTTCAAGGATTCTGGACCAGTTCGTATAAACATCGACGGCATTGTTTATTCAGAATCTCAGTTGCGTATACAACATTCGCTGTAAAATTCAACGATGACACCTTATACGAAAATATGTAGGATATCAATAACGTTGGCCTTGAAGAAGGCTCATCACATTCGCGAAATCATATATTGAGTGAATTTTTATTCTAACAAAAAATAATTATATGAATATTGCGAAAAATAATAAAAATATATAAAGTGTGTACAATTTTTATGCATATTTTGTTCAATATTTCAAACTTTTGAATGCTAAGCTCAAGAACATTGAACGAAAACTTGAATGAGATTTGTTCTTATATACTGTCGACAAAAAGTTTGAGACTACACAAAAATAAAAAATAAAATAATAAATATTCCAGTAAAACACTATTTAAAAATCCACTTCATACCTTACTCTATATTTTTTCTTAATTTGCAAATAGATATTTAGCACAGTTGTGATTAACATAGCATTGTTTAGTTTCAAGAAAATAGGCGGTTATAAACCTTATTTTCTAATATGATTGTGAGCTGTGTGTGTGAACTATTTTATTTCAATATTAATCATCAGAAGGAACGAAAGATATTGAAAGAAAGTTCAAATATTTCAAACGCTGATGTTCCTTGATAGAAAATTTCTCAGATTCGCTCTATTTTCATATCTCTAAATTCAAATTAGCTATATATCTCGGATTAAGTTACCCGAATTGATGTCCTCAAATTACAAGCAACGTCGTGTTAAGGTATCAACACGATGATGTTTCTGATAGACCCCGGTCGAACATCTGGTGGACGCGCCGCAGGCCAACGACCGGGATTAATTACGGTCGTTTGTCCGTCGATTTGTGCCGAAATCAAATCGCAGTGATCGCGCGCGCGCGCACATCGACGGTGGCAGCAGCAGTGTTCAAGGAACATAACGGATGGGCATCGCGAGGTATAGTAACCTGGGGAACCTGCCATGTCGAGGGGGACCCATTGCGCGGACCCGTCGACCGCCATTACTAAGCATTGTGTCTGCGGTTCCAGGCGATTTGTACCCTTGCCGACCACGCGTCAGGGACATTTATTAAACTGGCACTACCACCCCGCCGTCGCCGCTGCCGCCGCGTCCTCAGAAGAGACTGAAAGAGAAGAGAGGGTGTCCTACGAGCTCTCCTGAGGACTGCGGTTATCGAAAGGCTGAAGACCGCGGGCATCGTTATGACACGTGCGAACGCTTGTGACAATTTACGTCTTGGCCAATATTTCTCCTGGTTACAAATGTCTTCTTGGTTCTCAATTTTGAGTCTTATTGATAAACATTATCATTCATCATTATATGGCTGAATATCGCCAGAAAGAGAATTCATTTTACCTCATAATATACTTCTATTTCAGATTTGAGTAAAATATTGCAGCTTTTGGAGGCTCAAGAGGTGAAACAGCCCCTCACAGTTAATGCTTATATTTAATTCTAAGCAATTATCGTCGAAACGGTAAGATATATAAAATATATATATTATATAGAATCAAATATAAGCATTAGCTTTGAAAGATTATTTTATCCCTTAAACTTCAACATAGGTATATATAAAAAATACGTTTATTAGTTTTATATTCAACAACAATATTTCAGGAAGAATTAAATCAGTTCCGGATAAGTGACGTATCCTTTATTAGTATCGCATTATCCATAGATATTTAATTTTTTTCAAGATCAATATTAAAAGACAATAAACCTGTACATCTCGGCTATAGAAAATAAATATGCGACATATTTTTTTTAAATCTTGCCTACGCAAGATAGTGATGATGCACAGCGTCAGCGTCGCATGACTGAAACTAACACAGAGATTTCTTTCTCACAATGATTCCCTCATCCCAGACGAATCGTGTACAGTGTGAAACAGCGGAAATGTCGGATGAGAAGCGAACGTGTTCGCCAAAATTAAACAGCGTTTTCTCGATGGTCCGGTGGTGCGGGCCCCCAGAGAACGGCGCACGCTCCCGTTCTACCGCGTGTCCCGTTTACACTGAGATATTCATCGGCCGAGCAAACAGAAAGTGGGCAGACCGATTCGTCGCTCGTGCCAAAGGTACTTTTTCGAATTGCACGTGAAGCGTGAGAGGGTGCAGGCAAGGCAAGCGTACACGTTATAAAAGCGAGAGAAAAAAGAAGAAAAGAAAGAAAAAGAGAGAAAGAGAAAGGCAGAAATCTAATACGGAAACCTTGCTTCAATTTCAGAGCTGGCGCCGATTATCGTTATTGAATAACATTGTCAGAAATAATTTCTACTATGTGCACGCAATTTTTCATCACTCTTTATGATCGTGACCATATTTTCTGCTAGTTCTGTAGAAATTTTTATATGACGTGAAATTATCGCATATAGCTTTCTAGAACGATGTGAATCACGTATTCACGCCAAACAAAAGCATCCGCAAATACTAATTCGCTCAGCCAACTTACTAAACAGACACTAATGGATTCGCTATTTAGGCAAAGTGGTCTCGGCGACGTAACTTACACGCGCATTTGGCCTAAGTTAATCTCGGAACGGCGGGACGGTACCTGACGGTATATTTAGTAGTACCGATGCTCGTTAAGTCGCTTAGAAACGTGTAATTATGACGGTGACCCCGGAAACGAGCATCGTGGGCGCAGTCGATCCCAGGACACAAGGACCGAAGAACTAATGCGCTTGAGGGTTGAAATCTCGCTTTCTGGATGCGCAATGCAAACGATCCGCTCTAACAAATCGCTGAATAAGCTTCCAAATGCGCACCGATAGCGATTGCTACGATTTAATCGCCATGTATAAATGAATGTACTTTATGCATTTACGAATTTCCTCCAGAAATTTAACTACAATTTCACGTCAATGTTCAACATCTTTCGGTGAAAATTAGTTATTGTTATCATTGCGTCATGTTTGTTAGAAAAGGACAACAAAATAATAATGCGTGGGCTTCCCGAATTAATATAATCAGGCATTTCAACGAATACATATCGCGCTAATAATGATATCACTATAATCTAAACATTGATCTTGTTTACGAATGGTTTAATCAAATGTTGTAATTACGAATTATTTGCATCAGGATATTAACATATACACGGTGCAAACGTATGGCGCACTCACACCATGTCCAAAATAATTGCGCATCTATTATAACATATATTTTACAACATATATGTTTCTTTGATCCTCTGATATTATCCTGACACAAAAGAATGCACATTGATGTCTCCACCAAATAATCGCGATTACCGCAGCTGGTGCACGAAACAATGACAGAATTTTTCAGACATAAATGTTTCACTCTTATCGCCATGGTGAAATAGATTTGACCTCGTCGATACAGGGTCAGACAGGCTCATGTGATAATTATTAATTGGTTTATTTAGCGCGGTGGGATTTCCATAGGAGAACGCGCGGGTTTCTCGGCAGCTGAATTAAACAGGAATTCATTTTGAAACATTTGCCCCAGTGGATTTTACGCGTGCTAAATATCGACGAGAAGATGTACGAAGGGCTCCTGATGAAACAGACCCCGCGCGATATCCGAGACTGGCATTAATCTCCTCGCGAACCTATTCTGCATAGTAATTTTAGTTACATAGGTAGCGTAAACATTTACATTACACTTAAACATGTTGTATTATATTTTATTTGTAAAAATATATTCTTATCAACAAAGGATTTATATATACATATATGTATATGTATAAAGAAAGGTATTAGAGTTTGGAAGATACTTTTTTTCTAGAATTTCTTTTCTCTCAGCATTTAAAAGGTCTTTTAAGCGGATTGCACCTATAAGCTAATTCTTTTGATCATGTATATAAGAATAAAATTGATTTGCATTACAGTATAATTAAATACAAAAGTCAGAAATGCAATGTTATCGGTCTTTCGGTATATAATCAAAAGTCTGAACTTGATAGGTTACTAATTGAATGAAGTCATTAGACGGATCATAAATAACGAATAACAGGATGTAGCTGAGTAAAAGAACATTAATCGCGGTGAGTTTCTTTCGTGGTGGGGACATTCATAAAAAAGCACAAATCGATAATACCGGCAGCTAACAACAAAACGGTTTTTATCGTACCTTCTCTTTACTGGCAGTTTTCTTCTACCGCTAATTTGATTTTCTCTCTCTATTCGATCGAAGCTTTTTCGCTAATTAAATGCCAATCGTACCATCTCTAGAACATTTATAGATCACGTGTTATGGTCGCGTTTAGTATAGTATATCTGCAAATATAATAGTCAGATTATCTAAAAAAAAAACACGGCTTAGCACTATTTATGAATTAAAAGCGAATATAAAGATAGTAGATATTTTAAACCAAAAAAGATTTTTTACTGTCTATAAATATGTATATCATTACAATATTTTCAATAATTCTGAAACACACACACATTAGTACCTAAAAATTTATCTAATATAATTGATTCAGAAATTATTATATAATAAGTGCAAAATGAAGGAAGATAAAACTATTCTCTATCTTCACTATCTTAAAGATATATTTATTATTTTAAATACATCTTGATTAAACCATTCGTAAAAATATATCCCCATAATTAAATAAAATATTTTTCTTTCAAAACTGAATAAAATATAAATGGGTCTTTAAATTTAATTTGATCTAAGCTAACACTTATGAACTCGTGAATTACCGTCGTAGTCGTAAAATACGTTTAATCGCCCGACGATAACGCCGCGGTTTGCGCAGTATATCACTATAGTCGCTATTCCTTAATTACTGCACGACAAATCGAAGCAGAAATCCGGATAATTATGCGAGTCAAAGCGTCGAGCGTGGTCCGTATTTAGGTGCTCCTCCAGAATAGTTCGCGAGGGACTCGAGGAGTCCCTAAAACCGCAGTGACCTCCAATTATCCTGTGGGTACCACGTGGCCCACGTGGTCTGGTAGTCCCTATGGACTGTCCGCAAACACCCCTACTTCGCCTCTTCCTGACGCCTGTATAATGCCTCCTAGATTAATTCATTATTAAAATAACCCCATCGCCGGAACCTTGTTAACGCCGCGTATTAGAGCAGCGCGTGCAGAAAACGAAATTAACAAGGGTGCAGATAGCGTCGCACAAGAAAGGATCTATAAAGAATAACGCGAAAATTTTTTACATTATACGAGGATAACAAGCTATTCCTGCGAAATTAATATTCTCAGTATAATCCATTCCAAGTGCACGTTCAACCGGAAAGATATCTTAGCAGTCTTGTGAAAAATAGGATAATATATATTTAATTAATTATACCTTAGAAATTATGTTATAATCATATAAGTGGCGCGTAAAAATATTCTTAAAGTTTAAAAGTTTTCTGAATCTACGTGAAGTCGTTCTCACACTATAGAATTTTCTTTCGATAATGAGAAACTCAAATTTGAAAGGATTAATTTTCATTTGAGTATCTTTTATTTTCGCCGGAAAAGCGTCGTCATGTAAAGTGAATAAATGGACTACCATCGACAATAATGAACTCCAAACTCGATCTCTGTACTTAATACCACGCGCGATTGGCAAGGAATCGGGGTGCAACGTCCGGTTGGGACTTCGGGTAAAATCAGAGGTCCTCATTAGGCATTCTAGGGTCAGGAAGGGTGTCTAGGGCGGCCGACTTCCCTTTCGTCTTGCTCGTAACGATGTGACCGAGGCGAGGGAAGCCTAAGACCGGACATTTCAATAAAGCTCGGCAAATGCGTAGGTTCAAACCGCTGACCGCGACGAGTTCTGGTCAGCAGCTTCCTCGGACGAAATTGCGCATGTCCTTTCGCCGCCTGCCTCCGGGACAGCACGTCAGAATAACGGCGATCGATCGATCCTCGCGTGCGTCCGAGTCATGATAGAAATAAGAGATTCCGCAGAGATTTCCTAATACGTCGCTTATTAGGCTCGCTGCGAATGCCCACGCGAAATTGATCTCCGCGATGTTCATTTCCATCGACAACCGACATCAGCGAGCGACTCGTGTGTGCCGATCATTATGCGAAGTATCAAGAAACATGCAACGATTTCTCCCTCGCGTGCTGTTACTAATGCTTTATTATCGCATATGAGATATATAATTCCACTAAATTATGCATAATTATGTGTAATCAAAAACTATCTGGAGTTTTATAACAATACACATTTTTCTTCTTCTTGTAAATAAAAAAGATACTTATATAATTTTTAGATTTTCTCTTCAGTAAGAAAATCACCTATGATAATTTCATTTTGAGTGGGGAGTTCATATTGAGAAGTTCGAATATGTGGGGAAGATAAGATAAAAGCACTTGCGTAAATCAAAGATTTTCCTAGCGTGAAATACGGGAAATACGATGGCGTATTTCTTCTTCTAATATTGGATACGTTTGAGTATATGTTAGCTGCCTTATCGTTCCTCTCGAATTAAGGGAGCAATTTCTCGGAGGTTTCTATAGCTTTGTGTATTGCGCACGGGATCGCATTCTTTCCTATATATAAATCTGCCACCCTCGCATCTTCGGATGTATCCGGCTCGTGCTACATGTGGTCTTTTCTTGGCTATATCTCCTTTCTCACAACTAAAATTTGATCTCGATATGGGACGACTGGTGAAAATAATGAAGGCGGAAGTGAATCACGGAATTTCATTGTGTACACTGTACCTATAATACCAACTATAGATCAAATAATTCCTATATAACCAATAATAATTGGTAAACATAAGTAAACGATATAGCGTATGAAATTATTATCTGGATTATATTAAGTAATTTATGAAGTAAAATATAATCAATTGAAGTTTATAAGTAACATCTTTCACCTCAGTATTTTAGCTTAAATCTTCTTGTTATAGCAATTGCAATGCAAACATTTATATTAATTTTGAAAAAGATAACGTTAATAAATAAAATAATAAAAATATAATAAATAATAAATATAATAATAAAAATAATAAATATGGCATAGGATAAAATTAATGGCTTCAAGAAATAATTCACGCGAGAGTGGAAATGGAAATTACATCTTTCAGACAATCTGAAACAATACCTAATTCCGACCATTTTTTTCTACCAACTTTTCAAAGCAGGTAACACTTTATAATAGCATTAAAGCTTATCATCTGTCCACCGTATCGTAATGTCGATCAAATATCGACATGAATAATCGCGATCGAAGTAACTCGCTGCATGATGTTCGCGTTGAGATACCCGAGCCACTATTAGTATAATATTGCAGCTTTGTCTCGTCTCTGGTTGAAATGACACGCCGCGATACTCTGAGCTACAAATTGGAATCTGGACAGAGCGGGCCGAAAGTACCGCCAGAAACAGAAACGGAGATAGAAAGGGAACGGGATTGCGGCGGCTCTAAAGTCCCTCTGACATTCTGGCAAAACGCGCTCAAACGTAGGCGAGCTTAGGGACGAGCAAGCGGCCACTCGTAACTGCAGACAACTCGTCTTCTAAACGAGAACGAAGCCGAGGTAAAGCATCGTGCGCGTTCTCCATTTTGCGCGAATGGCTTTAACTCGCATCTCTCTCTCTCTCTCCCCCGGCGAGGACACTAAATATCCGCCAGACCCCTCGCGAAGCAGCTCCTTCATGTACAGTTTCACCGCTTATTGTGAAAGTGGTAATTACCGGCGGTAAGTTGGGATCTATTTATGAGGCCGCGACATGTATATATACATGTATAACTCGAAAGAACTGCGAGTTAGATGCATCCAGCTTGTGCTTAACAATTTCCGGGAAAGAGATTATAAAATAATAAAGTGTCTAAACTATTCATTGAGATATTTAGAACGTGTTCGGTAAAAAGAATAATATTAATTATGAATCTACTATGTTGTGTAGGAATATTATGAATTAAAACTACCAAAAGGAAAACCGACTTAATTACAAAATTGTATAGCCAATAGAGAGAATGCATTATAAATTATATAGTAGTTATCACAAATTTTGCACAAACTACAAATTCGCTGAATTTCTTAATTTACTCGCGTAACAAATTTGTCGTGGAAATGGGCAGATAACCGAGGGGTTGAATAAACCGAAATCCAAGGAATCGACATCAGATTGCGGAAAAGCTCGTTAATTAATGCGAGTCAAACGCGCTTAGCGCTGGTGCTTTCAGTGGGCAAACTTTATTTCCCGCTGAAGGATATTTCCTTTCAGAAGATACCGCACGGAGGAAACGAGAGGAATGGAAAAGCGAGCGACTTAGTTCCCGGAGAAGTTCTCCGCGTAACAATATGGCTGGTCTACCGAAGAAACACCGGCGCTTTACCTCCGCATCCTTCCACAGTCGCCGTCTTCTCTACTTTAATTAGCCTCGCCCGCCAGTAAACAATAAGCCGTTATTTCTGACAAATTAATTCGAAAAACAATTCCGCGTCTGTCGGGTCGCCGGCTATGCGACGGCGCAGCCGCCAGCTTTTATCCCGCTGGGGGATGCGCGTCTCAAAACATAACGAGCATCCCTTTCATGTAATACTACACCGTGGCCCACGCTTCGCCGGAATTCCTGAGACTCGACCGTGTTAAGCTCCCTCAGGATCCTCTCCGACTGCAAGAAAATCAGTTTATCGTTGTCGAAGAGCAGAACATCGCACGGCGATCAACAATCCCATCATAAATTATTGAGACAACCTTCATCAAGTTCATAAAAAGTTACTTACGTTAAGTATCTTGGTTTCAGAATTTTGTCATTTTGACAATTGATAGCGCTCTAGTTTTTCCTTAAAGATTTCTAGAATTTCTAATATACATTTCGAAAAGAGTTCTAATGATTAAGTGTAAAAAATAGGAGTCCAAAGATTCAAGTTTTTCTTTTTATAAATCGGTCGTGATTTTTTTAATATTTAAATCACCCTCGAAAATCGATATAAATTCTAATCTGTTATTATATAATAAACATTATATGTATACATACCTAATGTATAAAAATTAAGAGAAATTGTATATATTAGATTTTTAACATATACATCAAATGAATTAATTGAATTCAACTTTTTTAATTTTTAAGTAATTATATATACCTTCTTGTATTTTAATTCAATTTTTCGCGAGGGAAAAGCTGATTTCAAATTTGCAAAGATGCTTCTAAAGTTTAATGTGGACCTTATAAGTCCCGTATAATTCGATCATAATTAAGTACCGTGGAGAAATTTCCTGTTCATCATATCATATGTCCTCTTCCTCGCGTACTTGCAGAATATATTTATCGCGCGCTAGGAGATACGGGCGACTACGCTCAGACCGGCCAAATCGCTTTGTCGTCGCCGCGTGATCCTCGTCGTTATCTACCGCGCAAATATTTAAGCATACCGCGTCCGTACACTCTGGAGATTATATGGGAAGCTCTCTCAGTTCGTTTCGTCCGACTTATACTGATCAAACTCGTTCTGTTTCGCCACGCGCAAAAACTTAATATAAAACCATCATGCCGTGTCACCTCTTATAATTTGCCGCATACAATAAAATCGACACTTGAGTGAACCAGCAAATAATACGCAATCGAGAGTCTTTTAAAGAACTATTCTTTCACAGCTTTTCATATGTGTTATAAATGAAATACGCTTTGCAAAAAGAATATTCTGATATGATGAACAGGAGTTTTCTCACCTTATATTTGCTTAAAATCTCAAATATCTTATGTAACTTTTAGTGTGAAACTTGTAATACTTTGTATAGATATATGGATGTTGATTTGCACGGACAGCTTGCATGCAGATAAAGTGCCTAGGGACACCGGAGACGTACACGCAGTATTGGCTATATCAGCGCAAGTCTGCAAGCGCGATTGAAAGTCGAGAGAGCTCTCGAATAACCCGATTCGCTCCGCCCAATCTCTATCTTCACCATCTCTATTCGCGTTTCGAGCGCGTTTGGGCGAACTTGGGACCGCTTCCGAGGGTTCCGTTGCGGATATCCAGTTTGATAGTTTAAACCGGATATTCGACGCCTGCCCCCTCCCTTATCCCTCTTCTGCCTTCATCTCTCTCACCGACGAACGGAGAATGGAAACGGCGAAAGGGTTGTAGTTTCGGAGCGCGCGGGGTGGCATGGCGGCACTCAGGCGGCTTATAGCAGTGCGAGAGACGCTCATCTGCATTTCAAATCGCACGCCCGCACGAAGATTTGTACGCGCGCACACACCTTTCTGCGAGCGTGGGTCCAAACGTGTACAGCATCGTCCAGGAACGGACGATCGGACGATCGCGCAATGTTAAAATTGGAGAAACTAATGGATAAAGCATACGAGATGTATGACGCTTTAAAGTTACCAGTCTACGTTTAATCGCGATAATTATATCTACGCGATTCATTAATCCACTTATCCGTGGATCGACTTCTAGTTTTACCAAATTGATAAATATCTATGTTGAAAGAAATATGTGCATATATAAAAAATTAATTTTTTATACTAATAATCTACCATATTCGAATGAACAAATAAAGAATATGTATGTCGTGTAAAAGCGCAAGATGGATTTTTATTACACTGTCTAGATTAAATTTTTGGCCAACGTTACTCCCGTGCATTATGCAAATGCATTTGCAACGTAGGTATATTCTCACTTTGCTCGACGGACGCGCGCGCGCGTTGCATGTACGCTTGTGTATATCAAAGATGCGTCGCTCCGTGCATGCCGTGATTGTTTTCGCCCGCATACACGCACGCCGAGGGATAGCGTGCACATAAGACGGAAATTCCGCTGGATAGCTGCGGGGTCCCACGTTCTTCCCCCCGTGGCAGAATTGAGCGGCCGCGGATTTACGGTAAGCGCCGCGCAAACGAAACGAGCGGAAGTCGACCGTGCTTCCGGATCAGACGGCTAGGCGAAAGTCTGCTGCGGGCTCTCCTCTGTCCCGATTAAACTACGCGGAAATCCTATCGAAGTGCAGAGGCCATTACCATGCGATGTGTACACGCTACATATCCGCGTGCTTGATTGATTAATTCGGACGAAAGCGGCTTATTTTGCGACCGCATAAAGTGGATTTTTTTTAATTCGGCTTGTCGAGCGATCTTAGATAACTAATTTTATTTAACATGTTCTTATTCCTTCTTTTAGAACAGATTTCTAAAATATTATATAAATAACGTTGCACTATTTTTCTAAAGAATTTTCTTTGTAATTTGCATACAATTGTAGATTTGAGAGAAATCCTATTCTTTTATTTTATGTTGAATCTTCCATAATTTTATTTAGAAACGCAATTATGTATATAAGGTGTGTGTATAATATATATATGTATATATATACAGGGCGTCTGACCCGAAACTATGAACCTGAAAGATGGAGGTAGAGAGAGAGATTGTGAATTTTGCAAAATGGTACTTTTCTTTTCAGTTTGACCCGTCTACCTCCCTCTTTCATCAGGTTCATAGTTTCCGGTCAGATACACTGTATACACATACACATATATACAAGGTTAAATATAAGATGAAAAATGTCTATATGGATTTCGCCGTTGCTGTGATGGAAGCGATCGGCTGGAGAAATTCATGGTCGGGTATTTTCCGAAGTAGCGACTGAAACTTCGTCGCCTGCGCCCGAGGCTGCAATATCGATAAAGGCTTACCTTGCCGACCCCGGTGAGCTCCTTTACGCCTATCCTCCTGAGAAGGGCGGGTGGTGCAGGAGGTGGTGACTTGAGAAGGAGCGCGGCGTATCCATTGGGAAAAATGGGCAACTCGTCAGGTCCGATGTTTTCGTCGCCAGAACGTCGTCTCCGATGCGGGCTCGATGACAGATTCAGTTTCTGTGCTGCCCTGCGACACAAAAATGTCCGTAATTTAATATTGCTATCCTGTAGTATATTTATATTTTAAACACAAAAATATTTTCTGAAAAAAATTTAATTAAATAAATTCTTCGTTCATCGATTTCTCATTCTGCTGTTAATTCGATGCAAATAAAATATTATGTATTATTAATATTATAACATTATCACCCTCATTTTAAGCTTTTTCATCAAATTCGCACGTCTGCGACGTAGAATGTATCAAATGCGTCAAACAATCGAGCATCCAGCCAATTTGCTTTCATTTCTACTTTCTCGGGCGATGCCACGGCAGATACGGCGACCGTACCTGCGGAAGGGTCGCCGTATTCCGGAAGGTATGTGTCTCGAGGGTGACTGGGTGACATACTCCGCGGGGCGGGCTTGGTAATCAGCGAAGGTAATGTACCGGAACCTCCGGTCGTGCGGGGTGCACCGAGGTAGCCGCGTTTAAAGGGGTGCACCGGGAACGAGAGCGCCTCGCTGGTGCCCGACGTCGGCGTCAGTTTTGGCGGCGGGTAGGGAAGTTACGCAGGGTGGTTGCCCTAACTTCTCTCCACCCCTCGTGGGCCTCGTTAACCCACGCTCTGTGAAATTGGAAATACCAGCGACCTCTCGCGCATTCGTTCGCCCCCGAGGTCGACTCAACAGACGGGACTCCCCCTCGCATTCCCGCGCTCTGCGGTAGGCGCCTCCATCGGGTTGTGAAGTGTCATAAAAAATGGAAAGTATGGGGGATGCGACGAACCGTCGGATGATTATCGCCGCGAGATGCAGTCGCTTTGCGCCGGCCGCATCACGTCCGTTCATCAAGTGAATCACGTCGTTCGCTGCTCTTTCGCTTCCGCTCGAGCAGGTGCGAACGAACGACGCGTGAAACGACTTACGAGGATTCCGACGTGTGTCGGCCGACGATTTCTTTAATAGATTTCGGAGTTGATCTTGGAGAAAAAGAGAGACCAGATGACTTTATCACGCCATTCGGAACCAATCCCTCGAAGCGCAGTGAAATAATAGGGTAATTTTGAGATAGACGACCATAGTTTTCGAAATTGATGGCTACAGTAAAAAAAAACGTGTTTTGGCCTTCGCTAAAATAGCGGTTCTCAAAGTTTCTACTTTCTGTTGAGTAATACCTTTTATAAGAGGCTAAGGGATTAATGTATAACCACGCTTTTTTATAATAAATTTAAAACAAAGTGTGTGTGTTTAACCAACAAATATTATACTTTTATGTAGTAAATATCCCAAATACACTACTGTACGTCGATATCTGCAGTGGAAAACATTTTTAAATTCTCTCTCTTGTTTTCCCTTTCGCTCTCTCAGCATTAAATTACAAAACATAAATAATGAAAGAATTAATCCTTTAACAAAGTAGGACTGGGAATAATTTCTACAAATAGACACAATGCAACGCCACATACCAAAAAAAAACGCTTTAAAGTTAATTATGAAACCAGTTAAAAATTGTCAATCCTGTCTCGGATGGCCAGAATACGCACGCAGCGCGAGTAAACCGTGTAAAACCTTTAAGGCAATTATAGTACCCGGCAAATATCGCGCAAAAGCTTTCGGATGTTTTTTTATTTGGGTCCAACGATGCCGAATTCGCGTAACGCGTGCGCACGGCTCGTCGCAGCCGCGTAACATCCATCGACAAGCGGAATGTTTTGCCGGCCCGTTCAAAAGGATTGTTTTCGCGCACTATCAACGCTGTTGCGCGCAATAAATAGCAGCGACAGAGGGAAAAAAGCGGCTGCAGGAGATCCACGAGGTCGCGGCTCGTCGTGCCGTTTTAACGAACACGAACTGCCTGCGAGGCTGACGCGTAGCGTTACGTTGTATACGAAATTTTATGCACTTTTTCTACATCGGGCGAGTCTCGTGGAACTCTGAGTTTTATTCTTAGTCAATTATTTACTATCCTTTCTCGGTGAGACTGAGAAGAGACGGGAAGAACGAGGGAGTTTATGGAGCAAACTTTGACGAACAAATTACCTACGTCCGAACTTTCGGCCACTTTTAGAGAGCACTCCGCGTTTTTTCAACAATGAGAACAATGCAGATGTCTTTCGATTCTTCTTTTTAACGGCCATGTAGCGACATTGGCCATACGCCAAAAAGATAATCGCATCAATACATCTTGTGTTTCTTCGTTGCAAATACGTTCTGGTTTGTTTTAAACCTTGCGGAATAACCGTCAGCAAAATAATATCAAATATTACTGCGCATTCTTTACGCGGTGTAGAATGCGTAATAAAACATGACTGATCCCGGCGAGATATTTCGGTAATTAACGCAGACACAATTAAGCAGCCTGTCTCATTAGTGGCTCGAGAGCTTCCAACGAGCTTTTTCTCAACATTACGCAGTAATAAAAATTCACCGCAGAGGAGAGTTGATAGGCGCATGAAAAAACAGCTGAAAATTTGATAACTTGCATTTAAAGTTTGTATTATCACATTAAAACATTTATGAAATATATGATAGGTATTTACTCGGGTATTTAGCAATATAATCTCATAGGAGAAAGAAAAATTAATTGTACAACATATAAGTATTGTTCTAACGTCTATCAAAATAAAATTTAGAATAATATTTAAAAGATCTTAGTTCAGTAAATATTTAAATAAATTAAAGGTGTAATAAAATATTAATTATTTCACAATAACACGAGATATTTTATGACAAAAGTAGAGAAGCAATTATATCATTCACTTAACGAATACAAAAATTAATTTTACAAATTTACATAAATCCGTGTCAATTTTAAAGTCAGCTATTTCATATGTCATTACTATACACAAGCAAAATGAAAATACTACGGTGTTTTATCGTGATCTGGCAGTCGTAAGATTACGAAGCAAGCGGAAAGCCCATTCTGAAAGTAATGTATCTTCTATACTTCGCAATATGTGCCTAAGGAAAATCCAAAATAGAACGTGAACGAATGTGGTAGACGCAGGTGCGTGTCACAAAGGCGCAATCTATTTCATCAATCAGGAGGAACAGATGCGTACTGGGTCTCATACATGTATTCAAAACCTCCAATAAAATATCGCCGAAATCCCCATATTTACCGTAATATCTTAAAAGCGAGGCACAAAATGCCGATATGAATGGAATATTAAACTGCGCACATAAAAATACGACTTTGCATCGATTTCCATCGTTCATATTGTAAACTTATTGCATTATTCGTGCGGAATGTATTTTACACCCCATTGTTATATCTGAATTTTCATTGTTCTCTTTGATGATTTACAATTAAATAAAGATTGATAAAATCATCTTCCAGATAAAGAAATAAACACAAGAGGTCTTTCCTAATTGTGAAACAATTCATGCTAAATGTAATAATGTGTATAAACAACATAATAATATGTGTGTGTGACAAGTCCAGTCATTATTAGAATTTTAAGTAATTGTATTATCAAATTTTATACATGTAAAGGTATTTAGGTATATAAAAATGGAATTGGAATTTTTGCTGAATATATTTGATATATTGAAAAATAAATTTGATAAATTATACTTATTTTATATAGCGTTCAAATAAAAACATCTTGCACGAAGGCAAATTAGAATCAGGTGTTGTGTTAATTTTTATTTATCTTTGTTATTTAGTTTTTAGTTAGTTTGACACTTTGTTATTTAGTTATCTTTTTGGCTATTGATAATTATTAAATATAATTCTTTTATAATTATAAAATTTTGAAGTTTTTAAAAATATTGTATACTCTAGATTATAAACTAAATTAAGACATAGAACATTAATATAATAATTATTTTTTATATAATGTTAAATTAAAATTACCAGGTCCTAAATGCAATAACCAGAAATGCTATTCTATTATACGCGCGGGATGTCTTTTACACTAAACGCAATTTTTTTAAATTCTATAATATAATCGTGGAATACGAGTTTTCAGATTAAGTAGGTACCGCAACGAATTTAATTCAATTTATAGATGGTTGAAAGCATTTGATCGATAAAAAAAGTTTTAGTCAATTTAGTGAATTTCTAGGACTGAAGTGTATTTTACATCTCGCGCGACTAATGAAGGATTAAGGAAGTTTCGAAGCAGTGAAAACATTCATGACGTTCCGGAGTGCTATATATGACAAAATTTTATTTTCATTAATTTAGACCACTATTTTACCTAATTGTTCGGTGGTATCTATATTTCCGCTTTATAAAGGTAATTTATTTGTTCAGCTGTATTTGAAATGTTTTTTGTGAAATGACTAATTTTAAACCATATTGACTGATTTTCCCAGCGGAGATTTCGATGTATTAAACATTCGTCATTCGGCTGCGGGCAACGCGTTTCACGGTTTGTCGCGTCGCACGTCGAGTAATCGTAAATTTTTTTGCAATGCGCGTTTTTACAGTAATAAAAGTATCGCGTATAGAGCCAACAAAAGAGGGGGGAGAGGAGGGGGAGGACCCGCGGGGTCCGCTCGTAATTCGCGTGGAAATTACACGCTTAATTCGCGATGTTATTTACGAGCGAACGGACACTCTCGAGCGTCGACCACCCTCGGGGGAACGGACAGGGGAGGGCGAGGTACGCCGCCCTTCTTGGCAATCCGCCACGTATCTCGGCTTCATCAAGGAAATTATGGCGCGAATCGCTCTAAACGTCCGGCCCCGTTAGTAAGGTCACATATTTCGCGCCGCGACACGTTCGATATCAGCGCGGAGCGCGTGAATTAAAAACTTTTGACGAGCCGCACGTGAGTCGTGACGAGGTTTTACGAGCCCGCAGCAGAGGAAAACGAGCAGGTCTCGGCCGCGAGAAATTTTGTAGGTGGCGGATTAATTAAACAGCGCAAGACCGGCACACACCACAATCGACCTTTCTGCCCGGCAAGACCACGAATAAACTCGAGGGTGAACGCAACAGCGACGATAATAGCAAGACCGCTAAACAAACGTGCCTATCATACGCTGTAGTATTGCTGCTTTACGAACAATCGCGGTGGAAAACTATCCATGCGGAATATCCGGAAGGTCGCTTTTTATCGAAAATAGAATAGAGCGCTAGTAGAGTTTAATCTTTCGAGCACTCATCAATATAAAATGTTACATAACAACTTACTATCATTTTATATTTCTGTGATTACTTCAATGGTCATATGGGTCTGTCTTCTGCAGGCAAACTCTTCGAGGATGGAATGGTATGAAATGTCTGTGAAATTCGTTTTTCCAATTAAGATCGTAAATTTTGCAATGTAGTCATCTGCAATTGAAGATTATATCTTATTGTCACACCGATAGGCACTAATCGAGCTTTATGAACGATATCTTGAGCCGTGTCTCTTGCAAGAAGGAACGAAAGGGTTTTGATAGCCACCAATGACGTTGAAAGTTATAAGATTCACCGAGCCACGACAAATTATTTGTCGAGACTGGCGGCAAATGAAATTTCTTCCGGACGGATTAAATTTGCATCCTCATTAACTGCTTTTCCTGATGCCTGCAGAAAGTTACAAAGCTCCCCGTCGTTCTGTAAACACCTTAATGGACGGCCGGTGAAAAATCTCTAACACTTTTATAGCCGCTTCACGAAGAAAGTTTCTTTTTTCCCGTGTATTGTACGCGAGAATATCGACAGCGTGCCTAACGTTATCACGCGCGTTGCACTCCATGGTATCTCATAGCGGGGGATAATTGTAGTTTAAATTCGGCTCTCTCCCCCTACCCGTTGCAACCGATATCAGTAATCGCATTATTACGTGAATCCGGCTCCCGACCTATTACTAGTGAAGTATTATCGCTCGAAAAGTTAAGCCTCTTACGCTGGCTCTACGATCTATAAATTTTACATTGCTCTCGCTTCAAACGCGCTCGGCTTTTGGACAAGTCTTCCTATGGCAATCCACAGAATGGCAAAATAATACACTCGAGCGCCGTGCGATTTATAATTCTGGGCTGGAACTAAATATATGCACAAGACAGAACGCGCGCGGTATTTTTGCCAGAGATTTAAAATGACGGGTGTAATAACAAAGTTACAGAAAAATCCTTGATGCTTAAGCCTAAAAAAGCACGAGAGAGAGAGAGAGAAAGAGAGAAATCCGTTTTACGTATAGGTATTTTACACGTTATGAAAAATTTTGTTGTTCATACAACATTACAAATATTAGAATAAGTATTAATTAATTTTTCCTTTAAAATACATTTCTGAAAAAGATCATCGTCCATTTTGCGACGATGATCTTTTCTGCTTTTTTGATCATCCCTAAAATTCGCTCTGTGCTCCATATCACTCTCGATGCGACAAATGTTTGAATAATTCTTCTCGGCGCACACACTTGAGAGAGTGCAAATCGTTACGCGATCGAGCCCCCAGGCGGAGGATGAGAACACGAGCCACGAGCTATGTGTAACCACTCCATAAATTACGTAACAGCTCGTTCTCGTCTCTTTTTACTTCGCACCCGTGCCCGAAGTGCGCGACGCGGTGGCTCGGCAAACTCGCCAATCCCGTTTGCACTGCCGTGCCGCAGTCGCGTCCTCCTTTCCTCCCCCTGCTCCTGTCTTCTCTCTATCGCTCTATCCCGTTCCACCAGGACTCCGTCACGCGCACCTTTCTCTGTTCGGTTGCCCGGAAACGGAAAGAAAACACCGGGCGGCGGGATCCCGCCGGGATAGATGGAGAGCACATTCGAGAGGACGTCGCGCCGCTCTCCGGGATTCTCCTCCGGATAAATCGCGTCGCTCCCACGTCGAAACGACAAATTCCGCCCGTGCTCCTACCCCCCCCCCCCCCCCCCCCCCCCCCCCGCCACTCCTGATTGAATTGCCATAATCGATCCATGAAAAATCCCGACCGCGTATTCAACAGCCTCTCGCATTACCTCCATCCTCCCAGTGTTTTTCTTAGCCCGGGCCCTCTTCTACTCTCGCGCCTCATCCCGGCGAGATAATCAAGAGTGCATTTGCTTTAATCCTTATCAACCCGTTCCTGCCTTCCGCTACGTACTTCTCGCTCAGCTCGTCCAACTCATCTATTTTTCAAGATTTGAATCGACAATCTTGCATTCTCCATTTTTCAACAGATAAAATCTTGTTTATTAATAGTCTTGAGTCGATGCGAGTATTATCGTTTTATCACTTTTATTATTTTATTAATTGGTATATAATAATCCTGGTTATATATGTTCTTGTTTTGACAACGTGTGCTTTATTCACATATAATTTATATTCATTATCTTTCAAAATGTTAATTCTTATACCTAAGTAGTTTCTTATGATTTCTTATTCTAATATGCTATCAACGAGTAAAATGTGACTGGCTGCGTACATCTACCATGTTTGATTCTATATTCCGAGAAGAAGTGTGTACTCGTAAACGAGAATTTATACCCGTATAAAAAGAGCCATCAACAATAACTCGCGACGTACTTCGTTCTTGGATAAGCAAACTTCCACGCGTTTCCTCCCGGGAAAGACTTGACGAGTCGATTTTTTTTACCAAGCACGTGCAGCAGTAATTCCGCTGTAGGCGTCCGTGAAAGTATCGCGCCCACGAGAGAGGCTCGTTTAACTTACATTGGCGTACGTGCACGACTCTCGCATCGTAAATCATACGAAACATCGTGAAGATCGGAGCAGGGTTTTGAATGTTATGATCGCGCGCGGGAGGAAGCTCAGATGTCTCAGCTGGTCGATGCTGCAAAACTCTGATTGAATTGCTCCCGTTGTTTGTGTATGTAACAAACCGGCTGTCGTAGGCAAATAGTCTGTGCAACGCGTAAAGTTTGACGCCGGGAAATTGTATTGCAAAAGAGATGCAAGGAAAATTATAAAGAAAAGAATAGTTATTAAAAAAAAAGAATAGTACCTATAAGAAAAACGTGGAAAATTAATATAAAAAAGCACATTATTTACGAACCTGACAAAAATAAAGCGAATCATAATAATGAAATTTGTTACGGCGGATCTAAATTTCTGTGATGATCGGAATAAAACATGTGGGAGAAAATTTTCTTTTTTTATATCAGACATGAACGTTTTTTTGCTTTAAAATGCATTAACAGTACAATTTCACGCGAGAGAACGGTCTGGTTGTTCCAGAAGCTTCATGGGGCTCTCGAAGATCGGTACTGAAATTCAGGAACGCCCTGTGAACCCTCGTTTCAAGCCCTACACCCTCGTCTGCCTCGTCGCTGTCGAATCTCGTAAGGCGCCGTGCCGATCGCGGTGGAAAAAAAAAAGAAAAGGAAAGAAAAGCGCCCATTGCTCGTCTCGGTAGTTTCCGTAAGAGCTGTCGATATAATTTCCTTTCTACATGAACGGTTGCGGGAGAAAACATTTCGCCCCGAGGCATCAGGAATGCATCTTTGCGATCCATGAAGGGATGCGGCTTTCGTTACTTTGCGGAAGGGTGGAATTCCTGACGTTTTTGACGAAACATCCGATGTCATGAAGAAGACGAGAGTGCGCAAGCGGCGAAATAAATTCGTCCGCAATCGCGCATGAATAATATTTATCTTGCGACAAGCATTTACTTGCTCTCTGTATTCTTGCACTTCTATGCATTCATGGGTACGATATATTACTTCGCGTCGGTTCTGTTTCTCTTTCTCTCTACCGTTTGTAGACGATAGACTTTTTCAGGCAAGATATGCACATGCAAAGAAATCGCGCGCGATATTGATTTTAGATTACAAAGTCTTTATAAGTGAAATATCAAAGCATAAATAGTTTTCAAGTTTTTTACGAAAAGATTATTGCGATTTTAATTCCAACGAACGCATACTTCTCGTCCATCAACAAGACACGAGGAGAAATGACCTATGCAATTCTGCGTGCAGCATGATGGAGCTGCTGACGCGTATTACGCAGAACATGATGAGAAGCTAGCGCTAAATGCGGTTGTCTGGTTCTCGTCTCGCGTTGAACGTTATGCTATATTAAACAAATGAAACTGAGAATCAGACGGATACATTTGGCGCCTGCTAATAGACCCAAGATTAACATATATTCATCAACCATGGAAAATGCCGTAAAATTTGCAAACGCAAGAGATAAAAATGAAAAAGTAACATAAATTATCACGAAAGTAAGGTAAAAGTATCAATACCCGGACACGTACCTATGTCCGAACACCTTTATCATTTATATAAAGTATAACGCGAATTAATATCAAAGATAAAAATATTTTCTAATACTAAAGTTTCAAAATACAAGAATAACATTCGCGTTATATTTATAAATGATAAAGGTGTCCAGACATAGGTATGTGTCCGGGTATTGGTACCTTTACCTTAAGTATGAAAATATAATTCTACACAGTGTACCTATATTTAGTTTTTCCATTTTTGCACAAGACTTTTCCATTCCCCAGTTTAAATATATATAGATGCGTTTCATTTAATAACGTATCACATACACACATTCGCTGTCGTGTAATATATCTAAATGGCAGACATAAAATATTCACAGCGGTTAGAAAGAAGGGAGGACGCAGTAGTAGAAAGAGAAGAATGGTTTAAATAGAAATCCCATGGCGATCATGAAATACGATTATTGCCTTTTGTGCCGAAATCGCAGCGACCCGGTTGACGAGCGATCGGTTCATTTCATGGCACGTTACACGCGTAATTTTTGGAATATTGCCCTGATTTATCGTCGTATTAACGAGAAAGGCCAAAGAACGCTCGCTTCTACCGACGACAAGACGATCTTCATCGTCGATGGATTCGCGAGAACGAGAGCGCCCCTCTCGACGAACGGCCATAAATATTCAGGAAGGCGCCAACAAGGAGCACAGACCCTCGAAAAAGCGTGTGATCCGGCCGTGCGAGGAATCGTGGAAATCTGATTTGTGTTACGGGAAAGTTTGATTGCCGATGGAATCGGTCGGGGGCCTGCGAGTTTCTTTTCACAGCGCTTCGAATTCCTCCAGCTATAGGAATCCTTCTCAAAATTACGTTGTTAGGAAAGTAATAACTCGCATTAATTATAGTTAAGTATTGCCTAACGAATTAATAATAATATAAACTATAAATAAAGATTGAATTACCTATAAATACTAAATAATGAATGCTAAATAACAAGATACCTCAAGGTTCAAATAATGTATATTGTACTCTTTGAGCTATAGATTGAAAAAAAATTTTAATAATGTTAATAATTTCCTATTACGACTATTCTAATACCATTGCTAGTGTAAAACGCTTGATGAGTCCTGCGAATTCATTTTAACGATTAAAAGTTTACGCGGCTAAGAGCTAAAGATGAACGTACATATGGCGCCTAGGCTTGCAAGCATCGGAGGGATGCCTCGCGAGTCAGAACGAGCATGTAAATACTCGTAATGTTCGGATGCAAGTTCCTTACGAGCGTGGGAAGTTCGCAAAAGTTCCCCGATGCAGAAATTTGCACACTCGTACGTCTATACGGTGCAGAGGCAAATACTACGACAATCTACTTGCTCTTCTGCGGCATTATTGTAGTTGGAATCGGAACGGTGGGACCTTTTCGAAAGGCGTCATTTTCCTCTTCGGCATTTAGCAAATTTCGCCGTGTTCTCGTGGAATCTTGACGAAATCGCATACCGCCAGATTCCACGCCGATCGAATATTGGATCTGGTCGCGTACAAAACTATGTTCTCACGCATCGTGTAATGAGAAGATTTATATTCCAGTAATGGATCTCGCGATATTTCTCGCTCGGGACGGGAGGAATAGAAAGATACAACTAGAATCGCCAATAGACGTTTCGCGTTCGGAAACCAGAATTTTTATTCTAACATAATTCTTTTAGTATCTGCAGGACAAAACCAGACGATGGCGACCATTTCTCATCGCTCGGGTGGGAGTTAAAAAAGAGTTAAAAAAACGTGTCGCATAAATTCGTTAGCTCGCTCGCAAACCTGATAGTCTTGCGGTATTTATCCGTTTTTTTTTTTTCATATTTATCACGCGCGTGCCAAAAATAGCCGTAATGGGTTAGAGAGAACACTGTTAGTTCTGACAACTTGGATCTGACTGATCTTCACACACCTATCTCCAATACCACGAAGTGTCGGGAATAAATCGACGCCAGTGCATCGGGCGAGTGAACCTATAATTTGAAAAAATGTCTTCGATATGGAATATGCAGCAGGGACTAAAATCATACGCCGCTGTGTTTTCGCTGGTCTTTTTAATGCGGTTCGTTCGCGACGCGACTGCGAGTGTATGACGTATTGCGGCCAAAAATTGCGGATCGCTGCATGGATTCTACTCGCGGGTGCAATGACATTTTTACGAGTGCCCCACTGTCCAATGAAAAAGCGTTTGTCTGCTATTCTTTCTCCGGCTCTGCCACCTTTCTTGGCCGTTTTCCGCTACGCGCCATTTGTCGCGCACGTCGAACCATTATTGACGCAATATCGAGTAACTTTCATTTGCGAGCGCCCGCGACGACGCTCGCTAGCGGTTGTCGTCGGTCCTCTTCAAAGCGGGCGGCAGTCACGTGTCGGTGGGAACGAATAAATTTTCGATAAACCGACGTCGACGGGCGACGATCGCTCCGATTTCGCTCTACCGAAATGGCGCGGCGCACCGGCGCGTATCGAGTTCCCGTCGTCGAAATAACTCTGAAATATGCCACGTGTGTGACAGGAACACGTCTGAGCAACGGATAATACAAAGTAATCCTTGCTTAATGCCACGAATGCGCTCACTCACAATAAAATTGATGTGTACGAACGTCACAATGTTCCCTTTATTAAAAGAAAAACAAATTGATTACCGAAAAATAAAAACAGACATCAGAAAATTTACGAATGCGCGACATCGAATATTAATCTATGTTGATTATATTATAATATTTTTAAAATAATTGAAAATATTGTTTATTATAATTAATATTTTTGCTTTAAATCTTATATTATAGACGCATATAAACCGGAAGGTAAATAGAATTTAAAATTAAAACTTCGCTTATCGAGCCACTTCTGCTTGAGCTTGCTTATTAATTCTCTCGATCTTCGTAAAAGCATCAGCTTTTGCTTTTATCCCTAGCCACTGCCTTCTTCCTAGAATGGAGGTTTCTAACTCGATTCATCCGAAATCCCATTCATGCGGCACACGGGTGGATTGTAATCCGGATAAGAAAAGGTTATCAGCCGGTATCGGTTCCGAGGACGATAACTCACGCCGAGAAGGACGAAATCTCGTTCCATCGTTCCGGTAGCCCTCGCGCCCGGGTTCCCTCGAGAGCAGCGGGTTTGTAACATTTTGACAGTTCGAGGGTGTTTCGTCCCGGGAGATGCAGCTTCTGGTCTCGTAAGCGTTAACAAGTGGCAAGGAGAAAGCGTAAGAGAAAACGAGTGGGAGAAAGAGAGAGAACGAGTAGAGCTCATAGATCAACGCAGAGAGCGACGAGCGGCTCGAAATATCGAGGGTCGGAGACTGGTTAGCATAATGTCAGCCCGGAGCGACGGCGAAAAAACGATGGGCGACGGATGGGTGAGGGCGGAAGTGGTGAAAGCGGGGATGGAATTTCTTAAAAATGTCAGACAGAGGCCTGATGCACCTTCGGGAGCCGCTAGTCGCGCCGCTTTACGCACCTCGCACCATAAAATTCCGGGTTATCGGTAGTTCGGGATAAGGCGGAGTAGGCACGGAAAACGACGTAAACGAAAAAATATTCCCCGAAGGCGCGAGCGAGTTACGACGAACTGGAAGTATTATTGAACGACGAGCGCGACGCAATTTACGCGCTACGCGGCGGCGGCAATTTTCCTTTCCACAAACCTCGGACATGCGTTTTTCATCGCACGAAAGAATGTTTCAGTGAAAAATAGCATTCTAAATTGTCGTCGCGCAAAACATTCAACGCGTTTGACAAAAGTTTTAATGATTGATGTACGTGGATATCGCTGTTAAAATTACGCACGATTTACAATCTACGTGCGAGTTGCGTGAACCTATAGGTTTCACACAATTTAATTTTCGATTATCCGAGCGAAGTGGAATTGTTACACGATACACGACGGATATTCTAAAATATAACTTATAGACTTTCCAAGCAAAAATGCCTCACGAAAAACGTTATTAGCTTCTTGCTGGATCAATTGTTGTCTTTTCTCGTCAAGTACATCCAGAGAAAAACTTTGAAGATAAGATAAAGCTTATATCGCGCGCGTTATTTTAACGCGGCCAGTTATACTTACGGATAAAATGCGCTACTGATCGCTACGGATTTACGGCACCGCCATGTGACGGAAGATTTTCTATCATTTTTAACGACCGTGCTTTTTATCTGCCATGACCTGTATTACAACTATTACAAATTTAATTCGAGAATTAAACGTATTCAACCTAGCGTATTCAACCTGTGTGCATCTATATCTCGTGGTAATAAGCTGCAGATGCAGCGATAGCCAGAACATGCGGCGTTCGGTCATTCCTTCTATCTCGTTCTTCCCTTTTCACCACACTCGCAACCGTCCCTTCCTTTCTTTCTCTCTTTCGCCCTCTGTGCTTTCCATCAGCTTAATCCTCCGGCCAGGAGTCTCGATAAAAACGCCAAGACACGAGACCGTCATTTTTTTCATGATGAGGGAAAGTGGTACACGCGCGCCGGGCTCGCCATCTCCGTGCATCGGGCGCTTTTATAGCTCCCCATATCGTCGCGCCATTATTGGACGCACGCGAAATATGTATTTACCCATAAAAGATGTCGAAAGACTTACGTGCGCGGGATATAACGGGACGTATCTCGCCGATCCTAACCGGCGCCACCCTATTTGCGAGCGAGCGGACCAACGCGATGGTTAAATTTCATTCGCGAGTCAAGGCGCGAAGTTCAGCGAAATGGTCCAGCGAGAACGCGTTATACAAGATGTCCTATAACCACAGGATATGTCGCGTAAAACAGAATTTCCGCATTTGCGCCGCGAGCGCACGTATTTCGCATGAAGCGAAATATCCGTCCTCGAATGCACTCTGTGAAATATGCTATCATCCGATGCGCGAAAGGACCATTCGCGTCGGATTCGATCTCGATGAACGTTGTACTCTCGTCAAATACAGCTTACTGAGATCAATTTTCTGGAAGGACGCGATTTTCTTCTCTGCCAGAAAAAGCAGAAGGATGTAAAAAAGAAAAGAAGGCGATATCCTATTCCCGTGTTATCCGCGCGTTGCACGCAGCCGCAAATCCGCTCGTCTATACATGGAGAATATGTCGTCTTTGAAAATGTTTCTCTCCTGCTCGCGACGATTTTTCCGGCTACCTCGAAACGGACATCGCCGATAATGCGCCTTCTTCTCGACGTACATCCCTCTCTTCGCATCGACTATCTCTAGCCGACGTTCTTCACGCAATTACCCGCCGAGAGGCTTGTTCCATCCCTTGAGAGATCCTGGACTAGTCGACCGGACGGATCGCACTGGGATCTACTCTACTTGACCGCTGCAACGATGAAGACGATATACGACGCTCGCGCTGTTGTGAGCCGTAGTGGTACAGACGTTGTTGCGGTTAGCCGCATCGGCTTCTGAGTAGTTGCAGCCAGATGGGGGCCGACAGGTGCTCGCTCACGGACGGACAGCGGAACCGGTAGCGAAAGGAAGCTTATCCTTTAAGTGATTTGCGCAGTGCAAGAAAAGCTTTGCCTTATCGTCGCTCGTCGATCAGAGGAACAATTTTTTTTTAATTTGGAACATATATAGCTGAGCTCATGGGTACACAACTCGATGAATCATAGAGAACCACATAAATATCGATGTTTCAATGATTTTCGGCAATAACAAAATATATCGCTAAATTACTTTTAGAAAATGCGTGTATTGTTGTTTATGGACGTAAATATCAATAAAATTTTATTGGACATATTTCGTTCAAATATTAATATTAATTTAACGTATAAACGTTAATATTAATTAAATGTATTGTACATATTAGATGTAATTATCGTGGAGAAAAAAGGAATAATTACTATTACAAATATAATTTATAGGTGCTATATATTATATAAAATAATATATATATTGAACAAAATTGTCAATGCTCTCTACAATGTTCCTTAAATATTCCTATATTACAGATCTAATAATAATAACAGCTAAAAGCAATATAAAAGAAAATCGATTTTACTAAGTTCCTAAGTAATCTCTTCTTCCGTTTTGGAATTTTTTTCAACAGCATAGTACATATACGATGAAGTGTATCGTAACTCCAAGGGCTCTTTTATTTTTTCTTATTTATATAGTAGTCTATCTCTAGTCCTTAGGAACGTAACTAAAGATAGATGTCCTCAGCGAACCGTAAATACCGTTTCTTACTTTACTCCATCTTATTTCCACAAATAAAAACTCAACCAAGTAAAATCAACACAAGATGAAATTTAGAGAAAAACTCAAGACTCGAGAAAACTCGAAGTACTGAAAAAGGATTAATATACGAAAATTAAAAGAGTGAACGTGCGCAGTTTTGTTTTAGCTTTCCTTATTTCTGCTTTTTTTTCAGACGTTATCATAATTACGATAATTTGCAACAATTTCCACGAAATTGCAAGTTTCGTTATATTAGACGAGGCACGTCAGCAGAGTCTTAGCGTCACTCGAGATTTTAGCGCCTCGAAAGTATCGGAGCGAACGTCGCGAATATTGCGATCGCGCTATACCGTCTACCGCATACGCGATCTTAATTTGCAAACTATTCCCATAATGCCGTACGTGACGATAACCGGGCATAGTTATGCGAGCACGCACACATACACACACGGGCACGCCGTTAACCACCGTCGGCCTCGTACGATCGGCAACGTCGAGTCTTCTGGACACGCAACGTCTGCGTGCCGGTGCAGGAAACTATGCGACTTCAAAAGCCACCCCCGATCCCCGAGCCATCCGCTGCTACAGCACCCGCCGGCGTTAATATATACCGGTAGTGCCTGACAGGTGCCTCGGCTCCTCGCCGGACGGAGCTTTGGGTTACGTTGACACTAAGTTCGCAGTTTACAACCGCGCTGCCGCGATCGATCGCGACCGTTATCGCCCGCGGATCTAAACCCACGCAGGCCACGAAAAATCATCGCGAGCAAAATTCGCGCGGAACCGCAAGCTCAACATGCAACTTCCGACTTTTCATTTCGACATTCATTACTGGAACGCACCACGGCCGATTGGAAAATGTTAATGCTCGTGCAACACGGAGTAGTGACGTCCCAAGAAGAAACAGTGGCACGTTGACTTTTAATTAACATAAAAACTGAAATAAATCTTCTTCCGAATATTATAGCATAAAATAATATATTATTTATACCCCTCCGTAAAATAATTATTCAATATAATCATACTTGTCCGATAATAACAAATAGACATTTAGTAACGATACGAGCATTAAATTTTATGTTTTAACTAGGGGAGCTGGGGTTGTTACAGACAAACTAAAGCTTTGCAAGACTTTCCAAGAGCCGCGACTCCGAGACTATTCGAGGATCTTAAACTATTGGAATGCTCGATTGCAGTTGCGTATATCTGTATAGCGCGAAGCAATAACCAAATCGTGGCGAAGGGGGCGAATTATGGTGTAAGAACAGTCTCGCGTCAGTCTGCGTGTAACATTTCCGACGTGGTAAGCAATCCGCTGTGAGTACACAACTCCGACTCGGTGCAAGTTTCCGACTTTTCCCCTTTCCTCTCCTGCCCTGCTCCGGCCTCTCGCAGCTCTATCTCTAATCCCTCGTCACTCAAGCAATATTAAGCCAAGTTTTCAAGAGTCTTACGCGAGTACACGCACCACAATTCTAGTGCGCATAGAACCGCGTTTGAACACAAAGCAACGGTAGAATTAAGTTTTGGTATACAATAGAGAATATACAGGCACTCTACCCAATCGCAATACCCCAACACGAAAGCAGCTTTCAGACAAGATTTAAATCCCAGATTTTTCGCTTAGCTCGGCGACTTAGCAAACGTGGCTTTACGATTATATTGGATGCAATAAATCACCTCGTATTTAAATATGACATCTTTGGATTTCTTATAATATTTGTCATACAAACCTTATAAATATTCTACCACATTTTTGATATATTAAAAAAATAAATAATAAATTTGAAGCATACTTTTCTTAATAATAAAATTCAAACCTTGTTAAAATTTAAATGCGCTTTCAAGAAATAAAATATTCTTTCAAAACGCATATATAAATGTAAGGAAGCTGTGCAACTGGGGCTATATTGTTCTTCCACAGAACTCAGCATTATAACACAGTAACTTTTGCTTCACGCTGTATAAAATTGCAGTGATGACGCCCGTTACAACTTTGCCCGAATAGAGTTCCGACTTTTCGTGAAGCTCCTATTTCCGCCGCCTCATTCGCCGACAATCCCTCATCCCTGGACCAATATGCAGCCTGTGGAGGAGGAAGTTTGCGGCCAAGTATGCACCAAGTTTCGATGAGCCTTACGTGCCCACCCTCATCACACTCCTCTTCCGTTAGCTGGACGTACAACGAGCAACAAAGGATCGCTTCTCGCTTGTTGCTCCATAATCCTATACCAAGGAAAACGAGCAATGGCCGACGTAAGAGGATTCCATTCTCTCCATCTTTCTCTTTCCCTTCCGCCGTTCACGTTAGTAATTAACTTGCGAGCTAAATCATACGAATTGTCTCGTCCTATATATTTCACGGAGAAATCAGAAACTTGCACGAGAATTCGCACGACAATTTAGACGTCTCGTCATGTACTGACACTTTTAGTGACGATTTTATTTTTCTCAAATACGAAAAATTTATCTATAAGTGAACATTATTGAAATATACACATATATTGTCTTCTCTCTCGTTGTTCTAAGTTCCATATTCAACAAATAACTAATTGCAAATGGAGTATTATAATTACAGTTTAAGAGAATAAAAGACAGACTAAATCTATCAATAAGGTATAAACATGCTATCTAAATGCAGAATAGATTGAAGAATAATTGTGTGTGAATCTCATAAAAATGTATAACGTTGTATCGTTTCACTAATATTCGCTGTCAACTAGAAAAAAAATCGCTCGCACAAAGAAGGATTTATTACGTTACTTATTATAAACATTTATCAAAGTGCTTTCTGCTTTAACGTTTAACATCGTGATTATTTATTTTGTACGCCGAAATGGCGAGATTAAAGAGAGTGCACACACACAGGAAAAAGAAGACTTGAAACGCGTATCTTTTCTTTTGTGAAGATAGTCAGGACACGTACGAGCCGCTCGGTAGTTTATTTTTAATCGAAGTGTTTCGAAGCGCTCGCCAGTAACGGCAAGTCATGCTCCAAAGGGCAACGGCGTGCCTCATTTGTGAAGAAAAAAGGCCATTATTTGTCACTACGTCATTGCTGCATGTCAGATAAAAAAAATGACAAGTCGCTTCACTGAGACGAACGTTAATTAATGAACTATGGCTCCGCCGATAATACTCACGTCTTGCTTTTGGCGAGTTATCGGACGCATTCACGAGCATTACATGCGCAATTTTCCTAAAACCAGATAATAAAATTCACGGAGTCATTGTACGCGCGTAATCGTTAAACCAAAAGTGTGCATATAAAATAATATATCTATAAATTAGAGTCGTAATTAAAATTGCGACAAAACTAAAGGATTGTAAAAAAATGTAAAAATGATTGATGTAAAAACTCATCAGTCTATAAGCTTCGGTTTTAAATCCGGTGAGATTTTTGTTGGCACTTAATCAAACTTTTACTGTCTGTCGAAAGGTCGTCTCAAGAATCCATGAAACATTCATTGCGAGTTTCAGTGCCGCCTCGAAGATCAAAGGTTCATTATGGATCGCTCCGCACGTGACGATAGTAAATTTCCCACAATTAAAATATCTTCGAAGGCGCCGTGCATAACCCACCGGCTCTTCATCTCTCTTACCGCGTGTTTTAAATCATTCACTGCGACGGAGATCTTTCGTGGACCTCAAATTAAAATTACTTACCGACGCCTTGCCTTTAAGAGCCCATAATTCATTTCTCAAAGGAATGAGAATACACATCGAAAATAGTAAAACATGAACCGTTCTCGTGTCTCCCACGCTAATCGCGACGAAAGCATGTTAGTCGTGCACCGACCGACGTTGTCACATGTGAGTGTTAATTGCCTGACCAAAAAAATAACCTGTGCGATCTGTTATCGTCGTGAAAACGCATGTTGATTAATGCGAGCACATATGTTTCTTTAAAGTCAGCACAATCAAACGAAAGCTATAAAACGTTCACTTATTTATACTCCGCTATGGAAACTTGCATTTTAGCTTCTGATTCGCAAACTCGTGCAAAATTTATGTAATTGGCGTTAAATTATTATATTGTTAAATTGTTATGTTATTAAATTTGAGTATTAAATAAGTGAGAAGATACATAAAACACAGAACAATGAAACAGAACACGAACGAAATAAAATACTCTTTTGAAAGAAATTTTTTTAAGCAAGCAGCGTAAAGGTCGTAAAGTCAAATCGGATCCTCGGAGCCACATCATTTATATGAAACGAAATGGGACTGCGATATTTTTTTACGGCGTGAAGAAGGGGAACAAATGTCGCTTCGCCTGACATCCGGGTCGAAATCGCCAAAAAGAAAGATATCTTCCCGCGCATATTTCTGAAAGTGTCAAGGCGACGCGTCATCCTGGAGGTCACGTCAGTCTCGCGGTTGATGCCACACGGCCATCCCTAGAGACAACCCGGGGATATTCTAGAGCGGGAGCGCGCGTGCCTGTACGTTCCGACTGTTCTCGTCACTGTATGTATGTATATCTATACGTGCGTACACATCGTCATGTCTTACCACGTGCACGCGTCCACACAGAAGAGTGTCGCACGTCCGGGAACGTCTGAACGCCGTCGACTGTATGATGGATGCGTCGGGTTTGACGTAACGTAATAGGTACAGACACGTCAGGGAGTGCACTCACGTTCCTCTCCTTTGCCTCTTTGTTTTAATACACACCTCATGGCACACCGTGGAACGCGCGTACACGTACGAGTGGGCCTCATTTCGCCGGAGGAGACATCGCCGCCGCGATTTAGGGGAAGATACGTCGATCCCGGAGTAAGTTCTTCGCAAAGTGTACCTCGGAGCATCCGCCGGGGCTCTCGAGACCAGTTATAAAACAGCGATGTGGCGCGACGCGGGCGACGAGGGGAGAGAGGGCTGTCTCGTGCAATTTGTTTATGACATATCTGATAATACTGATTTTTTTACGCGGACAAGTTTTATGTACGCAAGCCGTGACAAACTGTGAGCTGTTGAGCTAAAAAGGTGGATTAATTATTCGCACGGTAGAAATATTTTGCGAACTTATTGCTGACACGTTGGTATTAAATATTATTCACGTTATTTTGGATAAAAACGCACGATAAAATTGCCATACGTAGAAATTCGCCGTTTATATCTGCAGTTAAATAATAGAACATCCCAGATGTTGTATGCAGAACTGCTTTATTGATTTGTCCTCATAGTTATATCCGACAAATCGACAATACTTTTATGCAATTCTGCCGACTTGACTACATCTCGACCTACTCGCGTGTCTATAATTCAGACTATAGACACTGCTCAAGTAGATGTCAGTGACGCAAAACGCTTGGGTACTATCCACGCGATTATAATTCTTGTGGCATCGTTCGTTTCATTTCCTGTGTCTTTTAATGTTCTCGCAATATATTTCTTCACATTTTCATGTTGACAGTCGTTTCGTTCGCTTCGTGTGACATACAGCGAAAGTTCACGTTCTTCACTGAATAATCGGTGAAGTATCGCTGTCACAATCGATATCTGGGAAATTACATCTGTCGCGTTTGTGTTTTCGCCTTATAATGTATGACTTAAATCGCTTTAAATCTCGCATCACGTTGAATAAGACAGCGACGTAACCAAAAAAAGAATTTTTAGAAAAACAAAACTTGTTTTTTTTCCATTTTCCGAGATTTGTGGTAAATTTGATAGATTGTATTTAATAGATTGAAATTTTCCAGCTTTCCGTTTAACGCCACTTCTAGACAAACGCACACCCATCGCTGTAATTATCTTCCCAAACGTGATACGGTACACGCAATCTGGGAATGCGCTTAGCCGCAGATCACTCGAGCTATGAGGAAAGTGCGTAAAGAAATATGGCAAGCAAGAATAGAGAAAATCACAGGAGCAGAGTACAAGATCGGCGTATCACCGATCGATAAATCAGGGCGTGTACACCCTCCTGCTGGAGTGCCTGCGAGGGTGGCACCGTCGTCGTTGTTGTCGTCGTCGTCATCGTGCGTGTCTTGATGGCACAAATAAAATACGACCCCCAATTTCACGGTGCAAACCGCGAAACAATGGTATTGATTTTATTT
This sequence comes from Leptothorax acervorum, assembly GCA_035220615.1. Lineage (NCBI taxonomy): Eukaryota > Metazoa > Arthropoda > Insecta > Hymenoptera > Formicidae > Leptothorax > Leptothorax acervorum. Next base: position 1,021,038 of record JASTWQ010001267.1, on the reverse strand, counting down.
CCATATCGGTCCGGTGGGGGAGGGAGGAAGGGTAAGCACGATGTGGACGGAGGGATTGGTTGGATCGGCGGTCTCAATCGCGGTAAGGAGGGCTGACGGGAGGGAGGAGAGGGAGATAAAACAATGGTTCAAAGGAAGAGGCGGGGGCGTCCTGGGCCGGAAGGTCCTGGTGCGTGCAAGGGGGATGCGAACGCGGATCCTAAGGGTATATATCGAGCGACGAATGTCGGACGTTCAGCGTGCACGTCACGTAGTGGTGGAATCGCTTGCCGAGGTGAGACGAGAGAAACGGAACAGAGACGTCGTCGACGACGGTGCCGATGGAATGAGGAAAAAGGACAGGGGAGAGGAAAGGGTGTAGGTGGATAGAGGAACCGCGGGAGTTACAGGGCGAGTTTATCCGACAGCCCTACGCACGCTAGCATAATTAAGAAAGTTCCGTCCGGGAGTTTTTTTCCCCGGTGTCTTCCGCCATTGTTATTCTTGGGTTGTAACGGCGCTAATTAAGCCGACTGAATAGCGGCAATAGTGAATTCCTGACGAAAAATTTACGGCCGACATCGCGTCACGATGTCGTGACTAAGCTGGGATCAACGTTACGAGATTATGTGAATCGCTCGCGAGAAGACGCGAGATCAACGGCAGCGAGCGATATTAACATTCAATCGGCACACTTGCCTCGGCAACACGTTAAATTCGTCGTATTACGCGAAGATATTTTGTCAACGTGCAGAATGAAAAAAAAATCTATACGGTTACAGAATCCTCAGTTCGCCGTGAAAATGGACAAAACCGAACGCGCTAGCTAACGTAAATAAATTTCAGGCGTTATCGTATCGCGCCGCTGCGCTGTTGCGAAATCAGCTGCCAGCTATATGCTCTCGTATAAAAGCATCGTATTACATTCATGTGCGCCTCTCGTAAAATCACGTAAATACTGTTCATTCTCGTAAATTCGCCAGCCTAACGTATATGCGCGGTATACGTGAAAATGGATTACTGCGCGAAATCGCAATTTTCGTAAATTATGATTGTAGGTACATATAAATATATTATCCATGTATATTGCATATATATATTACATAATAATTATATATATTTATATATTTATATTTTTGTTATGTAGGTAATATATACCTACAACAGATTGCAAGTTTTTAAAGCTCCACTGAAATCAATGATTCTGTCGCCTTCCGTGATGCATCAGTAATGTTGATTCCTTGCGAAGTTTGACACAATATAACGCGCATGTCGATCTCCTTAAGACGACCTGACCATCACTCTCGGTGCAGCCTCGGTCCAGCGAATGGTTAAGCGGATAGAAGAAGATTAGAGACAGAGGATTCGCGGAAATAAACGTCGAGCTATCGCTTGCGCGAAACGTTTTTTCGCTCATCCCACTGGCGCTCTTGCGCATTGTGGCCACCAAGTCGCAGAAGCGAAGAAATATACCGTAGACGTGTTTTCACGAAATATCGGCTTTCCGGCGGCACGGAGGTAAAACTGCCAAAAAAAGCCATTGGTCGTTTCAGCGGACTTATCCGCGCTTCTCGATTCGTACACGCGCCACCGCCATAGTCGCGGTATTTCCAATTGACTTCCATATGATCGATGTATACACGCGATTATGTTGCATGCCGGATATGGAGAATTTTTTTTCAATTACATTTCCCGTTGCTTCCTTCATGAGAAGTTCGGCTTTTATATATAGAATTTCCAGAATGAGAGAGTAAATGCCGGATATTTATGACGGATAATTACGAGGTTTGCAGGCAGAGTTTTCCAAGTTCTTTTGATAAAAGAAGCCATGCATTCTTGAATCATACATATTTTCAAAAAATTTTATACGCAGTGTAAAGATAGATAATAAATCACTTGAAAGGAAAGTATTAAAAAAAAGTGGTAGGACTTTTTACCTTGATTGCGTATTTCTTAGAATGTTATTACAAATTCTATTAGAAAGGATTTTTACTAACAAACCTGATTTTCAGAAATATCATAATTGTAGAGATAGAGAATAAAAATTAGTAGATTTTATTAAATGTTCTATAAAAGCTATTATTCGTGCATAAATTACGTTGGGCTATTTCTTTTCAAATATTAGTTTTTATATTATTGTAAAACGCCATTACTTCCTTTTCATACGACACGAAGATGGTGAAGATCTTGGAATAAAACCGCGGGTAGTATTTTTCAGTTTAATACTCCGAGCGTGCACCGCATGAAACAAAAGTTCGTGCCGCAGGTTGGACGAACTGATAACTATGGTAACTACTTGCGGCAGTCGGTTAACAGGCGGGATTCCCATGCATCGCGCCCGCGTTGGTTGAATACAATAAGGTGAACGCACTCGACCTTGCACATTGTTGCGGGGTCTTGTCGAAAACGCGGGTATTACAATATATCAAGATGAGCTCCCGAAAGTCGCGCACACTAAACATTCATGAAGCCCGCGATGTCGCCGTTTTAAATCGACATGGGAATACGACTTGATTCGCGTACGCGATTTAACAAAATATCGCATGCTATATTTACGCGGCATTTATTGGCCGACCGTTTTATATGCCGATATTGTTGCCAATAATACGGCGGATATTGAAGCGGCAGGGTAATGTACATTTTTTCCAAAGACCATCAATATTAATTCCATTATCGAGTGACGCTGCAATTAAATGACCCGATCAGTTTTTTCTGTTTCTTTTTTTTAATACTTATACCAATAATTCCGGAAATATTTTAACTTATACCATTTTACACACACGTGCACGCGTTTCATACGTCGAACTTCGAAGAACACATACCTACATGCGCACGAAATTTCCGCGGAAAATAATTTTGCGAGACCTGCGAGACCATCAACGAGCGGAGAAAATCTTCGCCGCAGTGCTAACCGTGCGCGAGTTTTCCGTCGGAAAGGCAACATTGATTTAAGATAACGCCGAGACGCCAGGAATTGACAAATTGCCTGAGACTCGAAAACCGACGCGGATAGAAAGGCATCGTAAGACCGGCCGAAGGTGAAGGGTAATATGTCGCGGATGGAAAAGAAAGGTTCTCCGACATGAGATCGACGGCGGGCATGCCGAGAGACAGGGAGAATGAGGGAAAGAGGACAATAGGACCGATAAATAAATCCGTAATCGGTGGTCCACGGGTTTACCCTGAATGGCTCGATTGGCTCCTAAAGGTGATTTCCAGGAGGGAAAGCGGGTTCGGGGTAAGAAAAGCTCTTTCACGCTCTTCATCTCTCTTCTTGCTGCCGCGCTCGACCATCGGTATATCTTGCCGAAGGGCTTTACTTTTGCCGGTACCTTCTCTCGTCCCTTTCCACCTTTTTACACCTTCCCCTTTACTTCACGGTCTCTCTGTTATTTGCCGCCGATTCGTCGTCACCGGATGAATCCGTGCACGTGAAAAATAACGACGAGTAAGAGGAGAGCCTGTAATTAACTTCTCGCCTCTTCGCCTCGCTTCATTAGTCTTCAACGTAATGTGTGTGTATAAATATATGTAATATTCATTTACGAAAATCGGATGTGCGTGATATATGTTAAATTTCCATAAAATGTTTGATTTAGCTATATAAATATTTAATGACAATCAGCTATATTAGGTTTTGAATAAATAACGTATTCAAAATGTTTGGTTAGACATCGAATTCCGTCATTAATTAAATTTGATCTAACATTGCCGCTTATCCTGCTCTCTCTCTCTCTCTCTCTGTCTCTCTCTCTCTCTCTCTCTCTCTCTCTGTCTCTCTCTTTCTCTCTTTCGAGTTTTTTCCTTTATTCCAATTTACGTTCAGGCTACTTCCGTAAAAAAAGGTGAATTAAATGACTATCGCGCGACTAAGGTCGCGTGCGGTCGTCGGCGTTCGGGGTCTAATCGCCGAATCTGTTAGCGTATCGCCGCACGTCCGCGCGACTCTAAATTCACTGTGCGAGAAAGTCGAATTAGCATGCGAACCGTAGTACATTCCATGAGAAATACGACCCTAATACCTTACTTTCATTTGCGTAGAAATGAATTGTCCGTATCGCCGGTTCCGCGCTAAGTACAGAGATAAGCGTAGTAAACGAGTACCGATTACCGCACTCACGGATACCACTGTCACTGTGTGTGGTATTTGCGGACAATCACGCTAATCGTCACCACCGATGACAATGTACAAAGTGTCGGGGAAATAACCTGACACCCTTTCAAACTTAATCACTACGAAGCAGACTAAGAGACTCAATCTTCAAAGTCTTTATTCCTGCAAAATTAAAACCCCGCGGCAGATAATGAATCCCGATAAAGTTTTTCATTAAGAAAAAATGCAGTTTGAATTTATCGCAGAAACTGTTATTTACTTATAAGAAGCCGGTGATCCTGCAACACCCTATATACTCGCTTAGGTTTATTTCCTGGTACGAGTCGCGTGTAGGTATTGCGTACACGCACGCGCACGAATCGTCGTTCATGATTTCTTTTCTCTAATCTGCCGGGCATCGCATGAGTCGCGTAGTTTACGAGTCGGCGCGGTCGCATATGCCCGTACCTCCGTCCGGGCTCGTTTCTTTCAATAATAGAGACCATAATCACGCGTATCCCACTTCCGTTTAAGCTGGATAAGCCGCGACTCGCCGCTGGCGAGAAAGAAAATACCTGCCGCCGACGGCCGACCGGGGAAACTTTTTCAATCTGCCGTCATTATGTGCGAGTTTAGTTCGCGTTGGTTCACCTCCGGTTAACTACTCTCCTCAGCCGTGCGCGGCTCTTCCTGCAATGCTGCTCGAACTAATTTCCAAGGAGACGGGCGATGGACTTCGAAGAGCTGCGAGGTAGCCGCGAGGGAGCCGCCGTTCTTTACGGAACTACCCCCTACACCAAGCCGGAAGCGAAAAGTAATTCATTAAAGTGTACGACTTCCGAAGACACTTTATTCGGTCTTTAGCGTGACTGGGAACCACCCATAATCCCATGAATATCGTCGCATGGCGTTTGTGGTTGATAGAGTAACGCGCGGATTAATTTATATGACATAACCGGCTGTATGCGCTGTGGTTTATGCGGCACATAATCAAATCGCGAAAAAAATTATGTGATCTCGGTTATCTAGACAGCTTTGAAATGAAATGAAATTGTATTAGTCCTTAGGCAAGTCATAGTATTAATGAATTTGATGCAGATAAGTTTCTTGAAATTCTCTCTCAGAGTTTTTACACGTATATGAAAAGGTTCAAATTAAGTAAACAAGCTTTAAAATTTTGGTAATAATAATTTTCATATGCGAATAAAAATACGTAGGCAAGTTAAGTCTCAAGACAATACATGATACTTTAGTGAAACTCGCAATTAGTAAAGATAGTAAGAATAATAAAGATTCTTGATAGTATAAACATATGTATTTTCTCTCTCTCTCTCTCTCTCTCTTTCTCTTTCTCTCTCTTCCTTCCTTCCTTCCTCACAAAGAAGGTTGCGGGTTTAATTATCGTGCAACGCATATATTCAAAAATTAAACGTAATTCCAGTCGCGGGAAATATTAATCAATGGGACTTCTTGAAGATTCATCCGCAGTCCGGGGGGGACTTATTCCCCTTCCGGTCGCTGAAAATGCATGCAAGAAAGAAAAAAGGAGATAGGAGAAACGGCCAAAGGAGACCGAAAACAAATTACAGCAGTCCGTCTCCTTTCGCCGCACGCGAAATCCCGCAGCGTAATTTTCCCAGCAGCGAAGCCTCCCCGCGCCAAGCTTTTCCTCGTCTTTTCAGACCGACGCTGACGAGACACTTTCCTTTCTATAGCGAAGAATCGTTCGTTAGTCGTAAACCGCTGTCGAAAAGACTCTCGACGAAATACGTATTACGCGATGTGACCACGACGGGACGGGACTGTAAAATCCCGCGGAAAAGTTAACATCTCGTCTTTATGAAATTTTGCCAACTTCGTGAACCTACCGTTCTTCTTTGAGCGAACTCTCGATTGGAAATTCGACGCTTATTTCGTTGTACAATCACTAAGTTAAGCCGCACTCCGGATTCGCCGTTAGTTCATCCGGCTGAATAACACGAGATGCGTGAGTACTTGCGAGATTGAATTAATTTGCGAAATTGAAAATACGGGATAAGCCATTATTCCATTTCCATGCCAATGTCATACCGTTACAACTACGCTATTAATTCCCAGAACATTGTTCGGCAAGAGAGAAATAAATTTAATATATTCAAAAGAAAATTAATTAAAATTTGGAGAAAAATACAAAATTGTAATAAAAAGGACAATATTCAACACATGTGAATAATACGAGATATTAATTCGGTCAGGCTATTCTAAAAAAAATTTAATATTATTTGTTTCAGACATCAAGCTTTCTCCAAGAAAAATAGCACGTCATCGGGCATTACCAGATATGCTTAACAAATGGGCTCGAAATTTAATTACATTTCAAACCAGACGCTAATTAATATCACCATGCGAGATCATTAGTAATATTAATAAACTTGGCTTTTCAGTTTAACTGAATAACAACGTACATAATATTATCTGCGTTGCGATACGGTGCGGATAAATATTATTTTACATGTTAATTTTCAACAAAGGGTCTGATAATACAGTCGGATCTGCGATCATCTCCGTGCGACCCTGTCCACCGACATATCGAACAACCGAAACATCCAGACGAACGACCGGCATACGCTTTGCGCCGAATAAAGAGCTATAGCAACGTATTTTCATTGCCGCTGGCTTTTCGTGCGGCAATGGAAGGAGACGGCGGCAAGGAACGGCGGGATAGGAGAAGGAAAAGCCGCGGGAAAGCTGCGAGCCGATGAAAATGACAATGCCTCGCGGGCACACGTCCGACGTTTTCCACCGCCTTCTTCCACCTCGCCCTCCTTCCTCTCGCCATCCTTCACCTTCTGCTGAAAGCGAGTTTCGTAATAACCGGACGAGAAAGAGCGAGAAAGAAGGAGAAAGATGATCGACCGTCGCGGTTCATATAATATCCGGAATATTGGGTGGCGAAGGGGTGGAAAAGGGCGAGCGCTTCGAGAAAAACGACGCGGGATCATAATAAGTAAAGATGAGGACGCGGAAGGCTGGAGGTCGCCATCGATGGAAAAATCGCGATGGTCCTTTTCTTTGGCATTCTTCGCTATATCATTGTTGCCGGATAATGAAACGCTATCTCCGCTCGTGTTTGTCAGGCCTCCGTGATTATTTTCGTTCTGATTTTTTCAAATGTATCACGGGAAATGCATGCGCTCTATTTGCGGTAGATATTTCACTCTGGCATCGGAAATCCAGCATGTTGCTCTTCGCAAGAGATACGTTTGCATGTAATATCGTAAGAAATTTCTTATATATCAGAATTAGATGATTGTTATGTATACGCGCACGCAGAGAAAACGAGAGAGAGCGTTTTTCCCTTCATATTATTTAAAATAATATAAAGTTTGGACAAAAAACAGTCACGCGCGCATAATAATTTCATAATTTTCTCTAAATAGGATCAAAATTTACTTTGAATTTATATTTCAATCCGTAATTCCTTGAAGAAAAAAATGATTTCACGTGATGAGTTTCTCCTTTTCACTCTACCAAAATTGCAATTTTATCACATATTATCCGCTCCTAGGATTTTGATTATTCATTGTACATTGCGCTGTCGCGCGTTTCAAGCTTTAGTTGCGATTTTACGCCCTGCACATTGGGCGAGCGCGCACGTACCACTCGACAGCAGAGTGACGCGTACAACTGCAGGTGCAAGCGCATGATGGTCAGTCACGTTCATAGACGCCTCGACGCACATGGAGCGCGTCGTAATGTCGTGATAGGTACGTGCCGCGATTACCGTCGCGAGTAGATAAAAAAATCTCAACCCGAGATTTTTAATTCCGATGTATCGATAAAGAAAATCCTCGGCTCATTCGCGCGTGTCATCGATACGCGCGGTTGTATAAATACAGTTTTTCTTCCCTCGATTTTCCCATATTGAATTCGTCATCACAGGGAGACGCACGCAACATGCACGAGAGATAATGAGATACTAGTTGGGATTTAATTATCTATATCAACTATTAATCGCACATCGTGCTAATGAGGTTATTATTACATTAAACCGAACGAAGAATTCCGTTAATTACAAATTCCGAAAGCTTAAACGTTTACGAATTGCAGTATTATTTGCAGTTTTATTATGCCTTTTTTCGAAATTTTTTCCAAGGAAAAATCGACTTCAAAAGAATCCGTTATTTGTTACCGATATAAAATTCTAGGATGTCACATTGCGAATTTAAGTAGGTAAACGGTCCATAAATATAAACAAGTTAATCATTTGCAATGTTTTTCTTTAGTGCTCCGACGTGAAGACGTATTCAATATGTTAAGTACTTTTGATTATTTGTATGGTATCTGTATTTATATTTCGAAAGCAATACCTGGGGGATTCCTTGCCTTCATGGCCAGTCGCCATGTCGTTCCGCCAATTCCAGAAATCTTCTACTTCGATAGAGATTTTCAACCTTTCCGGAGGTATATTCCGGAAGTTCACAATTTTCTCACGACACTTTCACAGTTCGCCGGCGATGTTCGACCAACGACCCAGACCATCTAAAGTCTCAAAGTTCTAACAGTCATAACTTGACGCTATCGAAAGTGCAGTTTCTCACGATAATCTGATATTACATGCACTCAAACGATCATTCTAACGATAGGCGATGTTACACTTGATTCATAGTAATATCGACAAATATTGAAAAGTTTGAATATATTGGATGAAGTTCTCGATGATGTCTCGACAGGCCTGACGGATTTATTGAATCATAACTGGTATTTAATGTGCAACAGGAAAGTAAACGTTCCAATCGGCAACAATTGCCACGACATGGCACAATGATGGCGGAAGTAGCTATAAACTGGTAATAATTCGAGAATGTGCAAATACGATTCGACATCGATCCGAAATTGCCGTAGAAGTGTGACACATGCTCCACCGCAGCTCGCTCGCACGAACCGGCGATTTATCGCGATTTATTCCGGCACGAGAGCCGCGAATGCACGTTTCGCGTATTGAATACCATGTTGCACACCAAGTCGAAAGAATAACGACGTCGACGGCAGGTCGAAAATGTTCTTCAGGCGTTCTCATGAGTTACATCGCTGCTACTTCGCACAATTTTATTTTTTTTTAATATTATACAATAGAATTTTTGTAAACATTATTTGTGTACGTGGAATAGATGAGAGAGAGAGAAAACATGTTTCCCTCAACATCACTTTGCCCAAGAAGTTTCAAGGATTATTAGCTTCAAGTCCGGGAAAGTCATTATACAATTTAATTGTTCATTTTTCTTCACTCTCTGATGTACGTCGTCTGCGACTCTGCGAGCTGACTTTCAGGCCATTCTGGCGACAAATCTTCGTACTTCCACTTCGCCTTTCCTCGATGAAGTTCAGCGTTATACAATGATGAACTTCACACACTCATTCATCGTCGATACATTCTCGGTCTCGACACCGACAATCATATCTTCAGCATTATTCTCATAATTAAACTTAATTCAAAAATTATTACAAAAGATGTGCTCCGATTTAATCCGAAATACACGTAATTTGTTATCCAATATCAGAGTCTCATCACTCCATTCATTAACATTTTTCGAAATCAATTATTTCTATGATTTTTTCAATTATAAAATCCGATGAGTTTTCACGTGTGTTTCGATTTGGCGATTGATCGCGATTTTTTTTCTTTGTACAGTTTCTTAAGTACGTTCGCAAGGTTTGGCGGAAAAAGGAAAGAAAGAGAGATTAGGTGAGCTATCTAAGCAAGAACGTGCGGCTGTGCGCACTGCATGTGCACGCGCGGCTCGATGAAGAGTAACGTGCGAGTATGACGGCGCACGCCGCGCTACTGACGACGCCTGGCGTCGCGGCGCCACGCCGTGAGAGAACACTCGGCGGTGCACATTCGCGCAGGCGCCACCGACATCGGTTCGTTGACGTTTTTCCCTTTTCTTTCTCTCGTTTCTTCCCCTCTTTTCTTTTCCTTTTTGTCGCGTGTGCGAATGTACGCTCGTCTCCTTTTTCCCCCCACCGAATCGAAAGTAAGGTAAAATGATTCAGCGCCGGTATTTCTCGCAGCGCGACACGGGAAGGCAGCAGAATTCGGCAAAGCGAGAAACACCGGCATCTCCGTGTGTATATTACGATGTTTTCATATAAAATCTCGGCGGGGGATTTATTAAGCGCGCGTGGAGAAAATAATAATATGTCAGAAACGTTAAAAAAGGCGAGCGAGAGAAAAGACTCCGGTGTTTTCTACAGAAAATATATATCCAGAGTTAAACGAGGTAATATAGGATAAATCCCATAAATATTTAGTTGTTATTCTTTTAGCCGTTAGTAATCGACTTTTATAAAACACACAAATGCTTTTCTATTTTGAAATACTTTTCCGATCTTATTTTTATATGTGCAATGAGTGTAATGTACGTGGTAGCACTGTGTAGTTTTTCAAGTACTTTATCCTTTTTATTGTTTTTAAACCAATATATAAAAATTTTAACGTATGTACAATATGTAAACACTTTATATTATTTAAACTCAATATTTTTAAGGGTTGGATACAAATAAAAGAGTTTAATATCTATACCTTTCAAAATGAATTACGAATTTGCTTTGTATTGTGAGCGACACATAATTATTAATTAAAAAATCTCTGGAAAAATCTCTGAATTATTGCAAATCGGCAATTCGGCCGTGTTGTTGTGTTTGCATATATATACTCCAACGACACAATGCGACGGACGTAAATTTCATTTAACTTTTCTATGCTAATAATCCTTCCCGACCGGAACGCGTTCCCCTACTCGCGCAGCGGCGTAAAGCGGAAAAAAACGCGTATGAGATGCTATTTGCATTTGTAACGATGCGTTCTGAAGAGGGCTCGGAGTGGCGGCGGGTGTCGAAGGGAGCCAAAAGCCAAAACCAGAGACAGCTGGTTGCGCCTCTCGGGTCTTCGGAGTGGAGACATCCGGTTCTGACGAGCCCGAAACTCGTCAAAATACACAAATCGCTAGCACGTCCCGCACGCGGACGTTTTCCCGCGGGAAGACGTGAGGCAACGAGACAAATGGCGGGAATGGAAACGTTCCTCTCGATCAACATTGACTTCGCCGGAAAGACGGCACGGATAATTAAAACCCGGTGATACACAACACGCGATTTGTCCCACTAAGGTTTTATCAATAATTTCTATTGTGATGCATTGATTGTAATCTAAATATTTCATCAGAAATGTTTCATAGAAACTATTATGTACCAGATATAGATATTTCAAATTATAATATAATAATATTAATAATTAATAATATAATAATTATTTTTATATATTTGATATTAAAAATTTAGGTAAATGTATACTTCAATTTTTTATTTTAACATTTTTTTTATCCATTATTTCAACATAAAGTTTGTTCTTTTAATTTTGAATTGTGTGGTTGAAAATAAGTGCCTTTTATTCCAAACTTAAAATTTTCACACTTAACTGAATATCTGAAACTAAAAATCCGTGTCACGCATAACAGTGTCCGACGCATAAAATTTTACGGTATGCACGCACGCTCAAAATCCTACTGGCGTATCGATAATATTCCATCAACGCGTAATCCACGTCGGACAAAACAAACCGCATGTCCAAACTACCACAGTCGTAACGCGCGCGCGTCTGTATCGGTTATTAAATATATTTCCATTTCCGCGGCACCAAATATTGCTCCATTGTTCGAGAAAAACAACGCGGCCACCCGTTTCCACGCTCGGAACAAAATAAACGTATCGCGTATTGTGTGAAAGAGGGAGAAAGAACGAGGGGAAGGAAAGAGGAGGCTTTTTTTTCGCTTATACCGCACATTAACGACCACTCCCGCCGCAGTTCGCGCGTGGTAATAAAGCAGCGGGCGAAATCGTAGGAATCAATGCGCCGTGTTGTTCGGCTCTGACCCATTTCCGGTTTGTCGTGACTCGTGGCCCATCGCGGCACTATGCGCGCGGCCATAAAACGCACCGTCCGCGTCGACCGTAGGGTCCCGTGCTTGCACGTGGTTGCATCACGGAAACGCAATTCGCGGGACATCCCAAACCGAGATGTATACGCGTTGTACACGTGTGCCCATACTGCCCATACACTGCTATTCGGCAACGAAACACGACGTGTTCTACAACGGCGTCAGCACTACCGCTGGGTCCTCACATTAACGGTCTATAGAAATTGTGCGCACCATCGTTGGGATGGCAAAGCGAATCCGACTTGAAAATTCCTCGTACACGCTCCGCTCCCGCGCGAATCGTCCCCGAAATCAAGCGATGCATTGTTACGAGTGTGGCCAGCATACTGCGCTTCCCGCATGTGATGGAGTAATGACAAAATGTCTCGTGAAATTACTTAGAAACGAGGTACGTGAAATAATTGAAGAAACAGCTGAGAAAACATCGGATAAACATCAAGTTTTAAAAGTTCTGTTAGATATCACATAACTTCTTATTTTAATTGTAATGAAGAGAATTTTATCGGAATATCGGTTATTGTACAAGATTTGCATGTAATAAAAATTTGAAGCAATAGAAAATGGAAAACAAGACAGTTCTGAAGATATTATATTCAATTATCCGTTATAATAATTAATAATTCCTGAAATTGTTTTATATATCTACTCACAAAATGCGTGTAAAAATAAATTACGTAATTACATATTTATTGTATAATAAATATAAATTAAATAAATATTAAAAATACAGAAATATTTTAGAAAAAGATTTTAAAATTTTAACACTGCCTATATATCGGTAAGATAAGATAAGAATAGCACAAGAAACAATAGACACTAAATCTCTATCGCCATTATATTGATCATTATCGATGGAAAATGGAATTATGCCAGTGCGAGGGAGAAGACATTGCGATATTCATTGGAGTAATATTCTGCGGAAGGATTATTTGTACAGGCAAACTCGGATATAGCCGGGAAGCGGAGTGCACTTTGCGCCTGATGCACTTCGGTGCAACATCGCTGCAGGACGCCGGTATCCGCCCTTGACGGCCCTGCGGCGTCGAATGACAGGACGAGCGGGCCAATGGAAACGAGCAATTCGATCCTGTCGCTGTCGACGTGTACTTCGGATGGCTCTTGTCCAGGAATAATTGTACATGCCTAGATTGCCTCGGCGAGGAGACGCGCGACATTAACGCACCGAGTAAAAGCGAATACGCCGACTCCAATCAATACTGCGCGCTTTCACTTTTACATCCCGAGCTGCAATCGTTAAAATTATAATTACTTTCGTAATCGTTGGCTGGATTGCGAATTATATTAGCGCGCGGAGCATCCGACCGAATAAATCCATCCCTATTTTCACTACGTCGTTTTTACTTCAATATCGCGACGTGTATATGCCGTTACTTCACATTCCCGCAGCTTCAATATCGTATAGCTTCGCTATAATATTCATTACTTCGATATCTGCCCGTGTGGTTCCGTCGTCGATCGTTTTCCTTTAAACAAGCACTTCCCCTGCGTGAAATGCATTTTCATTAGGCGGACGTCATATACGCGCAGGATTTCCCCATGTCCGTTTCCGTTACTTTAAAATAATATTCCAGAAACCGCCGAAGCAGCCGGGCGCGGTGGCGATTAATGTTGAAACACTGTCGATTGATATTGACTGCGGTGCAATAACCGACGGCGATGCGTGCAATGCCGACCGCTACGCCTTGCGCGCGGAACCGCTGCGGGGACGACGAAATACGAGTGCACGTATAGCAGTCTGGCGCATATGGAAATCCGACCTTTCATCGACCGCATCAGACTGACGCATCGATCGACATGTGAGACGACGTTCGCCATGCGCGCCGGACCGGACGGACGGCTCGGGGAATAATGTATATTTGCTGGAATATCGACACACTGACAGATCGGTACACACTGCCCCACTTTATGTGGCGCGGCGCCGTCCAAAAATTAACTATTCGTTCGCGCAGACAACAACAATGACCGCCCGCCGAAATATCGGAAGGTGGATGTTAATTTGTGCAACTCGATGTCCAATAATTGTTTTCTACGGAATTGTATTCCACGTCAGAAATGAATGAAGAAACATAAGGCCGAAAAATGGGGAAATATCCAGCAGAAAAAATATAGACTCTCATTGATTAGCATTTACGTTAGAGCAATAAATTACTGGTTGCGTTAGAATTTTGAAGAAATTATTTGAAGGATACGATATGGATCGTTTCATGTTTATACTCTCCAGATTTAATTTAAATTATTTAATTTACAATGTGTTAACTCGATATTTCACCATTAGGACAGTCATCAATACTTTTGTCAATTTGTTTCCTGCAACTGCGACTAAAAAAATATCCGGTAATTTCGTAATATCTTCATCAATGCATTAGTAATTCGTTCGAAAAAATAGTGTCGAACCCGCATCGTGTATTATAGTAGCGACTCTTGACGGCGAGGCGTCTTAATGCGACATGTCAGTTAATTAAAGATCCATCAGCCCGTCTCGCGTTCGCGTCCGAAAGAGACTCATTAAAATGCGCCGAAACTCTGGCGCGCACGAGTCGTTTCGAATGTATTGATTAATTCAACGACCAAGACGTTTCCTTAACAGGAAAACTTTTCACTGCGGGACATTATGCAGCGATCCGGTGTGCGGTGCTAACGCGACTCAAGTGCTCCTTGGTGCCGAATGGGACAGACGAGGAAGCAAATATTCAGCGAGATCGAAAACGACGAACGTTCGGAAACGCGGCGACGCGTTGACGTCTTCCGGTCAATTAGGCTTCATTGTGCCGTGAAGGAAACGAAAGTGAGATTAGCTCGACGTACTATCGACTTACGATTCTTTATGCTGATCTCATGTAGGTTTAAACGTTATAGTGCGCCAGCTAAATCCTCGTTCAGTCGAGCTCCTCAGCCAGCAGCATTAATTTAACGCTTCTTGTTAAAAGATTCAAATAAATCTAAAGCAGCAACATATAGGAATATAAAGTCGATATATAATACCTAAATGCACATATTCTATTTCTTACATTTTATATTCACGCAATCTTGAGTGTTTTGTTCCATTTTCATTTACTTATCGTGTCTAATAATCTCAATTAATTAGCTATTCATGATTATGACTTGAAATGTTTTTAATACGTTTAAAATTTCCCTCAATTATACGCTGATGACCCATTTTATAGCCTAGAAATATGGCGTTTTCATTATACAACGTCTGACTGCAAGCGCCATATTTCACTTACGCTATTAACGGCGAACTATCCGCCGCTTCCTGTTTTATTGGCGATGAACTTTTTTTGTCTCGTCGAGGCACGAGCCTGTCGTTGGTTAAATCCAGGGGGGCTGCGTGATGTCGTGCGTAAGTGCAAAAGGTTCGTTGAGCATAATCGCCTATCAGAGGGGAGTTTAACGCGATTTCACAATCCCTGATCGCAGTGGCGTAAAAACGGATATAGCTCCGTATATTACCGGAGCATGACGTTACAACGGAAAACTATTGCTGAGTGCATAATACCAGTCGAACCCCGTTTTATGCATGAAACGTAAAAGGCCCTCAGGCTTTGTCGACTCTACCTCGTAAATAATATTTTCCTAAAAATAGAACAATTAAAATTATACTATTCTCCCGTTTCCAACTTTAGTGATTTTTCAACTTAATATGCCGGCGAATCTAACATAAAAAAATCGGAAAAATAAATTTAAGACTACCTTAAATTTCATTGTTATACGTTTATTAAATATCTTAGAATATAAATAAATCTAAAAATATTTTAAATTTTATAGCCATATGTTTAAATATTGATGCAGATAATTTCGATAATTACAAAAACTGATCTGACATAATGCAAAGCAAAAAGAAAGTAACATACAAGGCTTACTACACTTAATTTAGAAATTAAGTGTATATAACGTTAGGCAACAACCCTTGGGACTCGTAAAAATCTGCCACTTTATTGTAAGATACTAGCAGCGATCTTGCCCCTCTTCATTACCTTTAACCTTCCCGCACTTGTTTTAAACTTTTTATGGAAATGAGAATGTGTTTCGTAAAATCCGTAGTTGTTCTCTGTGTTAAACAATGTATGAAACTTAAAACCTAGTAGATGATTACCCTCGAGTTTCTGTCCCTCACTCCCGTTTTGCTTCATATTCAGGCAAAATAGTTTCCAACAACGAAACAGCGAAGGTAAACGCAAACTTCTGACAGCTTTTTAAATCAGAAATGTAATATGAAATCGTATGTATTGGTACGTATGATATTTAATAAACATTTATTCATTTCGAAATAAATAAACTTATAAATGCGAATTAATGTTTCTTTACAATTAATAATGAAAAACGTTTGTATTCTAAATATTATATAAACATTCTTTAATACACATGAAAGTTTTCTGATTCTCAAATTATAGATTCAAATATCTCAGCATGTGTGTGTGAGATTAAAACATTTCTTTTGATTATGATCTTCAGCTATCAGTCACCTGTTTACAGAATACCTATGCGGAATATAAATCGCGTAAGATCTTATAACGTGCATAAAAATTACATCGTTCCAGACATCAGGAATTCAACGCTATGTTCCAAGTGACCGAACAATGTTACGATAAATATGCACTAAAAAAAAATTAACGACTCTCTACCGACTTCGCTGTTTGCATTCAGATACAATCGCCGCTGTCGACCGCCAGCAGCGTTTTCGCCGTCACAAAAGAAACTACAGCATATCATGGGCGTGTATTTTGTACTATCAAAGGTCCAGCACGCACGCGGGCATAATCGCGACTCGTAACTGCCATCGTACGAGTATCGACGCGGGGCGCATTTCGATTTACGCCGGGCATGTAATTTTCTTTTATCACGCCGCGTATCGGCCATAGGGAATGGCCGGTGCTGTCTTATCCATCTGACGAGAGAGCTGCAATAAAACCGCTCTTTATCTTGGACCGAGGAAAGATCTTCCGATCAATTAGAATTCCGTAGGCCAGTCGCGAGGCTACGCGACACGTTATCAAAAAGTTAACTACATCACATATGCGTGCGTATTGGCCTTATTCGCGTTATCTGCATGACCAACCGCAAAATGAGCGCGATAAGAGACGCGCCTAGGTAACACTGTTTTTACGAATCCAAGTTCGCTGTCCGCGGCCAGCGAGTATTTCTGGCGCGAGTACGAGCGATAGTTTACCGTCGACGGAGCCTTGCGAAAACATCCTCCGTTCGCGGAAAACCAACAGGACGCATCCGACCGACCTTTCCCGGCCGCGATCTCCTGGAACGCGCCGCCCGCGGGAAGAGGCAGGAAGAGTCCGCACGGATAATTACCATCGAGCGGTCGAGCGTATCCGGAATATCCGGATCTCAAGCGTGCCGCCGACACCGTCTCTCTCAGTTCTCTTCTTCTCGACCACTCAATCGCAATGCTTCCTTCATATATGTATATATTCCCGGCATTCCGTCGACTATCCTATATGTATCAGGATTGCACCTCTCCGCGAAAATTTATACGAAGTATTTAACTTCTCTCATAGAAAAATTGTGAAATTTTAAATCAAATTTATTGCTAAAATTATCTATAGATTTTAAAAGAACTTACATTCCGTACTTATTATCGGTTAAATTTATCGAAGAAAAAGAAAGTAGGAGAACAGCTGAATATCAAATAAATGAATACGTATAGGAATGGATCCAGTTAATAATTATTTAATAATAAAAAATGTTGTATGTATATTAAGATAAAATTAGACATTCTTGTGAATTATATATCTGAATTTATATATCTTGTGAATTATAGATATATAAATATGCATTAGATGCCACCGCGTCGTGTAACTCCTAAGAAGTTACCTCAGAGAAATCAAAATCAAATTAGTCTTACGGTCAGGAAACGGCAGTGGTATAACGGATGAGCTACAATCATTTTGCAGCGGGCTGATCGAGTCGTCGAACAAGTAATGTAATGCGATCATTATTTCCTGACGGGTAAAATACGCGCAAGGTGCGTGATCTGGTATGGCGACTCGATTTGTTGAGGTCGTCTTTATTCACCCGAAGGACCTTAGTTAAAACCTGATTTACGACATGAAATCCACAATATGCGGTTCGTTCAGACGGCTGAATATTGCCATATATCTATGTATAACAAGCTGAAAGTGCACTTTCAAGATTAAAAGCCGGAATCCGTAATAAATCTCGATTTTCTAATACACAAAACACACAAATGCTCACCATTAAATAATAATAAAATTTAAAAAAGCTTAAAATCTCTCGGAACCGCAAAATTCCTAATTCAATATTGGATCGACAAGAGATACTCAATGCAATAATATCACTTTTTTCTAGTGAAGTTAAATCGCTTCGTGAGTAGAATTGCGCAATCGAACAAATTACATCTTCGCAAAAAATAGCAAACAAAGATTGTATTCTATACAATCATGCTTAGTTTTATCTAAAAAACAAAAGATTTTCTTTAAAAAAGTTAAAAACAATTTTTCTTTAGCGAATGTTTAGATATTAGATATCATATGTTTTAAATAATCGACAGTAATGAATGATAGTAATAAAACATCGTTCTCGTATTTAGAATTCTTATTTAATTATTTGTATAATCAATAATTTCATTTAATTACAGAACAATCTCAAGCAGAAATATTCTTTATCTTTTACCATTCTCGTGTTTTTATATCGAATTAAAAAGAATTGCGACTGGTCTACAAAAAGACGTGATTGATCCTTTTCGGCGTGCGTCAGAATATTTTAGAAAAAGAGAACGCCCCGCGGACCTGGCTAATCCCGCGGGATAAAGCTCTCTCCCCATTACATTAACATAGTCCCTGGGATGATCCTGCCTCGTTTGCACGATCTGAGGAACGACCTGATAAGAACCGGCCGATCTCCGCGCCGAAGGGCGCTGAAGAGCTCGACGGTAAAGAGAGAAGGGTAATTGTATTTGCATAGATTCGAGATCGGCTTTGCTCCGTGGATTAACGCGTCGTTTGACTGCAGTTAGTGATTAGGCATAGTTACAACACGGCTGATTTAGTAGACGCGGGGGGATTCCGGGGGGAGCGGTTTGACACGTACACGAAAGAAATTATGTTGCGGGCGATTGCATTACACCACGTACTTTCAACGTAAACAGAGTTTGGTCCGTTCATTTATATTAATTGATCTTAATTTCCTCTCGTTGCATCCGTATTTTTTTTTAAACAAAAGTATTCGCGTAACTGCGTAACATATACGATTGTCAATATCACAATTATCTTTCCTAATAGCGCATTTTATATAAATTATCTATTTTGCAAGTAGCATCAAAATGATATTTGTTAGTCTTATTACCAAAATAATATATACATATCAACTCGTATACTTAAATGAGGACTTAGTTTTGTATTCAATTTTATATTTGACTTTAATTTCATATTTTATGATAATGAAGATCTCTTATCACGAGTATTACGAATGTCTCTCGACACAATTGACCCAAGGATCCTCTATAAGCGACGCAAATATTCTTTCAAGTACATTCGGAGATACCTTTCCCGTGGTTCTCGCGGTTTTTATCCTGCCACTTTACGCGTCGCGTTACACGCAAAATGCTCGGAGACACGAACACCGCCACTCAGGGATAATCTTTCAAGGCAAGGAAAACCACCGCGGTCAGACGAGAGGGACGAGCCCGCCATTACAGTATAAGTTTTCTCAAGTACAGTGCATCTTTACCTCCGAATAAGCGTGCCTCCGTTCGCTCGCGAAGGATTTGGATACATCGGTTACGTTTCGGAGCGAGAACCTGCTCTTCTTCCCCTTAGTTTTACCCTCTACCTCCCTCCCCTCTTCCCGTTTTTTATTCCCTCCTCAACCGTGTAGCTCAGCAAGTGTTTCGGGAAACTCAAGTGGGTACTCTCGTGAGTGGGGATTCGCCAAGTTTATAAAACGATGCGGGGAAAAACGATGGGCCAGGGGAAATGAGGAGGGTGTGCGGGCACGTGGTAGAGGGAAAGATTTCACGACCCTTAATCTGGGTTAGATCTGCGAGCTCCGTGAGCTGTCATTTCCTACTAGCGCACCCTATTGTCTTTAAGCTTATCTTCAGGATCGTCGAGGACGACGTCTTGTCGCTCGAAGGAAGGAAGTATCGAAGTTTTAGGACCCCCATTTCCGCGGATCGTAGCTGTTCGCTGGAAGTCGATAAAACGGATACGGGAAGTTGTATTCGAAGATGTTGTGTGCAAAAACGTAACGCAAAACTAAATTAGATGGATATATTACTAATTTCGGATCGGCATATATGATTGACATATTTCCAGAAATATTGGTCAATTATATTCGCATAAAAAAATTCAGAAATATATAGAATACGTAAAAACTATTTAAAAAGTTGAACCTTGCTTTCGAAATTATTTATACAATATCTTCCCTCATATATAAGTATAATAACTTTTACAATAAGAAATCGTATTGTAAAATTTATTTTACACTATAAAAAATATAATATAATGATAATAAATTAAATAATGATCTTTGATTCGCGAAGCGATATATTTGCAAGGCCAAAGATTTTCAAGATGAAGAACTTTCGAGCAAAGAAGAGCCGAGCTAAGAATCATCTTATTGTTAGTTAATACAGATTTCTTTGTCCGTCGGACAAGAAGCCTTCAGGAAAAAAGTTTTCAATTGATCGAATTTTCCCGGAGAGCAGTGCCAAAGCGAGAAGTTAGAAAATCGATTCTATCGACTCGCTTCGTGTCAGAGTTTCAAGAAAAAACCTCAACCTTCTACCCCTCGGTATGGACCGTTCATGTGAACGTGTTTCAAGGGTCCAGCTGTTCTCAAGCCTTCAACAAGGTCAGATCGAGGAACGGCCTTTTGTCGAAGTATTGGGAAGACCGTCATTTGATAGGCTATCTTAATGAAGTGCCCTCAAGAGACCGGCATAAAAAATGGTCTTTTACAATGAAGACAGTTTTACGGAACTCGAATGAAAAGAGCAGTACCTATTGTTTATTGTAAGGTAAATTAGACAAATTAATGAAGAAAAAAAATAGAAGAGTTAAATATCCTTGGTCATGAAAATAAATGTTAGCTATACATATCACATAGATTAGGGTAAATTCAGGAGAGACGCTACATGGGAAGAGATGCCACATTCCTAATATCTTTCGATATGTAACAGAGACGACTTTCTTAAAGAAAGAAATTAATGCAATATTACATATATTTTATAATTATACATTATATAATTAAACCGTTGAGACGAAAGTCGTCTCTGTTACACATATCGAGAGATATTAGGAATGTGGCATCTCTCCTGAATTTACCCTAGCTATTATAAGATATCCTGATTCAATTTGCTACATTAGAAAAAAATACATTACTTCTCTCTGCGAGGAAGTCGATAGAACTATATCTAAAAATAAAACATCTTGCCACCTTCCCGCAGGATATATATCTGCTAGAAGTCATCGAACTTCCGACGATTATAGAAGTTCTCTCCGCATTTGCAGGGCTTATTTAAAGCCGTCCGTTGAACTGTTTAATTCGTTAATTCCGATTTAACTTATCGCGAACTTTGACGAAGGTGCGCGCCCTCGAGGGGAAATTGGATTTTCCTTGCGGAAAAATCCTATTTTTAAGATCGCCCGTCGCCCGCCTCTTTTTTCCTCTCCCTCGCCGTTTATCACCGTATCAAATGTTCAAACGTCGAAATTAGCGCGAGTGTAATTTATCCGGCAAGCGCGCGCGGACCGTCGCGAGTCGGTGAAATGCGACACGATGAATTTATCAAAAGAGACCGAGAAAATACGAAGACGTCAATTTCGCCGAACTGTTGCGCCGCCCTTTCGCAACTGCAACCCTACCGCATTCTCGGCGTGAGGCACAGCCGTCGAGATTTATCGGCGTGCCCGTTCTCTCCCTTTTCGCCTTCCTGACTCGCAGTCGATAATTAAACCACCGTAAACCGAGGGAGGGGGGGGGGGGGGTGAGGAAGTGGTGGAAGGCGTAAACGGTTTCTCGGAACCCACCCCTTAGCACAGAGTCACTGTGCGCCCACCGTAACGCGGGAGACGATAGATTTTCACGATCGAGAACTTGCGCCGTAAGTCACTCGCAGGCCTAAACCGTTCGGAGTTATCAAAAGTGCGACGCCGGTGGCATTGTTTCCCGATCATCGTCGATGCATTGTCTCGCGAGCCGTAGAAAAGCCATAGCGGCAAAACGCTTACGCGGCCGGCGTAAAACGGAAAATTTATCGTCCCCGCTGGAGCACTCTCGTAAAAGTATGTCATATCCTCGGTAGAGGAAGAGGGATCGCGACGAGACGACATCGAGAACGACGATGATGACGACGCGTCGCGAGGAACGCGAGATTATAAAGTACACCGGAACGACGGATCGAGCTCTCTCGTCGCGACTCTCTCCTCTCGCGGAGATATATTGCAAATAAGATTATACGCGAGATCGCGCGACCTGGAGACCCTCCTCCATTCTGCCTCTCGAAAAATACGCGTTCGAGACGAATCCCGAAGAAAATGGCTGAAATTCCGGCGCCTTCGCCCTACCACCGTGCCGTTCTGGACGCTCTTACGTTAACCCGGGACCATTACGTTATCCACTTAGCTTCTCGCGGCGTATCGATCCTTCACCGTGTTTTATTATATATCCTCTTTGCCCGGAATACACACACGAGCGTGGTGCGAATACGAGCGGACATGTTTACGTAAATGGCGGTTTACCCGACCTCGAGCAATTTATCGCGCAACGCCTCAAAAACATAGCGGAGCACGCCATTCCTTAGACGCGCGTGTGTCAGACCAGACAAGCGAAATTATACGCGAGAGTCGCCCGTGAAAATATTTTTACTCGTACGAAGACTCACTATATATTTCACGTCGCTGCAACCCGACCGAACACGAGTGTAATTCCTTCCCACAAGTAGGCCATCGCGTTCATCGCTTACCTGCAATCAAGCAAGAAAAAGAATTATTAAATTATGCACAAAATGACGTACAGGTCTAAAAATACATGATAAACGAGATTTTTGTTTATGGGGTCACACGCAATAATGCATCGCCAATTTGTAACGCTCTGCTTCACGAAAAACTCTCGATTCCACGCTTAATCGGGACTAATTGCAGGCCGAGCTTTAATTACAGGGCAAATGATAAAACCTGCATTTCGCTTGTCCAGATGCGCACGCACGAGATAATCGAAGAAATACGGCTCTTCTAGTAATGGCGAACGTTCGCGCGTATATACGAAGACTCGGGAAGATAAGGAAGAGAGATCTTGCGATTTCCTTTCGGTGGAAATTACCACGCTGATTCTCGGCTCTTAAATCGTACGCCAGTTATGCTTAAAGATCAACTGAGCCGTTATTCTCGAATAATCGACTGATCAAGAACGAGATCGCGATTTTCAGAACAATTATTAATAATACAGTATTATTCAAATATACATATATGTACCTATACTCTTCTCTAAATATTATTCATATTTTTGTCAAAACAATTAAATAAGAAGAAAAATATTTAAGAAGTACTTATATATAGAAATCAGAAAACGTAATATTAAAAAGTTACCGTACGCGTTTTACATTCTGCAATCTTTTGTGAGATTTATTGACGTCTCTATTTTATTTTATTTCCGAAGTTATCCAACGCAAAAATATAAAAATATAATTTTTTTGAGCATTTAAAAACACTGCAGAATTGCGCACAAGTACCATCTCGTTCTAGCTATAATTTTTTTATCAATTACCACAATTAGAAATAAATCTATCTCAAAACGTATGGAAGAAGTAAATTGATTACCAAGAAGAGTGCAGACTCGATTATCCGCTGAAGCGATAATTACCTAATGGAAATATCCCTCGAGGAAAGGACGAAGATAAACGGGAGGGCGATCGTCGAGGTAATGGCGGCAAATTCAAATGTATCGCTCGAATTATCCGGCTCCTAAACGCAGGCTTGTAGATACGGAAAGAGGAGGACGACAAGACGGACGCACCCTTCGCTCGTAATTCACCCTTGTTTTTACGCAACACAACGAGACTTTCACCACGAAGCACGACATTTCGTTCGCCCTATACTTCGGGCCCGTCGGCGCCCGAAAACATTTTAACCCCCGAGTAACTGCCGGGTCACCCCTCAACCCCCAGGGAAGAAACAAAATAAAAGGCCACTTCGCGCGAACGAAACGAAGATCGAAGGTCGCCGTGCTCGCGCGAGCATTCGCGTTTCTAATCGGCGATAAGCGAAGGATAAGCGAAGAGAAGGGTTCCCCCTTGTAAATCTCACGCGACGTCCCGTGGACGTCCTATCGCATATCTATGAGTTTGTTTATTAATTATCGCGCACCTACGACCTGCGCCCTTCGCGGACGTCTGCGAAACACGCCCTG
The DNA here is from genome assembly GCA_035220615.1 of Leptothorax acervorum. Taxonomy (NCBI): domain Eukaryota; kingdom Metazoa; phylum Arthropoda; class Insecta; order Hymenoptera; family Formicidae; genus Leptothorax; species Leptothorax acervorum. The sequence continues at coordinate 996,585 of JASTWQ010001267.1, read as the reverse complement.
AAATTCCATCCTAATCGCAAAAGCGCGCGATTAGGGAGATCGTAATGCACGCACTTGCGCACGTTTCCATCTAGATGTACACAGATACATGTATCCAGAGACCATTAATCGCGAATTTGTGGGTAATAAGCGGAAGTCGATAAGCTGCCTGTGGTTCTGGCCAAGTTAGGACGATCTAGCTAGCTATAGCGGGAAGATTGTGTAAAAATATAATGTGTGCAACCAACAAAATAGAAAATAAATTATGAATCTTAATTATTATAGTAAATATACTTAATATCAATAATCCGTAGCAATTAAAATAACATAATGCAAGGTAACAAATAGAACAATAACAGCATTAACAATCGAAGGAATCCGGTGACGCGACCGTTAACGACATCGTTTCATTAATCTTCGAAAGCACCCTCACGGCAAATCGCAGCCACCGCGCTAATTCCTGTGATTCAATTAGTCGCGCCTCACTTTCTCCATCGCAACACGAGTACTACACTTTACGAGAGTCGCGTTCCAAAATTAAGATGGATTCTGCGGCTGTTTATCCCTTATCCGACGTCTGCGTGGATGCTCGCGATATATTTACTCACAAAGACCTTTCGAGAGGCAGCCGTCAAAGCGAACTCCTAAATCGTAACGGCAGTCTCTTCTAGTCACCCTTATTTAACTTCCCTCAGTCAACAAGAGACATGTAGGGCCATTCAAAAATCGTCGTGATGAAATGTCGTGTCGTTGACAACGACACGTTTTTCGGCGCGTGTATCTCTTATTCGATACATTCTACTTCACCGGAAATAAAAGAAATAGAATTAGTCTGAAAGAGATGCGCAAACAGCCTAACTAATTGATACACTTGTTTTAAATTACATGGAATGTTAAAATCTTTATATAACTGTCTATAAGCGATGACTTATAAAGTAATATATTTTGTTGCACATTTTTTGTGATGAGTAGTGTCTCAAAAAATCTGTACAACGGTATTTAAAAAATTGTATACAGAGTACCATCCTCACAGATTATTTTTTTTTCTTTTTTGTAAATCCGCAAATAAATGTGTGCGCGTGGTTTTGATTATAAATATTACAAATAATTGCGTTTGCAGTAACAGCTTGCATTGTTATGCGACTGTGCGGCGCACATCCGTTTGTACAAATGCACGCACACAATGTAATGCTGCATGAAATACGCTCTCGAATAGACTTTCCTCGTATACGGTATACGTCCGTATCTGCTAGCGCAATCGACAAAAGCGCGCATCCATTCGCCTAATTAAGCGCTTATTATTAATTAGTCGCTTCCAGCAAGCTGACGCGACAACCGGAAACGAATAGGACGTCAAGGTGTCGCAGCCGTTGATCAAATTTGTCTACTTTCCCCCTTTGTGTACTCACTCAGTCGCGGCACGTTATTCGACGAAATAAATGGCACGCCGAAAAATTACGGCGTGCAATTAATGCATATTTTAACGTAATGTACCAGAGTAACATTTCGACGCAAGATCCGGTGCAATGTTATTTATCGGCAAACCCGGATGAACGCGCGATTATATCTCATCAATATCGTGTCGCGTCATTAATTTCTGCAAATATGATATGAACACATCACATCATAATCACATTTAAAAATATTTTGAAAAAGTTGCACTAAACCATACAAAATTAAATTAAATATATCAAAGTATATTAATATATCTTAATATACATATTACTGAAGCATAAATTAATGTAAAGGTTAATTTTTTTAATATTTTCTCTATAATATATTCAATTTTCAATATTTCAATACTATATGTATAATCGCCAATTGAAATTCCCTTAGAGCAAAAGCGATTAAAATTAAGGAATAATCAATTTTGCTTTCTTGATTTATAAACGCTTATAATATAAAATCTGTTAGATTTTTCCATCAATAATAAGAATCATAGAATGAGAGATGATATAGAGAATCCAGATTTTCTTGATAATACAGATTTTTTTGAATTTTTTATATCTCAAAGGTCTTCACGCCAGAACGTGAAGGGCGATCCTCGTCTATTTTGGCAAGCACAGTTAAGACCTCGTAATCCCACGTGTCCTTCCACGTTTCTGTGTCTCGCTTATCACCGCCGTTCTTTCCCCTTCGTGCCGTCCCGCAAATAAATCCTTGCGGTCGCATCTTGGAGGGGGATTAATACGCGGCCCAATTAAGAAGAGAGGCCCGAAAGAGCCGTTAATTTATAGATCAGGATCACGAGGTCGAAAGAAACAATTACTGTCCTCTGTTTCCATCCTCGCGCCTTGTTTTCTGCAGCCAATTAAAATAAACGGCATAGATTCAATCATCTTTCGCGAAATTCGCTACTTTATCTTTGATCTACAGATTGCGAGAGACAGCCGATTTTCACTATCTCCACGAACAAGACTCGCGTACGTGCCGATGGAAAGAACCATTTCGATATGGTGCGTTTCTGACCGAATGAGTCTCGGAAAAAGGGGGATAATTTGATCGTCGCCGTGCGTCCGAGGGATCGTTCTCGAACGTGGACAACTAGACGCGGTTACAGAGAGACGGAAAAGAGAGAAAGTGAGAGAGAGAGCGGGCGAGCTACTAAGCCACTTATCGAGAGAGAGCCACTGGCTGTAGAAGATAGTTGTCGCCGAGGGTTTCGACAAACTGCCCTACTCGTGGAGGACCCTTGTCTCTTCGGGACCGTTCTACTACGTGCGATAAGTCTTACTACCAAGTATCCGACAGGTTCGCCCGAATCGATGGCCTTTAAGACATTCTAGAGCGTCTGTCGCCCCGCTCTTCCATTAGATGCGTTTCCCATATCGAGAAGGAAAAAGCGTCGTCGTCGTCGTCGTCATCGTCGCGCTGAAATTTCTTCCCCGCTGCAAAATTCTACTGTCGGATGACAGAGTAGTAAGATTTATTATTCTACCGTCCCTCGCGGCTTTTTCCTATCTGCAGAAATTCGTCGGTGGTTTCTTCGTAACCATTTCATTTCGCTGTTTCAAGATTCAGATTCAATTCTTTCGTCGTCAAAGTTGTTGAAACAACATACAGTTGTATCAGCAGTAAGATAATGATTTATTATATTATTTATGGATATTAATAATAACATATCGTTGAGAAACTAATTTTTCTATGGCGTAAATAAATTAAATCTGAAAGAAACACAGAAGTACCTACAAGATTCCTTATAATATATCGCATCTAAAATTACTCTCGTAAAATATCTATAATATTTTTCTTTCTTCTAACTCGATAAAATCTTAATGTTAACATTGCAATAACTTTATATTGTAATATTTGAATCGTATTGAAACCTGTAATCGAATTGAACTAACCAATATATGTATTCTTTTTTAATAAAAAAGTCTATAAATTCTCCCAAGAATTCTCCCTAAGGTTATAACATTGGAAGGCTAAAGGAGGGTTATTTTGTTTAACGTAGTCTCCTCAGCTACGGAAGTCTAAATCCAAAGTGCTCAACGATGACGGAGAGATTCGTATTCACGGCAGAGTTCGCGTTTTCTTTCGAGGTCTGCGCGACGCGATCAACGACGCAAAAAACACGAAAGATATCCGAACACGATACTCCACTTCGAGAATCTCGACGACGGCACGCTGCCTAGGATTTCCGTTTTAGACGGCGGGAAGAATAGTATCCTTAAGCCGCGCAAGCGAAATATATCCGCCGTCATGCAGCGCGCGCTTTCCAGGCCTCCTCTCCGCCATAGATTCGCGGGAAGATTCCCATAACGTTTCTATAGAAAGGATGCAGTTTTTCATAGAGTAGATAATCCTTATCAATTTAACCGCGAGTCTCCGAAATGAAATAAAATTTTTATCCATTAAATGAATCGGATGGAGTCATAGCAGCTAAATGTAAATTAATATTAAAATAAGCTTACAATTAGATACATTTTTTAAAGAGAAAAACAAAATCCCTATTAAATTTTTTAATGTTTAACTAATTTGTAAAAAGAAATGCGAGAGATTGCTATTTATTATAGCGCTCTAGGAGAAAAAGAATCTAGCAAAAAAAAAAAAATGAAAAAGGTTATAAAGAGAGAGAAAGAAGGAGAAGGAGAGATAGTTCAAGTATCCTAATATTATTTTCATATCGATCTATTCAATTATTCAATTATTTCTTGAAAACATTTACATGTTTTTTGTAAATTTTTTATTCCATGTTTCATCAACAATATTTCTCTCATTAATATCTCTCCTGCATACTTACCGATATTCGATACGTGAATACAACTTTCGAAAGGAGGATCTCTTTCAGAGAAGAGTCTGCATCATTACGGAAATTCACTGCTCATATATCGCGCGTTACAGATTATACGCAGCGCGTATAGATATCGATACGGAAGGTGGATAGGCCTGAAAGCACGAGGCACGAATAACGCCACAAATCCACGAATAGCGTAAAGCGACTATACAATCGAGATACCCTTGCAGATTAAGCCACGAACTTTCTCGGCCAGGTATATTTTAACGTGCCTCCGAGTACCTATGTGTATCCATAATGTCTACGATGGATATACTTGATATATATAGGGAATCCGCGAACCAAATAGGCGAATAATAATCGTGCTCGAAAACAGAAACAAATTCGTTTCTTTCAGTAATAGGAGGAAACATCCTGCATCCTGTTTGTAAAAGAAATAGCTTCCTGACTTGATACACTGGGAGTGAAAGGGTCAAATAACCCCTACATATTTTCGTAGTGGTTCCAACAGAAAGGGCTGCGATTGGCCATGTCAGAGTGATGTCCACGCGTGACGTATGGGAGGGGGGAAGGGGGGATATTAGAAGCTTCGCGGCTGTTCTCCGCGGACCGGCCGGACAAATGGATAGAATTCAATGCCGGTGAACGCTTCCGTAGCCCCCTTATTGCTCCCCCGGGATACTCCCTGAGGGATGCCCGCCGAAATTAGTCCATATTATTTTGGTGAGTGAGAGGCGCGAGGGCGGAAACTGTTAGACGGCCGGTTCACTACCCGAAAGACGACAAGGCGTCGACGGGGAAAGACGAATTGGTCTTCGTGAATCTAGGGTAAGCCGCTCGATCTGATTTCATGTGTGGCACACATCCCTGAGTAAAGGAATCCTCAGGAAAAATGTTGCAGAAATATGTTTCAGACGTAATCGTAAAACGCGCAAATGTCATGAAAATTCGAGTTTCATGCATGACGATTCAAGTAACTATAAAATTAACCAAATTATTTCTTATCACTTTCGTTTCACATTTCTAGTTTCAATCATATTTAAAAAAAATGTAAATATCGACGAATCAAATTTGATCAGAGCTCTAATTTAAGCGTCGCAAAGTCTTTCCGTGAAGTTCCGTCGCCTCTCCGTGTTATTTCAATCATAAGACAAAGCATCACTCACTCGTTAGAGAGTCGAGACGTTCGGACGAGACCGCTGCACGTCAGGGCTGCTTTAAACATGATGGGGGCACGTCGTATCTACCGCAGGACCCAATCTCCGTCCCGCATTAGTTCCATCGATAACGATATGTCTCGAACACACACACTCATCCTCGTTTCAGTCGTATGCACGCCGGCTTAATCGTTACGTAAGTGCATCACGAAATGCTGGTCGCTATCTCTTTGTGAACGAGGGGATAATCGCTTCGATTAAGCCGCTTTCCCATGGATTCCGCGTGCGTGCACGCATGCACGCACGCATCTCGTTCGGGTAGATTCCATACCGTACGATCGATATCACTAATGTCCTACCGCACGATATAGCATATCGATATCGAATAATTTTCGCAGGACCTTTTATCAGTCGGGCCGTTTAATAAGCGTGTCGGATTTTTATCATTAATCATCATTTGCCGGATCTTGTAGCGACGATCGAAGTTGAAGCGTGTTATTTTTGAATTATTTCGCTGATGAAACAGATTGGGACGGGATAAAGATTGCATTCGCCGGACGTGCGATAATGTACGAGGAAAAATCTATGAAAACAAATTGTGACGCGTCCATGGAGCCTGCGCGCACCTCACGCCGATATATCGGATTTTCATCGTTTTTTTAATCTTTCTTTTTTATATACAGGTATATAAAAAAATATTACATTCCGCTCGCCGACGGTATTGGTTATTAAACGCTTTCGAATGAATACTGCATGAGCGCGCCGCGCTCGAGAATATAACGTACGTGTGTTGTATCCACTCGCCCATACGTGGACACATGCACACACTCGAGCACGATCTGCGACTGGCGTTAAATAATTTTTTGCTTTTCGCAAAGTGAAAAATGTGATATCCGTAAAAAGTAATCCGCTTGTCCGAGCGGTAATCGGATGAACCGATTTAGATCGGACATACACTCGATCGCAAAAGTCTATGGGACCTAAGAAAAGTGTGAAAAAGTGTTGGAATTAATATCGCTATCGATCTATTTGGATTTCCTTGAGAGATACGCTCGGCAATTTAAGACTAAAGAATAAGAGAGAGAGAGAAAGAAAGAAAAGAGCAGAAAGAGAAATGGCGTTGTATGTTAAGAGCATGGTCTAAATATACAAACGATCCCTACGAATCTGTGATTCGTTTTTCTCGTATTTGTTCTCGCGTGCAACGTCAACCGTAACGCGACAACGAAACAGATCGTTGTTTTATCTTTTTCGACTATTCTTCCACGAAAACGTTCTTCCGCGATTAACTGCAAGATTAGCAATCGTTTCTGGAAAGTGTAAATGAACAGGCCGCAAAGCGAAAGCACAAAATTACATAGGTATTACGTTTCTTCATATTTTTTAAAGGACTTTTAAAAGAAGGAATTCTACATTAAGATTTTTTCGGCAATAATACAAATCATTGATAATTTTGATGTCTAATAAGTAATTATGATTGTCTAAAAACCTAATTATTTTCGTAAATTAAAATTCTCGTATTCAGAAGTATGAGAAAATATAATATTTTTCTTTTATTTATCGTTTATTTTATCTGTTCAATTATGGCAATTAATCAAATTTTTGCAAAGATTATCTTCAAAATAATTAAGTATCGGTAAATGAAAAGAAATGCGAAAAACTATAAATATATAAAAATACCGCAAACCATCTTACATAAAATTAATACATAGATTCGGACAGTCTTCAAATTAAAAAGATACCTGGCACCTGCCAGTGTTACGCTAGTTATTGTTATAATTGCTGAGTTAGCATTATTAAACGGATTCGTGACAGAGCAGTAGAAAGCTTGTAGTTTACGCTTTCTCGAGTACTTAGCCCTATATCTTGAAGTTTATGAGATTTGTGCTTTGTTACTATTCTCACACAAACGGATGTCTAGACTTGCCATTTACCGCGGAAAAGTTCAAAATTACCTTTCCCGAGGTATTACCTACTACAGCATTCATTCATCATTCACAACCTGTCGTCTGGACCGTGACTGTTCCAACTAATTTGGTCCGCGCATTTCTTTCCGCAGAGTCAACGAGCGCCAAGAAAAGCCGGCAGCTCTGTTTGCTTTTGTTCTTCTGAACTATTTCCAATTTGTTTTCCTGTCAGCAACTCGAACAAGCCAGCTTCTTTTGTCGAACATTTCGTCCCTCACTCGTGCATAAATAAAGTAAATCGGTGGATTGACATTCACGAGTCTGACCGCTTATTCATTTAAGATTTACCTTCACGCCGTTAAAAAGTATATTATAAAAATAAGAGATAGTAGAATTCTCGCATATTATAAAACCACATTTTTTCATATTTTTCTTAAGCTTCTTGGATTTTTGCGACAGAGTGTATACCCGATCTAAACGGTTCATCCGATTACCGTTCGAACAAGCGGATTACTCTTTACCCTTTTTACGTATTAGAATTCTAATAATATCAGAACGGTGCAAATAAAAGAATTGCTTCAAAATTATCGTGCATCAGCATATTGTCTTATTTTTTATTTTTATGCCTTTACATTCACGATATAATAACGACATTTTGATCTTTCAATAATGGATAACCGCTAAGCAAGCAAATCGTGCTAGGGCTGCAGTAAAATAAAGATATGAAACGGGGCACTGGTGATAGTGAGCGAGTTTGTTTAACCAAAGGTTAGGGCTGTACTTGGTAGAGTATTATTTGCTAAGCTAATGAGTAGTTTCCACGTTGTTCGGCAATCAACGAAGGTGAACAAAGGACTTCCGGTCACGTCGACGGACCGTCGAGGACTCTACCACCACCGTCTAATTTGGACTCCTTCACACGACAACTTCGCTAACAGTAGTGACGATGCTATGTAAACAGTCGCACTTCCGTCACTATATAAGCATGTAGTGTCAAGAATTAACCACCCGAGAGCATACACGGTGTAATGGTAGTGGACACACCTGATAAAGAACGCAATATTTTTTTAAAATAACAATTTGAAGTTTTGCAATAAATTTTGGCCCTCTCTGTTTTTCTAATTTTTCTTTATCCCATGTGTCTTTCTCACAGGAATGCTTCTCTCATTCAATATTCGAATACCTAATAATTCTTACAACAAAAACATATAACTTTTTAATTAACTAATTTAATTCAAATAATTTTATTATAATTCATATTTAATCACATGAAACATTGGGAAAGCACGTTTTAGGGAAAATGCAGTAATAAATCTTCCCCTAATATTCTGTTACTGAATTAATGATACAACAAGAACAAGATATTAATGATCTCGCGCGTTCGAAGCAAACATGTGGAAGTAAAACACGAATTTATCCAGCAAGCATACGCGGATATATCGACACGAATGAAAGCGCCGCGCTCCCTCAAAGACAGATAACGAGGCAGCGAAAATAACGATATGCGCGATGCCGAGCGTGCAATTTCCTAATGTGGCCATTTCGCCGGCGGGCTGAAAACATCTTTGATTATTCGCGTAATAAGCGGACGGCCGTGAGTTAAAGTGCTAATGGGATGCGTGATAATCATTCGGACGCGACTAAGGAACATGGAAGGGCCCGGCACTTCAGCATGCGGTGCAGTTTTTACTCTTTCACCGGATTTTCCGCGCTGACTTTCCCTCTTTTTATTTCGCAATAACCGCAACGTACCTTGCTAACAAAGTTAATGGCGCGCGACTGATTAAAGGTTTTAATCCCGATGTCCGTAACTCTGGTCCTTCTTCTTCTTCTTCTTCTTCCGCGCGTATTTTCGTTCGAGGAGGCAAAAATAAAAGGCAACGGCTCTTTGTTCACGGCCGACTGTCGAGCTCGTCGGTCATTAAAGTCGATCTCCGATGAAAAGTCGCCGTCGCGTCGTAAGTATTGCCTCACTCAGCCACGCGAGAGAACGCGAAAATGCATACTGCACTCGTGGGATCGTAGCATCGGAAAACGAGCGTCTCGTATTTCTTATTTTACGGAAGGTAGCGCGGTATTCCGCGGAAAATGCACAGTAAGTATCCTCTCTGTCTCCCGAGAACTCGAGGAGAGACTGAAAATATATATCGCTTAAGGGAATACTACGAATTCGAATAAGGATACGTAGACATCGCCGGCTTACAAGCAGCGCGATCGTAACGTTTCGAAATAATCGATAAGATATTTTTATTACTATTGTGCAATTACACTGCAGTGAACACTGACGTATTTCCAGGAGAAAATACTTCTGCTGATTAAATTAGAATATATTAAAACTAATTAACTTTTGACAAGAACTTTAGTCGAAAACATTTTTCGTTGATAAGATTGATTGGAACATTTTAAAACGGTCGTAAAATTAAGATAACAAAGACCCATTTTTATCCGCGCTCGAGAAAATTGCGACGCCGACATACTTTACGACGTGCTTCTCTTTTTTTCTAATTTAGATAAATAAGCGCGAAAATGAGCGGCAAATCCCACGGATAGTCGGATACTTAGCACAACGTCGGAAATCATCCACGTTCGCGTAATTTCCGGTCGAGTTAAGAGAAGCGTTAGCAATCCATTCTCCGAAGGCGCGCGCTTTAACGACGCTTCGATAAGAACGCGCTGATGGAACAATTTCGCAACCAGCGCTTTGGGATTTGGGTATAAAGGGCGCTCGCGCGTCGTGAAACGTCGCAATTCTGTTAAACGCGTCGCCCAGCATGTACCGACTTCTTCTCTTCGTGTTGTTAATATACATCGTTTCGGCTGAGTCATGTATCATTCAGGACAAGGTACGGAGAATCGATTTAATCTTGCCGTTCAGACGCACAGTGCGAGATATAGTGTTACACAGTGAATATGTGCTAATCTCACTTGGTCGTTCCATCTTAGGGAAAACCGGACATTCAGGTGATCGAATTGGAGGACGACTCCAGCGGAGAATCCGTAAGTAATCGCGTTGTTCGATTTCGCACATCGTAATTCCTCCCCATTCTTGTTACAATTCTTCTAAAACCTTTAATCGTGATTTTGTGTTAATATAACATTTCTGGATTTGATATACACCCATGATTACTAAATAATATTAATATTATCTACGTGTTTTCAAAGAGCGAACCAGAAATCCTGTCTCTACATCTCCCAGACAGACGAAGAAGGGAAGTCGTCAAGATTGATAATCAGAAGGGACGCCACTGCAGAAGCGATGATGATTGCGGTCCAGGATTAGTCTGTTTAGCACATTTGACCTGCGGTATGTAATACGGACTTCCACGAATCACAATTTGCAGCCGTACATATATTATGTGCATGAAATAAATAATCGAACATCTTTTCTTGCGCAGTAAAAGGAACGCGGCGAGCTGTAGATCCTCTAAAAGCGACCGCTATCAATTAAAAATTGGACGATGCAGTAAAGAGGTGACAGCGTCTCTGTGCATGACGACGGTATATGCCGATAAAATTTTTTGCCTCACTACCCTTGCCGAACAATAAGCGCGTTCGCATCAATCGAATGATCGATTTCCCATCATCGCCAATATCCAGCGGATATCTGTTTGCTTATCTGTATTTCGCCGATGAAATTTCCCGCTGCACATCCATCCATTGTCAACGCATGAATATAACATAAACCCGAAAAAATCGGACATTTAATGGCGACCCCGGCCGCGGCCGCGGACGCATGTAGTAAAGCGGTTAAGTTACATTTTACACGCGGATTCGGAACACTACCGAGATGTATACGACCGGCGTAAAAGCTCTCCGCCCCTTCTCCGCCTTCAAAAGCAAAAAAAAAATAAACAGTATCGTCGGGGAAACATATGGCGCCGTACGATAGGGACTCATTAACGGCAGCGAAACGGAGCAATGCGAGTGAGGAGCCGTAAGAAAGGAGGGTTAGCCCTCTCGTCGTCGTAAATTTAGTGGGAACAACTGCTTTCGCCTGCAAGCTCTGCTTGCAGGCCCGCCGCAACCGCAACCCCGATCGAAACGCGCGGTGTGGCGCCGTCGAAAAATCTTACTGTGCATTAGAGATTTACACTCGAAATCAATTAGCTCCTAATTGACACGGATGAGACCGCGCAACCCGCACGAATTTATTGGGAAACTATCGGATATTGGCGACGCGCCGTTCATAGAAGTTAGTCTCATATACGTATATAGCTTGGGAGATTGTAGTCAGCATGAGGGACTTTCGATGTAGAACAAAACTTTTATTGTGCGGTATAAGTATAATAATAAATATCCCAGGTGACGGTTATATTAGTAAAATATTATAACGAATTGTGTAAAATTAACCAATGTAAAATAAATGTTGCATGTCTCAAAGTTATACGCGTCTCTGTTAAAAGCTAATCAATTATTCATTGATGCTCAGTGCGTTTGGCGATGCAAAAATAAATGTCGTGTCCAATAACGTACGTGGAATCGGTTAGGAAGGAAATTATCGGCCCCAACGAGAGCAGCCAGTTGGTGTCTCGTAAAACCTCACGAAACTCAACGGCGCGGCGGCGCGCGGAAAGATTTACGATTCCAGCAAGAAGAAGGGTAACATCCGTAATATCCTTTCTTCGCGAAGAGATGGACGGTGATTTTTCATGCGGGGGCCATTCTTCTCTCGTCACGAGACTTCGTTTAATTTTATTTTAATATGAAAAAAATGGATCTCCTATAGCGCGCGTAACGACGGCGAAGCACCGGAGCCCGAGGAGAATCGCGAGAGTGAGACGATCGTAAATATTTGCGCAACTTGTTGGCGCGGCGTTTGGTAACACGCGCGGCCAAATTTCGGGCACGTCAAAATATTTAAAGCCGAGGGCGCAATTAGCGAGACTTGTCTTTACTCCTGTGATCAGCATCGGAGGCGCCGGTTCTTTCGCTCGTCATTTTCTATCTGAGAAAAAACAATTCGCTTTTTCAGACAGAATGTCACGTATTAGGCACGTTTTTGACATTTTTTATCTGTCAGAAACTAAAAAATCTAAACTGATACATTGACATTTTCTCGATAGTTTTTTTATAGCTCATAAAGCATGTCAGTCGTAAAACATCAACATTGATTAATGTTAATCCTGATTAACATTAATCAATGTCGCAATCTCTTCCTTTACCTTATATCATTGCTAAAATAAAGCAGAAAAGAAATAACACCTTTTAATCTAGAATTATTTAACATACATATTTTATATCGTTGAAATCCGCTTTACCTGTTTTGCTGCAACTTATATTCCATTATTTCAATTATATTTTATGAAAAATATACTCCGTGTGGAGAACTAAAATGCACAGAAGTTTATTTTGAGCGACGATAATGAGTCATTTCGCAGGGAGTCGACGAAAAATAGGCGTCACGAAAGAAAAATTCCGACACGCCGACCCGAGACTGCGAAACGGTCGCGTTTTTCTGCGCTCGATTTAAACATCGTCTACATGACAGGCGTGAAACCACCGCGCACGCATTCGCGCGTAGATCGCGACGAGCCGTGGCGGACTCGTCGTTTCTCGCGGTGCATCCTTTTTCCTGCATGCGGATTTTATTTATCGTACGAATGACTCCAACGACGAAGGAATAAATCGGCCATGTCTCGCGTCGCGTGCGCGTAGAAAAGAATGAAAATAAAATCTCGGTTGGCGGAGAATTCCGAGCGAAAATGCTGTTAAGAGATAGCTCGCTTTATACTAATTCAAGAGAGAATAGAATTCCCTTATTTATCTCTACACCGCGCACGCGCACGATATAAAATTAAAGAACCAATATAAAATTAAAAACCAATTTAAAATGTCTATATGTAATACATTACACATAACGCGTAAGGCTCTGAGACTTCAGTGAACGAGTAGAAAAGTAAATTCGCAGTGAATTTATTAAAATTTATAGTTTTATAAAGTTATTATCACGAGGAACACACATATACACAAAATATTATACATTTTTAAAAACTCGAATGTCAAGCACTTGTATATATAGAATTCCTAATCGACTATCGCCCAATCGGCGAACAAGAATACGCCGTTATGATTAGATATTGAATGTCGTCAGTTAACTTAGGGCCGAGTTCATTTTTCACGAGGCGAATTCCTCGCGCACGTTCACGTAGGGCGTTACGCGATGGACGTCTAGAGCGGTGCACTTATACGAGACATAATATACGTCGGACCAAGGACCGTAACTGTCCCCGTATATTATGTCCCGCGTGTCCGGAGACACGCGTTCCAACCGAGTGTATCCGCGCCAAACAATGTCCCGGAATGTCAGCCTAAACGATTCCTCGCGTCTGCAGTTATTTCGACAATTAATCGTTCGCAAACTCTCGCTCGGACGCTTTATTTTTTCCTCTCCCTTTTCCTCTCGTTCTCAATCTTATCTATTTTCCGATCACACAAACCAGATTGCGTCGCAATTATCTCTAGACGTATTAAATAATCTTGAAATTGAATAATGCCTTGGCCTAGCAATTTCATGGTCTTCAGGGAATTATTAATTAAATTATATTAATCAAAACTGTAATCGCAATGAACAAAAAAAATTTAACTAAAGTAAATATCTTAAGCACACACAGATCTGAAGATTATCAAATGAGTTACTTCTTAAACATTTTTTAAACGTTTCAAAATTTCTTAAACGTTAAATAAAACTTGGAAATTAGTTATTTGAAACTATTTCTTTTGTTAAACTTCTTTTTCGCTCTGGCATAATGTTGAATCAACTGGCGCAATTTCATCCCAACTTGCACGGCTCCTGCAGCATGCTAGAAAATCCTCCCTGAGGACGAGGATGCTAAGATGACGACGGCTTTTAACGATCGTTCCTCTATCTACGGCGGCAAGTATCGTAAAGTTTCCTCGCAGTCGAGCAGAACGGGAGGCGTCTTCTTCCCGCAAAAGTATCTGGAAAAATTCCTTCTTTCCCTCCCCGTCGAAGATTCAGACACGCATAGTCGACAGTCGGAAGGGATCGTGACCCTTTTAAAATCCGCCTGCATTCCTACGTTCTGCCATTTCTGTTTTTCGCGGCTTGATCCGAGATTGCTACGTTGCTTCACTTTGCAGTGCAGCGAATAGACCGTTATCGGTCATTGCCGCAAAAATAAAAAATCTCGATTGTATAATACCGGGAAGACTTGAAATGCTATTTTAATTTATTGATACTTGAAATGTTGCAGAGATTTATAATCAATTTTTCAAAAGGTAATGTCATCTTCTACTATCAGCTTTCTTTTATTAAACAGGTATATCAAATAAACATGTCGATACATATAATAAAAATGGAATCACAGTTAGATATAGAAGACGCAATATTAAATGAAATTCATTGATCTATACATGTTGGTTTACGACATATGTACTTGTCACCGTGTCGATAAAATGTGGCAATGGTATTCACGACCTACTTCATGAAATTGTTGGTAGGTACTACTTACTCGTGTCAATCGGCAGTGCGCTGGAAAATTCGCATTTTGTGGAGAGCGAAAAAGTATGCGAGTGATCCGCCGTTGGAATTAGCGTTCTTCTTGGTTTCACAGAGCGCTCGCATTTCGTTCGACATTTCGTGACCGAAAAGCCTTTCGCATAAAGAACATTTTTACGTCGTCGGAACGTTGCGCAGCTCGATGCGAAACGTTTATGTACGTGTATTAAAAAATTCTTCTCTCGAAATTCCCGGGAATCCAATCTTTTTCCTCCTCGACAGTACGGCGTGCTCGTTACCGGGACGTGCGCAGTCACGAGACACGGAAGAGGCTGTCGTGGAAATAGAGTGTAAGCCCTGAGAGGAGATTCGCGAAGCTGAGAGACAGACACACGCGTGCATATAAACAGAATGAGCGAACGAGTTGGATTCAGAGATAGAAAAAGAGTTAATGAGAGGATGAATTTTATAGAGCAGAACCAGTGAGAGAGAGAGAGAGAGAGAAATATAGTAGGATCTAAAGTTAAGTCCTCTCAGAATGCTATACATAAATAAATCGTGGTCAGTGAATGTATAAAAGTACCGCCCGCGGAGATATTACCATAAAAGATATGAGCTTTCTATATCCCCTTTCCCTTTAGTCATTAATAGTTATTAATATACTTTAGTTATTGAACGATTAAAGTAAAATGTTCTTATTATGTGTTTTATCTTCCGATTTAAATATTAAGTTCTAACGTTGGCCATAAAGTAGGAAGGATTTTAAGACCGACAATGATGCTCACTCGTACGTCAAGGAAGCAATGGATTTCGTAAATTATAGCGAAGAAGATAAAGAGAATAAGAGAGCTTCCGAGCCAGATTTTAAGTATGATTTAGCGCGTGCGAGAAAATAGTGGTGTAAGCAAAGCGTAATGTTTTCTCGGCATCGCTCATCCGCGTAACTGCCGGCTGATACGCGATACGCTTACTCGACTCGATTCCCTAAAACGTCGCCCTAACTCACTCGCGACCGCCCACAATTCGTCGTCCTGGACTTGTTAAACGCCCCAGTGACGCTACAAAGTCGCCACGAGTGCGAAGGAGAGCGATTCGTTTCGTAGAATGGCACGGGTATACATCAGCCACTTCTGCGGCGCTTTCACAAAACGATCCGCTTACCGGTTACACGATCGATCGAATCATGTTGTGCCGCGGTAACGTAATTTACCGAAGCACTTAGTAACTTAGCATCGCGTAGAAAGCCGCTTCATCGACGTGCTCGCCAAACGGTCCTTTCTCTCGCTATCTTGTTTTTATTCTGATATCTATAGATATATGTGTGCGAAAAAGAGCGTCGATGAAATATGTGGAAAGTTACTTGAAATTTTCGATATGAAAAGATAAATAGCGCTACATTCTCGTGAATCTACACGCTGAATCCGAGTCTACTCGCTGATAGAATTAATATTTATTTTGAGGTCGAAAATTGACTATAGATTTTACGATTGGAAATTTATTGCGGTCTTTATTTCTTATTTATTTAAGAACCCTCGATAACTTAATCGCATATATATAAAATATCGATTGTAATATATATGGTACGTTGGTCGAGCGAAAAACAGAGAGAAAAACCTGGAAAATCTGCGTGAGAAAGAAAAACGTGCGAGAGAATGCCGTAGGAGGAGGAGCAGGGAAGGAAATGAACGATCCTGTTAGCCGTTGCACGGAAGTCATAAAGAGCCGGCAAATCTTTTCATTATCGCGCCGCGTAAGTGATACGTATATCATACTAAAGGGGCTATTTCGCGGGGCATTATATCCCGGGAGAAACGAGCCCGATCCCGAGCTCGCGCGCAAGCAACCGCGCGGCGAACGCACTTTTTTCCGCCGCCGCGTCCGCGTCGCTGCGTAAGTGCGTGCGAGAATTAAGCTGGGCCATTTCTCTGGTTTTCGTCTACATTCTCGCTTCGCGTCTTTCTTGCACCGCGCGGCATCCCTTACTATCCTTTTATCATTTCCTTCCATCTCTTTATACCGGCCCTCTGCTTCTCCGGCGTTGCTATCGAGAAAGGGACAGGGTTCTCTTTACGAGCGTTAACGCGACTTCCGTACGGGCACGATTCGCGCTTTCCTCTCTACGAGTGAGACACGTGCGCGCGTTGTCGGTCCACGTAATCCCGCGACGTGAAAGTTTTACCGTCGTCCTACGGACGGCTGCTGTTCAACTAATAGGAAGCTTTATGACGGGAAATTAATTCGCGCGCGCGAGCCGGCGATTCCTCGCTACGAAATTCCGTGGCGTGCCACGGAAATGTTACGGTTTTCCGAGCGCACCGCGCGGCTGTTCATTTATAGTGCTTAATTAAATGTATCGGGCTCTTAACTTAAGACTACTTAAGACACCTACCTACACGTCCGTATCTCTCGCACAGTCGCGGATTTATTTCATGTTCGAAAATATTATATACCTGGTAAAAAGTACTGGTAGATATTAAACGATAAATTTCATTTTCAAAAGTGCAAGAATTTCAATCATTAAGATGCTATCCATTATCAAACTATGCTAATTCAATATTAATTCTTTTTGATTTATATTTTATATGGTTTCTTTTGATAAATAATTACACTGTTTAACAAAGAATGATTTTTTTCAAGCACGAGAACGACAGTAATTGTTTCCCGTAGCGTTTTGATGCTGAATACAGTCTCATTTACCAAATTGCTCTATCACGTTATAATTTTGAGAAATTTGCAATTAAAGTTGCAAAAAGACTATTTTATTGTATTTAAGCATATTATAACTACGATATTGGAAAAATTTGCAATCAAAATTAAGTATGTTGTTAAGACTTTTTGCTTTTAAAAAAATTTATTGCGTTAATTGTGATTAAAAAGTGATTATTTATGATTAATATAGGATCTATTGTAATGGCCTATTATCTAAGTCGCAACTCTGGCGCTTATACTAAAATATAGCTAACGAACTTTTTTACAACTTTAACCGCAAATTTCTCAAAATTACGCGCATTTCTCAAATTACGTGATAGAACAATTTAGTAAATGGGATCGTATTCGGCACCCAAAAAACTACGAGAAATGATTATCTTCGTTCTCGCACATTTTTTGTTAAACAATGCAAAACAATGTTATGAAATAAATTAAATAATTCAGTTTTCTAAAAAATGCAAAAAATATGCTCTGTCCTATTGTTATATTTTATAAAAAATACATACTATGTAAGAGAATAATATATTGATTTTAAAAATTTTAGCGTTTGAATAAAATAAATTGATCCTGTAAAATAATAATACCTAAAACTAAATTCCTGGTTGATCATATATTTATAATGTACTGAAAAATAACGTTGAATATATTGAATATTACAAATTCCCCACGTAAATATCGATCGGGCTTTAAAGATGTTTTATGTGTCTGACAACGTTGTGGCAATAGGCGTACTAAACCCAACTTTGCTATACCAGTAATGGTATTTGCTATGCAAATTTTACTCATCGGATACAACGTGTCATTCCAACGGAACTTAATTGAATTTCGAGAACGCCATAACACATAACATAGCTATCAAAGTTACAATCAATCGCAAACTAAAACGGTATCACTCATAAGGGGATAACACAATCGGGTATCGCGCGCGTACAAGTCGCACTAAAAAAGAGACGCAATAAGTTTTCTTGTTTGCTGCAGATTAATATGCAGAAACATGCGATTCGCCATTGAAATCGTTGTCCGTATACGATAGATTTTTGCGATCTTTGAATATGCATCGGTGACCGTTTAAGGCCAGTAAAACGATAACGATCCGGGGTAACGCAGCGCGAGCCTAAGTCATCCCCTTCTGAGCCTCCTCTTTTACGGCTCGAAATTACGGTCGCGCAACCCTCAGTCCCTCACGTATTTACGGCCGCCAACGTCGCGACGCCGCGCTGCGTCGCGACGCGTTAAAACTGCCCTAACTCGAACTCATCACGATGAGTGAATCGATCACGCGGGGTGACCCGATGCGCTTCGTACCGTTAATCCTTACAGATTGTCCCAGGAGCCTCGATCAAGCACACTTGTCGTAAGCAGATTACGAATAACCCGTTGCGAATATTTTACGTCGGGGCCGGTGCACGGTCCGGACGCGCATTTCGCAAATTATTCGTCGGCGAGGCTTTGCCATGCGCGTTCTGTGAAAGTGACAAGCTCACGACGCGAGCTCCCAAAATATCGGCGGAACGCCATGGAAAATTTGATAATTAAAACCGATGTGTCACGGTACCTATAATTACTATATTTTATATAGCGCCGAATAAATCGAATGAACCGGCGGAATCAATTTCGTTGCAGTTGCAATTAACGGCGAGTGCGATTTATTTGCGCGCACACGGGCTCCGATTTGTCTCCCAGTATTTTATTACAATTTTCAGCCGCGTCTGAATCTGATCCAACATTATCGATCTTATTAAATTATAATTTACAATCACACGTGAGTCACTATCCTCCGGTCTAATACCTCGGCAAATAAAATAACCGTTCATATAGGACCTACAATCAGGTACTGTATAGTACCCGACCTACAATAAAATTGAAATTATTAGTCGCAATGTAACTTCCGCTTTTATCGCTCTCCATACCATTCGCGGAAATGTGGAGGAGATAAAATACGATGATCGATAACTCGTGAGATAATGGACTGCTCGAACCGCTACTGGAAAGATCGCAATCGTGACCATTCTCGATGATCGTGCTACTCTTTGTTAGACATGTCTATTTAGTGACGCGTCGAGAACAGCGCGAGACAACGGCGGTCATGTGCGGTGAATCACGATGATAAAAGTCCCCGGAATTCGCGCTATTAAGTAGATTGAGAGACGCACACGCGCGCGTTTTGCGTTCGCCGCAAAATTGGGCTTTGTCTCTTTGGCGAGGTATGTTTTCCGGGGGAAAAGCCTGATGCCAGCATTCTCAAGCAAACTGTGCGTTTAACGGCTGTGAAATTATCCTCATCGCAGGATACCATCAGTAGTCCTTCGCTGGCAGAGTCCGCGATGAAACGTTACGATGAGACGGGCTTAATGTTTATCACGATTGGTTCAACGAAGACAGGGGACTTTTAATTGCGACTGCTTTAATTCTTCGTCTCAAAAGTTAATGGCAAACTACAATAAGTTTTTATAATAACAAGACATCAAGATTTTTTTTGTAGGAATGACATTTTCAGAATTATGAATCAATTTAATCACGTATTACTTAAATCTCGCAAAACATGTTAAAATATTATAATAAATTCAGCGTGACTCTTCGTGCGTATTTTAAGCTACTGTCAGTTTAACAAGAACAGAAATAAATTTTGTTCTTGCAGAGAAAGAGAAAGACAAAAAGATCTTCCGTTATATAGATATTAGGTACATATTACTTCAAAATATGTATGATGACAGTATTGTAATGACGAAACTCTTTTAGTTAAATTAGTTTTGTGAATTTTATTCATTAACAAACTATCTAATATACAAATGGAAGAGATAACTTTAGTGCTAAGTAAAAATTTCCTTTTGCTCAGTTATATAATTGCTACAACTACTATAACTTTAATTAGTATATAAAAAATAAAAGATAAAACACACGTTCAAAATATTTTGGAATACCTGGATTAACGGAGCACTTTTCTTTTCGCAAGCGAGAATATAGATACCGTAATATAACATTGCGTGAAAGGGCAGAACCCTGAAACAAATATCCTGAAATCTACATAATGGCGGATTTCACGTGTCGTACGGAAATCCCGACCATCGTTGAAATCGACGACGTCGATCACGTGCGAATCGTACGAGCTTTTAATACGACATAGTCGGCAAAGTCGGACGAAGATCTCGTGATGGAATACAGTCTTATTCCCGACGACAGTGGTGACCCAGGTTATACCGGCCCTGTAGGGCGCGCGTTTGATCCCGGGTAAGTTCGTGAGTTGATTTTTCCTCTCGCCATCACCATCACCCACTTCCCGCCCCCCGTCTCTACGATGGGCGATTCGCCCTTCTCGTGAACTCGCGAGATTTCCCGTGTGTTTTCAGCATGCACACAAGAGCCCAAGGAGTGCCGAGCTTTAATCTACACGACGGTACGTGAGGTGTTTGCGGTCGAGCCACCGGCAACCCTCCTCGGCGCTTTCGCAACCTCATGCAAAACGACCTCGGCCTCCTGCAGTGCTCGGAACACTTCTACACACTTTCGAATCTTCGATCTTCGGCAACGGCACTCGTGTCGGAAATTTTCACCTCTTTACACGAGCTTCTGCTCTCTTCTTCAGATTAGCCTCATTATACAATGTTCTTGTAGCTGCGTTGCAAAGTTGCGAAGGTTGCTTGAAGTGATTATTTTAATATCCAATTTTATCATAATCTCTTTAACACGTGTGAATACTTATTATAGGTGAAGTTAATCTCTATTGTTTAATTTTCACCTTGTTATAATAAAGAGTTCTACTTATTCATCAGCTAGCCATGATCCATTCTGCGTTTTAATATTCAGGCATAAATTTTTGTTACCCGTGCGTGCGCGCGGATTTCTATACGTCTAGTTTTACGTATTCTATTTGTTTCTTTTGTTCGATTGACGCTTAGAAATTAGTAATAAAAAAATTTATTAAATTTTCAATTTGGTTTTATCTGCATCTAATTATGTTAATTAATGACCAATGCCGTGTGTCTGACGGATCTTCTCGACGATCCATTTCATTTCACGTCTCCGTTTCATTTTCTTCTTCTTTATTCCGGCGGCGATTAAACGTCAAATTTCCCGAGCGAATAGAGTAATTGGGGCGATCTCATCCGCGCGGAGGGCCATAAATTTGTTATTCACAGGAGCGCGCGCGTCTTAACGTCGGCTGGTAATTAACTGCGCGAAGATCAGAGTGTTTATATTTCATTTCTCGTAGAAAATTTACGCGATCCGCTCATTTTGTTCGAGGGTAGTAGAAGTAACAAAGTAGTAGCAGATATCGGTGGCATACGTTACCGTTGCCGCGCGGTATATTTATACGCTTCATAAATCATTGCGATAACGCGCGCGTTAACAAACGCACGGGCCGAGCTGAACGGAATACTCAATGACGCGGAAGTTCCCGAATTACAGCCGGCTGCCTCATGCCGTTTTATACAGCGACTTCCGTACTAAGTAAAAGGTGCGAGGGGAACACAAACCCAAAAGGATCAAATGTAATCCCGGCTCGTCAGGTCATGGCAGCTCTAAGTCGCGGCCACTGCTATCTATCCGATTCAGGACCCGGAGTTACGTCCCTCGAGGACACAATTCGTTGGGGACAGTTAAAAAATTATGGGATTAGAAAACCGAATCCGCTCCGGCGCTAACGACATATCGTAAACACGTTTATAACGTATAAAGCTACATTGCGGCGTTATATGTAAGTCGTGCATTAATTCCTGCTTTGTTATTGAATTGAAAATAAAATAAAATAATATACACATACATTTCGGTATATCGACGAATTATTCAGTTACAGATATTGCGACCACCATTTTTGACGTTCCTTTGTGATTTATTTATATCATCCAGATATCTTTCTCGCTAATATGGGGTCAAATTAATTTATTCTATAATATAAATGATATTTCAATAATTATATACAAAAAAATATAACAGATTGAACTCAATATAAATAATAATTTTAACATAGGTCGTAAACGAAGCTCGTTATCCTATATCCGATCCTCTACAGTCACGCGGGGCGAAAGCCAAGCACGTACGATATCACACTCGGAAATGAGTTTCTCGCATTCCGCCAGCGCGTTATTTTCACGTACTCCAACAGCTCGATGGGTCCGACTAACTGCGACCGGGAGCACGCGAAGAGAAAAATCAACGTGAGTGATTGTGCAAGTCGAGTGTGCGAAGAGGATCACCGCGGATCGGCGTCGTAAAGCGCCGGATCGTTGCCCAGGATCGACCGTGTTCGGGATGTCTGTACGCCGGCGAATCCTACCGGGATATACAAGGTGTCCAATTCCAGCCGCGGCGACTGTGATTGATTTCCCGGTGGGTTTAGAACCGATGTCCGCTGAGCGAAAATTTAGAAAGGGAGAGAAAGAGAAAGAGTAGGGGAGAAACGTTCATCAATGTTCTAAAACAAAACTTTCGAAAAGCACGAATATGATCAATTAACGAGAATAGGAACTAATGCACGATAAAAATGGTGCTATTATCTATCTTTAGTTGAAGAAATATTTATAAAATAAGTAACTCTTTCGCGGATTTTAAAAGCTTTAACACGGTGAAAATAAATAAAATAGTTTTATTTCTGGATTAATTTCTCAAGCAGATCTCTTACATTAATAGGAATGCTATTTACGCGCGTGAGATTCAATTGTTAACACATTTAAAAATAAAATTATTGTTTATTAATAATATAATTGTCGCTAACCGATTCTCACTGTGAAATTTGACGAGTTCAAGGGGGAACACGGTATATATCTCATGACGCATTCATAAAGGCCCTGATTTTTTTCAAGATTCTTTGATCGTGCTCGATTCGCATGCACATCGAGTAAAGCGAATCACCGGCTGGCCGCAAATCGAGGACATAGCTTATACCCAAAAGAGGACCATAAATCCCGGCATCGATTCTTTCCGCAGCACACCATGAATCAGGATTTTTAGATCGGCTATGTTCGATCCACAGCCGGCGAATGTCCACCCTGGAACGGCGAGGATGTCATTCGTGATGCATATTCGTTGAACCGTTTGTCTTTCAGAGCCAAATCGGAGCTTTGCAGCAGCATATGACATGCATTAATTCTGACCGCTTTCAACAGCTTTTTCTCAAGCGGCGCCTTGCGATAAATTATTTCTTCGGCGTCACATCAGGAAAGCTCGCCCGAGGGAATACCGCGACGAAAGTTACGGCAATCTGTTGTTAACAAGTTGTCAAGCAGCCGAGAGTTTATTAATAGACCTCCTGATGTAAAGCGTGAAGAGGTGACTCGGCGACAAGTTATGATAATGAATTAATGAAGAAGATTCTCTTTAGAAAAATGTTGCGCCGCATTCATCAATTGTGATATGTTAATATGGAATTAGCATGGAATATATTTGAAGTATTTAATAATGAAAATGGTTTAATTTTTTTTATTATAAAATTAAATGTTCTAACGAGACTATTCGGTAATAAAAGAAATTTAGACATAATTAATATTGCGAACGATCTAAGACGATCTATGGTCTTCATTGATTCATATAAAAAAAAATCGGAAGATAACTGTCTTACAGACTTTTCTCCAAATGGTGATTCCAAATTTCCAAACTACTTTTCGCTGTGTAGAAAAATTCCTACGAGTGCACGGATAGCTGGCTGATTCGTGAGGTCGAGGTATCATTCCAACCCCAGGAAACGAGGCGCACGGGGCCGGTAATCGCTCGTCGTTAGAGGGTACGCACAATGCGTGCCAGGACGCGATTCCACGATACCACCCCCATTGTCTATCGGAACCACCCTCCGCTCTCCTACGAGCCTCGTCCGTGACGACTGACTGCGGTTTAACCTCGGCGGTTTAGCACGCTCAAACGAGCCCGTTGTCGACCCCTCGATCGTCTCACTCTCGCTCTCTTTCAACGCTACTGCGAATCGCTTCTAATATACAGGGTATATCAGAAACCGCGAGCGTAGAAATTTTACTGACTATGAGAAATCTGAAGTTCATATGTACAAATAAGAACTTCCTAAAAACCTAACTAGAAAATTGCTCAATATATGTGAAAGTTGATTTTTTAAATCAAAATAAGATTTTATTGATTGGTAAATTTCAATTTAATAAAGTCTTAGTTTTGTTAAAGCGTTATGAGAAAAAGATGACGAGTGAAATGTATTTTCGTATTCGTACCGGAAAACATTGATTTCAAATTATTCAAAGAAATCGAACAAAGATAGATATATGACTTCTGACACAATTAAAAATTATTTTGTACAGTTAAAATTTTTAAAATTATTTTAATTTTATACAAACTGTGTCAGAAGTCATACATCTTTGTTCGATTTCTTTGGATTGATTTAAAGTCAATCTTTCTCAGAACGAATATGAAAATATATCTCACTCGTTAACGAGAATAAGATCTAGCGAATGATACAGATAGAAGAAGATAGGGATTTAAAAGATCCTTGAGTACAATGAAGATTACATTACTTGTTCTATCTTTGTGCAAATAAAGCTGATCTTCTTTCACCTATAATATCCTTAAATTACATGCCATCAAATGTACACGTGCTTAAATTTTGAGAAGAAAAGGACGTCGAGTTCGTAAGCCGTCCTCGTATGGATGAATAATTAAAGGATAATGGCAGTAAACCGACAGACAACCACCGCGTTAGCTCGGGGGACGATACGAATGTAAATTAGATACGATTCCAAGGTGTCTCACCTAGAAATGTCGTATCTTCAATGCACTGGTTCTGAAGCTAACGGCAGGTTATCAGACCAAGTTATAAGACGGTGCAGTGAGATAATTTCGAAATAATTATCTAAGATAATTCTCCTAAATCTTTAAATTATTGCGAAATGCGAAATGATTGTGTCGATATTCACATATTAATAAAATACGTACATAAATATGCGTATAAATAAAATTATGAAACAAAATTTTAATAATTGTTTACAAATGATAAGAAATATGGATCAAAAATCTTATATGTGCCATTTTTAATTCCGGATTTCGAGCTTAACTTTTTCGTTGATCAGTAGTTATCTAATATATCAAGAAAGAAAATTTCTTATCTTTTCGATATATTTAATAACGCTGCATATGACAAAGCTTGTTTAGCATCTTGAAAATATTTATCTAATTATTAAATGACTTTTCTCCTTAAAAATATTTAATTATAATTTGATTATATTTTGACGATTATAATAGAAAGCAACGTGAAGAAAATTTACATATTAAGCAGATATATTCCTGAATATATTTAATATATTTTATTTAATATATTTAATATATTTTTAGTATTAGTATTATTAATAGTATGGGATTCTGCAAAGAACAAAGAGATTAAAAATAGAATCTTGCTACGTATATAGTCACCAAATACGAAATAACCGAATGTAAATCTGTTCGTGACCCGGTGTCGTTCGTATTACAAAAAGCACAAAAGGAAGAGCCTTTAAACCGGATGGAACATTGAAGGAAAATACAACAAAAATATATGACACGTTTGTATATTGTTCGTATGTAGGTAAATTCCGCAGGAAATGTTGTGAATCCACAAGACTTCACAGTATTCAATGAGCGGAAGATCAAGAAATTACCCCACAGTTATATACTTATATCAAATATATCCGTTGCACCCGCACTTAAAGCGAAACATTGAAAAAAACATATTCACAATATATGTAAGTATATTATTAAAAAAGCAAGATTTAATAAAGAAGAAATAATAGGCAAATGGTAAAGTAAGTAAAATTAGATATGATTAAAGTGAAAGAAATTGAATATACTTCTCTAGAGGAGGAAAAATTTTTTCCTGGAACATTTTACGCGAGAAAACTTTATCCGCCTCTAGGAGAACATGCTTTAATATTCCAAATGAAAAAATGCAATTAAAGATATCCGTCGAAGATTTTTTGCGCAAAAATTCCCGGAAGTGCAATACGTTATCTCTTTTCCGGAGATACACAGACTTTCCCGCCATTTTCTTCTTTTTCTTCTTTACAGGCGACGTCGTCTATATAACCGATTACGTATTCATTCCATTCCATCCGTTTCATATTCTCGCCAGCGAATGACGCTTTCTCGCGCGCGTTTAATATTTCAGCTGGCTGCCAACGAGATTTGCGCGGCGGAACACTGACTTTAATTACGAATGTTTTAATTAGGAATTTAACTGCGGCGACGCAATGGAATCAGAGTTAATGATTGACGGGGTTACTTAATACCGTAACAAAAATGTAATAAAAATAATACAAGATTTTTCGTCTTCGCATATTTCATATTTAATATCTACTAATTTGTTATACTTATTATTCAAGTTTCTTACTTGCAGAGATAGAAGTTTTTTACTTCCTATATTCACGTTAGGTATATTCATAATTCTATATTTTCTTTTTTACTCCTAATCATATTAATATTATATAAATCCATCGGTTCTCTTCATTTTTGACCATTTTTATCTTAATATTAAACAAAAGATTTTTCAAATTGGATCATGATATCTTTAACACAAACACATTAAAAATACATTGATAGTAAATCCTTTTTTACACATATAGTAAACTCGCGTAATATAAAATATCGTATTGGTATTTTATATATAATATTTATATACGAACTGCCCTGATATGGAAAAGCAATTTTGTCCAACCGTCCAACCAAAGGGGCTTGCAACAAATACAAATATGCGCCTTTTGCCGGATATACCTTATGATTTATCGCAATTTTCAACCTCCGATAATATCCTTTGCTATCAAGAGAAATTCAAGAAGAGAAAGAAACCGAGCGTTCTTACAGACGCGTATATAAGCGATAAAATTGACTTGTTTCGCGTCCCTTCCCGAATATATCGTTCGATTTAAGGGCATCGGCTTCTTCCCTACCTTTCGATAAATTCTCCTTACGTGCGAGCCAACGAGCATATCGGAATATGCGACAATATCAACGTCCCCCTTCTGTTGTTTTACATGCTTTGCGTTGTTTCGAGGGCAGAGAAGAACCTAAAGGCGCGTGTCTTCCTTGCATATCGCATGCATCGGACAAATAAGATCCTCACGGCCGAGAAAGACGCCAAGGGATAGCAATATGCCGGTCGGATCACGCGGCGAATCGCACATGGACATGCGCCGAATATAAATGTGACTATCAGAAGTGTTTTCGCGGTCGGGCGCAGACAGTAAATGATCACGCGAGCGGTTAGGGTTGCGGCTGACACCTTCGAGGGTGCTATCTGAAGAGACGGAAAGTTTTCCGAAGCGGCAAACTGGCTCGTTTCGGCGGTATTGCAAAAGTTTAAAACACCTCTCGATATTTGTCGAGACAGCGAGTAGTAACGGATGGCCGAAGTCCGCCGCGCAAATCGAAAGTGCATTTTCGTCCGCGACGCGACGACTGTAACATCGACATTGAGAGATACGGTGCAACAGTAACTCCACAATTTCTAAAACTCTACTCTCGAATCTATATTTATGTTCTCACAAGTTCGTAAAATAGTGAATTTAACCGCAGTTTACGTCGCAGTCAAACGTCGAATTTTTTTATAATTCCTGCGTAAACTAAATTCGAAATTCAATATTACTCGAAAGTTAAATTCGATTGAAACATTATAGGTATAAAAAGTATTTAAATATTTCAAGTTTACTTATTATTATAAATATCTTTTAATTATATTTTGGTACTCAGTGACGTAAATGTTTGCAACTGATGTTTTAAGTCCGTAAATGAAATCGTAACGATAAATGCATATAGTGCAGAGAAAGTAGTCTAGACAACTGATGTGCAGCAAAGTCACGTGCCATTTCTTACATTTCTTTTTTATATTACATTAAAAATACGCCGGCACTTTGACGTGGAATTTCAAACTTCGCAAAAACGTAGACCGGAACGGCGCATATTATTAACGCGACTTTTCGATGTCTCCTCCACGACTGACTTTCGAATAACTCGCGTTGTGCGCTTTCGGGAGTTACTCGGAGAGTTTCGCGAAACAGCTCAAGGCGAAACGCGTGTGCTTTGTGCAGCCATGCAGTTATGCAGCTTACATGAGCGACAGAGAACAGGCTACATGCTCTCGTCGAGATTGTAACTGCGTTTAACGATCGCGGTCTGACATTTTCAGTTAAACCGTACAGAATATCGCGCCGTTTAAATTAATAGCAGGAAGTGGATTGGAGCTGATTCCGCCTTCCGCGCGCACATTAGAGCGCTGTTTTAATCACCTCCGCCATTTATTGCTGGCTGAACGACTCACTTAACACGCGCTGACTTCCGGATACACCAAGAGACGATCGTTGCCGTAATTTCATTATAGAGACATCTACTGGAAAATAATCATGAAGGAGCAAACAATTATCTATTACACTTAAACAAATTTTTCATTAAAGAAAGGTAATAAAAAATGAGGAAAAAATCAAGTAATTATTTAGGATAGTTAATTAAGCAGTAAATAATAAAAATGCTAAGCTTTCGCGTTAACTGGTGATATCTCGGGCTATCTTATGAAATAAGGCGTGAAATATGACTTATAAAACTGAGAGAAAATGCCGATTTTACGATCCAATTAACATTGAGTGTCAGTTGGTGCTGTAATAGTAAATCAATGCTGGGCCACCGCGAAGCGGCGTATTTCCATCCTAATTATTACTCGTTATTCTCCTTGGCATGACTAGCCTAATTAGCACGCTGATTGATACGTTTGCGCGTAATGGACCGAATTCGACAAAGCGATATCTCATTCTCGTCTCCGTCGTCAACGTCTCCGCGACCGCCGCGCCGCCGCCATTGCGAAATTCAATCTGGGTGGAAGATCGGGTCGGGAAATAATTAGCACGGCGTCCCTTTAAGGCTTCTGATCCTGCCGGCGGTGGAGGAAGGGAATTGCCAACGTAATCCCCCAAATATGAATATAATTTTCCCGGTGCGGAGGGTGAGTACGGTCCGCCGAAGAAGGTCTGCATGCGGAAAGCCGCGAGAACCATCCTGGCCGGATCAACTGCCGCCATAATTGTGTTGCTTTCGCTGACAAGCTGCCATCGATAATGAATCCCATCGCAAAATGATCGCATCCGCCGTTCTTTACTGGCGGATGAGAGAAATCGAGAGGGAATCTTTTTAAGATTTTTCACACTGGATGGACATCTAATACTCATCGTTTGAACGAACCTAGCAATATAAAATTGATCTTACATTAGGGACCATAAATTCGCACAATAAAACTTACGACATTCTCAATCTACCTATATATACTTGATTTGATTTCTGTTCTAAAATACGAACGCCTCACTGATTACACTTCAATTAATATTTCAATAACGTTTCAATGGCAACTTTTAATATCAGTATTAATCATACAAAATACTAGTGGCATAATTAACAGAATTTCTTTTGGTATCCCTCAAATAGAGACCATTGATTAAATCTTTATGGAAAATGTAGTTAGTTCTACTCTCATATCAGAACATATCGTCAAGGAATGCGATATACCTAAGCAAAGCGAGCATCAAAGTCATTTCTCAAGAAAATATCTCATTATCATCTATTATAATCGACTGAGATTCCAATATTGCGAATAATCCGAGACGGATTAGCATGAACTGTCGTATTAGAGGGGTCTGCAAATGCGAATTGCATATTGCCCTGATTGTCTATCATGCTCGCACGACAATCCTCCTTCAGATCGTAGGAATCGCAGTCCTATCAGCGGTTGCTCGCCTAATGGCCTCAAATAGTTTGGATATTTTTGGCGGTAACCGACGGCGGGCGCGATGTGCGTCCGTCTCTGTCGACATTCGCAAATGAATAGGGGCGAGCGGAGAAATCTCCCGGGGTCTCTCCTCCGCCGCATTCCCGATGCACCCCTCGAGAATGCTATTTTCTCGGAAACCGAAAGGAAGAATCGGAACAAATCCCACGATCGCGCGTGCATTGTGCTCAACCTGTCTCACTCAATTCCCCCGCGAATATCCGTGTCAAGACTCGCGTACATTATTACCGAAGCTACGTCGGTGCTCTTGATTGCTCTTTTGAATAAAGAAAAAACATGAAAAAACATGATAAAACAGTGCATAAAGAAATATTTTTAAAAATAGTGTTTTAAAACAAATGATTTTAAATTATTTAGCGGATTTAATATCTTTAGAAAATAAAATAGTAGAAGACAGAGAGAGATTAGTGCGCGCATGAGAAAATGTCGATTAACCGTTCGATAAATATATTCACCCCCTTTCCTTTATTATTGAAAAGTTTGATGGACGTCTCACGATCATGTAAATTAAAAGTGCATCTATTTTGAAAATATCAACATTAACGTTGTCCCAAAATGACGAACGCCAAATTAGAATTTCCAGCAATTAAATGTCAGTCAAATCGCTTTAACTGTTTTCCAGGATGCAAATATCGGCGTGGAAATATACGATCAACATGTATATTCAATTCATTACGTTTGAACGTATAAATGTATGATGGAAAATGTCTGCATTTGTCGTAATGCATCTGTCTATGACCCGTCGCGGTGACAAAAATGGAATAGAAAGCGATCCACTTCTTGCTTTAATTGCCAGATAGCATCGATCTTTATTTGGCATCTGGATGAATATCACTTCTGGTTCAAATATCAGTCAACTGCGCCTCTAATGCTTTACGTTCTCCATTCAGCGTCTTAATTAATCGCATCCGCTTTCTACTTCGGTCATACATTAAACGTCTCGCCACCAGTCTCTGTAATTAATTTATATCGCTCGACCGTATTGCCGTTACTCTATCATTCCTCTATTCTACATTAATCTATATCTATATCTATACATATACGACATATGTATAATCATGCACGTTATTCAAGCTAAATTTCCAATAAATAATTTTCCATTACTGCCTTCATTTCGATAATAATATAATGATAGTTGAAATCTATTATCCACAATTTCTGATTTCGCAAACCCATTGCAAATCTCATTATAATTCAGATTATCTCATTCAGATATAAACGTTTAATGCCATAGATAAGAAACTGTACAATAAACACGATTATGTACGATTTTCGTCATTTTGTTGCTGTATTATTTCTCTCATGTCTCATGCGCTGTCTGATTGTGAGTGAATCCCTTTCGTACATCTGACATTTCGTGTCAAGAATCGTTCACTTTCGAATTCGACCGAAATCTCAGAGGAGAATGATGCGCAGGTGGAATTTCGAGAACTCACGCGGGTCGCGGCGAGCTCTCATCCCGACGATTAGTCTCGTCCCAGCGATATTTGTTCCCCGAGCAAACCGTGGGACGTGGCACTCCGAGCTCTCCCGGTCGTCGCTCGATGTGATTTCGTTTCCACGTTTCCCGCCTTCGCCTCATCGCCGTCGATCCCCGCGTCTTTCGCGCGTTGCGACAAGGAGCATAGGAAGGAAGAAGACCGAGGCAGCGCATTGCGAATCACGAAAGCCACGAAATTGCCTCTTCGGCGGCAAGTCAGAGGCAGACTAGGCCGATGCTCAAAAAGCCATTATCCGCGCATTATCGTCTTTAATTCGTTTTCGCGGCGGATTATATTCCAGGGATTAGTACGTCCGCCGATCCGTCCGTTTGTTTTTTTTTTCTTTCTCGCAGGATCGCCGGACGGCTCTGATCTTTCGATCTCTCGTTTCTCCCCTTGGTCCCGGGGAAAATTTCTCCGGCGCGTGAGGAAGCAACCGGCAATTACGAAAACGTCGGCAACCGACGGATCGACAAACACGATCCTCCACGGCAATCGATGCCTGACTTACGCTTTAATTTCTTGTCGGCCAAATTCAACGAGACAGAAGCGTGTTTTAAAATTACACTTTCAGTTTTTTCGTGTTTTTTCATGATCTGCATTTATAACTAATCATCCAATATGTATAGAAATACTGGAATATGTTAAAATCTATTACGTTAATATTAAAATTGATAGTTTCTTTGGAGATTGTCAATACATTAATATAAAATTATTAAAAAGTTAACATATAAAACGAATTAACATGAAAAATATTCCTACAATTTCACAATTTTTAAAATAATTATTTACAAAACAAATGAATTCGAGATAAAATTCAATAAAAATTATTGTAAGTTTTTTAAAACTCTAAAGCGGGAAGATAGAATGCTATCGCCATCTTCGAAGCATTGGTACGAATCCTCTGAAAGTCTGATGCACATACTGCAGATAATACAGGAATCTGCGTAGTAACATCGATTCATATACCGGGTGGCAAAATATCAAGATTTAAGCTTTATCGTAAGACACAGGCAATTGACGATTTCTATATATGTATGTAATATAGATAAAATAATATTTAGACCTATATTTATACATAATAAAATAAAATGATAAATCTTTCACATATAATTGTAGTTATGAACCATTCTCATTAAAAAATTCGCTAATTATGTCAATAAGCTTTCGCTGAAATCATAATCAGATCACATCCATTGTATCGTACGTAATTCATTTACAGCATAAATGATTAAAGGGATATTTTCAACATATCTGTGAGAAACAATCAACCTTTGAAAAATTTCCGAGAAATTTGAGAAAGAGCTTAGTTCTTGCATTATACAAATTAGTATGTGAAAAATGTGATACCAATTTAAACCTTCGACCCGGAAATGGTTGAGCAAAGTCAATTTTCGCACGAAGCGAATTGTAAAAACGGATTGATCGTGCGGAAGATCTGTCGATTCATATTTGCGCGATAGTCGGTCCCGACGTGTCGTCAGGGAAAAAAGAGAGGAAGAGAGATAGGTCGGAGAGGATTGTTATTCCGGCGGAAAAAAATCAGCGATTAAATACAGTGTCCTGTCGTCCACGACGGAAAAGTGCATTTCAATTATCGGTTCGCGCGTCGGATCGCGCGTTCGTGCACGTGGATGGTGGCAATTTCGGCTTAACCGCGAATACGCCGGTAAATTCGGTCGGGTCACTCACCCGAAAAGCCGCCCGTGCACGGTGCCGTAATTAAATTCCGAACGACTCTACCGCGTTCCGTCAAAAACCTTCTGCTTCAGGCCGGAGAGGGCATGTAAAAAGAGCGCCCGTGCCGCGAGCCTGCACCCTCGAACCGTCGAAAAACGCGCCGAATGTTCGGAAATAAAATGCATGCGAGTGCAATTTTCAAAGGCATCGATACGCGAATGTTTATTTCACAGAGAGTGAACTCGCTTACGTCAAAGCTGATCGAACATCGACGGACAAGTGTCTGATGTACAAAATATTCCGGAAGTTATATCTTCTTTATACATCAACGCCAAATGCGAAAGAAAATGACCTAATTGAAATGACTCGCTCGAGATAACATTAAAATCGAAAGCTAATATTTCCTCTTTAAGTATGATTGAAAAATTTTTTCAGTCTAAAATTGTGATAACAAAGTTAGTTTAATGCAAGATTAAAAATTTATGACATAAGACAACTGATTGAATTTTAACGAAAAATCTAGTGCGTAATTTTTTACATATCGCGTATGTTACGGTATGTTAAAATGTATAAGATATAATCGTTGGTTTAAATTTAAAATATATTTTTATTAATAAGCAGCGTATATAAACTGTTTCGTATTGTATGTTATAGAGCAGGGCCATAAATAATTTTCGTCCGTGCGCGTATGGGATTTTAAATGCCAATAACGTAATGCAGTAAACTGATTGACGTCGGTGGAATTTAATGGCGCTTAATTATTGGCGAAAAATCGTACCGGCACACGCACACGCGGGACAAGGACAAATGGCGACGAATACGGCGGTTTCAACCACCGACGAGGGGAGTGCCCTCCGATTTAATTTTAATCTCTAGCGCTTTTAGCGTATAGGGGTGATTTTTCAAAGTCCTAAAAAGTTCCTGCCCCGAATTGAGCATGTCGCCGCCTCATAACTCTTCCCGAATGTATTAATGTCGTGTTAGCAAGCGATATAACAATGGCGTGGAAGGAAGGAAGGGAGAGAAAGAACACGCGGCCGTACAAGTGCACGTGGGAGCACGCAAACATGTTTAAGGACACAGCACCGCACTGTGCACGAAGAAAACCATATGCGATGAGAGTGCACTGACATGTGCAAGAAGCATTACGAATGCACGCGGGACGACTTTTCGCAGATAATAAAGAATATTCCGGAAAGCACTTCAATCTGTGTTTTGTAGCCGCAGTTTATTGAAAGCAATCAAAAGTTTAAAGTTCAAATAACGCCAAAAATCAGTAAAAGTAAAAACTAATGCGAAGTACAATAACGACAATAATACTAAAAGCAAACAATCAAGAAAAAAAATACGAGTGCAATAATACAAAAATATAATAATACTGATAAGAATTTTTTAGAAAAATATAACGTTTCTGTTATATTACCTACAGACTACAAACGCTTTATGTCATTCCGATTCTAAATTAGTTTTCTCATTCGAGTTGAAAACGTGTAGCCATAAATGTTACGAAGTGCTTTTACACGGTGTAAAACCAAGGCTGAGCGACCACCTGGAGGGTGGTCCAGCAGTCTGTAGTAGCGACAGCGGCACAAGGCGTCGTATTCGTTCCATTTGACCTAGTGGCGGCGCCCACCTTCCACAAGGGACCAGGCTCAAAAGGAGACGCCGTGCTTGAAGAAGGACGAAAGGGGGCCGGACTCGGCCGGACCGTTATACGAATGCTTACACGGGCTGTCCGAGTATGCCTGTCCACTCGCCCGCACGCATGCACGCACACACGCACATTCTCACGCACGCACGCATGCATGCACGAATGCATGCACGCACGTACGCACCCCCCCGGTGATCCATAACATTGTCAACCCGACACACACGCCTCGGTCCGAAGCCAATCTCCATCTGAGATAAAGCCGGCGCTACGCTGCCAGAGGACGACGCATGTGAATGCGCGCGGAGAAACGCAGTGTGTCGCGTGATTAAGAGATCGAGATAGACGGACAGATACAGCCGGATCGATGGATTCCAGACGATTAATTTGCCGCGGTTGGCGGATAGTGCGGGGAAAATGAAAATTATTCCCGCATCAACGCGTAATGGATGAAGAAAGAAAGAAGAGGGCAGCGAAAAAAATACCTTTTTACGCTTCGTACGAATCCATCGGAAAG
The DNA here is from genome assembly GCA_035220615.1 of Leptothorax acervorum. Classification (NCBI taxonomy): domain Eukaryota; kingdom Metazoa; phylum Arthropoda; class Insecta; order Hymenoptera; family Formicidae; genus Leptothorax; species Leptothorax acervorum. The sequence continues at coordinate 961,063 of JASTWQ010001267.1, read as the reverse complement.
AAAGCGTTCGAGGACTATTGAGAATAAAATTGCCAATTTTGTGCAAAAATCTTGTGTCACGCTTATTCTGCTGGTTTACGCATTCGGACTACGCATTCTCCAGAATCCCGAAATGCAAATAAGACATTATGCGTTGCCCTAAACTTTGCTTAACGATAATTATGTAACATGTAACTGAAAAGGAAATTATGCATTGGATTAAGTGTGAGGAGCACGTGACTTTTGTGCGTCTTTGACACACAGGAGTCATCTCCATCAATCACAATCACTCTACGCATACAGATTTGAAATTAAACTGAATTCCGGCATCGATTATCCACAGAAATAGACAGAAAATATTTTATACTTGATATCTGATATTCCATATTCTTTCGCGGATAAAAATATGTTGCATCAAGTAATTACAGATATCATCGTTTTTTTTAATCCTTTAATTATTACGTATATCTGTAGATATCTTTGAACATATATTAAAATTTGATTGTGAATTAGATTTAGAAAATAGTGCAAAATGCAAATGGATCCTAATGTGTAGGGACATAAACTCCCGAGTGTTTTTTTGAAGAGCATCAAATAATTAACATCCGCGTTAATCATGCGAAATCCAATAAACCCGAGTAGAATAAACTCGAGTAATAGTGGGTTTATGCGCGCGCGAGGAAGCGGATAAGTCACGCACGTCCTCGAAACTCTAAAATGTGGGGCCACGATTGGGATAACGTAACCGTCATTCACCGGGACGAATCGTGGCCTCATATTTTTTTCGGTAACTCGCCAAGCCTTTCGTGACGTGCAGCAGTATAATTACAATATTACACGATGAAGCGATAACGTCACGCCACGACAGCGTGAGTTCGTTTAAGAAATATCGGTATCTCCCTATCCCGGCTCTCTCTCATTTCCTTGCTTCTCCCCGATCGTTGCTTTTATCCATACAATTAATTACGCTTGCCTTCTATGATTTATCGTATCACTGATTTTTATAAAAAAAATATGAAACTTGTTTGCATGTTGTATTTTGTCTATTTAAATAAAATTCCAAATTTAAAAACTGTTTATACATCGATGCGAATGAAGTTCTTTCTAATTTCCACAAATATGCCGCTGCTCCGATGTATTTCCGATTGTTGTATTCATTGTTATATAAAATGTCGACAAAATGCAGGCCCGTTACAAAATTATAGATCGCGCTTTAATTGAATTTTATACGGGGGATGGACGGGGAGTAGAGTGGTTACCTTTCGTCGTGGCGTATTTCGCTGTATAATAGTATGCGGAATATTTGCGTGAAATTGTGGCGGAGAAGTTGTCCACGGTATCCGTATCTCTATGCAATTTTATCGGCGCCCGAAGTAATGGAATAACCGAGAGCGCCATTAAATTTATTCACTTATTTCGCCCTCCAAGTATAAACAGCCGCCGCCCGTTGAGTATCACCCCTCCTGCCGCCTACCTTGTCCTGGAGGTTGAGTTGAAGGCTGAAGCGGAAGCTTCGTTACTTCATCTTTACCGGTACAGTATCTACTAGCCGATTTCCTCGAGCATATGCGCATACCTAATTTCCGATATGACGAAATGGAATAAAGCGAGGTGCGCCGGCAGCTCGGTTCGCGTCCGTTACGATGTGAAAGAAACGCATCCTTAACATTTTATTAACGAATACGAACCAGAAGAGAAACGATTTAAGTACAGGGTGCCACTCCGACGCGTCGACTCGGATACTTTTTACCTGCGAATATTTTTCACCAACTTCGTTACGTAATGCGTGCTCCACAAATTAAGCCACGTTTTCACGAAGCGCGATATTATCGCGAAAGTATCCCGATGAGAAATTACGATGTAATTCACGTAGCAGGATTGCATGGTGCGATCAATCTGATCTTAATAAATATACAGTGTTCTGAGCAGTTCTGAGTTATTTTAAGATGAGAATGAAACAGTAACTCTAAGTTATTATGAGCGGCATAATGAATAGAACGAAAGGTGCACGTAAAATTGTGCAGTTATCATATAAATAGCGAGTAATTCTAAAAATAGAAGATAAAATGATTAAATTCTTCCAATTACATAACGCGTACCTATAGGTATATGAACAGAAAATTATGGATGAAAAAGTGTTATACATTGCGCGAGTGACACGGCATCTAAATAATTCCATCTTCGCAATTCTAACGTTATAGTATCCGGACACGTAATAAGAACGTCAACCGTATTATTCTACATGACTTTTCCGACTCTAGCCGAAAGTTCCGACGCGAGTAAACGGAGGGTCGCGACAGAAGGAGCGAGAACGGAGAACGGCAAAAACTCAGCTCGAGGGGACGAACTGTCTGTCAGAAAGCGCTTATATTGTATTCCACAGTCGCAGAAAATGGATTTATCCCCGCCTTTGGTTTCGGATACGTGTGGGAATCCAATGGATCTCGGAGCACTATTTATTCTATCTCACCAGTATATTAGAGCGAACTTCGTCCCGCAACATTATTCCCTGCAACGCTATTCCCTTTATTCCTTTGTAGATTTTCGCTCGCGCGTATAATGCGCTCTCTATTTCTCTCTCTTTCTCTTTCCCTCCCTTCCACCCTCACTTTTTTATTTATATATGTTTGATTCTTGTTTTTTACCCGTTGCTAATCATCTTTCGTTTGACAACGTTGTTACGTGAAAACGTGACATTTTTGTGTAAACGGGAAAAAATGCTATTTCAAAGTCTCGAATTAAAAATGCAAAAGGTATAGCAACGAGCTAGGTTTAGTGTATTACACAAAAATTTCCAGATACTGTATTTTTCGGTGGATAGGGTAGTTCAGATAAAATTTTATAATTTTATAGTAAAACTAAAAAATAAAAATATAACGATTCTTTGTTACACACGCAAGAGGTGAAAACTATTTAAAAACTGACAAATAGGACGTACACATAAATGTAACAGTTACCATTGTAATCCCGAAAAAACGAAGAGTGAAAGTTACATTGAGAATTATAGGGGCTTAGCTAAATTACGTTAAATTAAAGTCCATTAACCTAAATGTGTCTCTTATATGTACTTATATCCAAATCCATTAAACTAAATTGTCCTAAAATGCCAATCTATCGTTATCTTTGTCGCTATTTTTGGTGTTTTTATGTCTATAAAAAGAAACTCTCTCTAAGATTTAGAAGCAGATAAAGGGCACTATTATTATATTAAAAACTTTAGAAAATAGTTCAATTAATAATTAAAGCAGTAATTTTCTATAAGTTAAGAGGTATATATATATTAAGCTTTTCCCCTAGCTCTAATTCAGAATGAATGAACGATTGCTGTATCACTGCGTAGAAAAAAAAAATTATTTTGACATTTTAAAGACGCTTCAAAGAGTCAATAAACAATCTGTTCGATTAGATTGTCATAATACGCGGGTCATTGGGTTGCGGGCGATACGTCTTTCTCGCAGAGAATGCATGTACACTCGCGACGCAAAGTGGATGCGGGTACTCGAATGAGACGCGGAGGAGGGGCACTCTCGCGTGACTATCGAAATAACGAGCCGAGTAATAGTGGTAGCGGCACATAATAGCAGTAGTAATAGTGGTAACAGCGGCGGCACGTACGTTGCCTCGTGTGCCGCTGATATACGCGAGATTTCTAATTGGCGAATCGTCGACTTTAATAGCACTCGAGGGAAGATACGTGCGCGCATGAGAATACTCGATTTCTGTTCTCAATCCGGGAGCATTTACATGATTCTCCTTTCCGTAATGCGCGTGCTTATCGACAGATAAGAAAAAGCATGTCTTATTACATATAATAATGCTGCTATCGAGAAGAAAGTCATTGCTTAATCGTCGCAGATAATAATTTTGTCATACTGTAATATGAATATAATATAATATTACAATAACTCTCTCTCTTTCTCTCTGGCATGAAAATAAACTAACGCAAGAGTTATTCCTCACTAGAAAATAAAACTTTTTCAACTATATTCATCTAAAAATTAAAATATTCAGACGAATGTTATCCGTCTAGAAATATTACGAAAAGATACTGCATATGATTATCAAAAAATGGAAAAATATATCGCGCGGAAACTTAGCTTGGAAAATTTCTAAAAAATAACAAGCGAGGCTTCGCGATGTTCGGCCAAACAAAAAGAATATAGACTTCGCAACTGCCGGATATGTCTGCGAGCGAAGGGAGCAAACTTCAGCGAGAAAGTTAATTCGGCGTCTTTCCGTGACTCAAAATTAAACTTAATCACACGTCGGTCCGAGCTGTCCGTTCGTCCTTTTCGCGCGCGCAACTTTCAAGAATATCGGAGAAGGCAAGAGACACGACCCTCTCTCTGAGCAGACCTCAAAGGGCGACTTGTCCTTCCGGCTAGCCGAACTTCGAGATCTGAGTCGACACACGTGCGGCAGTCGCAGTCTGCATTCAGAAACGGCCAGTGCTTTCGTGGCCATCCACGTATATAATGTACTTGCCGTATCGAGAGTCGACATCTCTCAATGCGCGAGACGCATCGAAACGGGAACGAAACGCACTCATGCATGCTTGCACGCGCGGCGCACGCACGTTAATGCAGTGTATGAAAATCATTGCCATACCCGAAGTCCAAATAAATATACAAATAAATACAAATAAACATTACTTTAAAACTTGTCTGATAACGTTACACGCGTTCGTCTTTTTCTATTATGTGGACGTTATATGTCAGAAAACATAATCGCTTTCAGCACTATGCAAATTGGCAATGGCTGAGCACATGGTAAAGATGAGCCTTACGTCCTCGCGCCGTTTACAAAGTTTTGATGATCCATAAGCTGTCATACGGAGTTGACCATATTTCTCTTAGTAACGCGAAGATCAGAGACTCAGGTTCGTAACAACGTATATCTATAGATCTAATGTCACGACAAAAGTTTCCTTAACGCGCTGGCACGTGAAAATGAGTCTTTAGGAACGTGATATTGGATAGCAAGTTGCCAAGAAAGCGCATGAAAAGGTCCGCGTGATCCATCATCCATGTGCGACATATTGTGTCGTGCGATTTTTATTTCGGTATTTGTTTTTTCATATCCATTTTGTTTACGAAATACGTACTATATCTATACCCCCAGCGTAATGCAGTGACGGGCACGGTGGTGTAGTCATGAGGAAGATGTATCGCCGTATCGCGAGGCATGACGAAAAGCGAATGTTTACTACGTGCCGAGCCGATCGCCGAAATCTTAAGAGGTGGAGGATCACGAAACGAGACCGGAATGACAAATTATTTCCCCGCAGCGAGCCCGGATTGTCGTAGTCATGCGATCCCGGATTAGGCCACGTAATCGACAAGCGATCCATCAGGATATAGCGATTCGACGCCAAATGCGATCTTAATACGCCCGGCCGACCGTTCGATACTTCCGAAAGCTCGTCCGAAAGTTTCTGATACTTCTTCCGCTTCTTCGTACCTCTGGTATAAACTGTTCTATCCAATCATTGGAATTTTTTGTTATACTCTTACAATAAGATTCTCTGGTAATTCTTATGAATCTGAGCTTGATTTTCATGATACTAAAAATACTAATAAATAAATAAAAAAAAGATAAATTATTATGCGGAAGAAAAATATCCGTTTTAAGAAAAAAAAATAGGATTGTGAAATTAATTTATGAAAAGTCTAGTTAGTTTATAACAGTTCTTTTTGTTTCTGCTACTCGAATTGGCGAGTAATCGCGAGAAGATCTAATAAAATCGTGAGATTATCTAAAATGTGCCATTCGTTGCTCAAATGTTCACTATCACCCAGATGAGAGCAATTCCGAGAGCAAAGTGAGTTGTGAAGTAGCTTCGAATGTGACGAAAATCGTTGAAGGAGTCAGTCTATCTTCTGCTACGGGCTTCTCTCTTATACTATTTCCTATCTCGTACCATCTCGTACCATCGTTAAAGTTACGAGAGATGCGAGAAAAAGAAGCCGCGACGTTCTTTTATACAGCGCGAGCAAAAAGACATCCGTGTGGAGAAAGAGAATTTCGTTTCGCGCAAAGATTAAACTGGAATTGAATCATTCTGAAAACGGTCGAACCGAGCACAATCTCGGGTTTTAATTAAAGTTAGCGTTAAATTAATTGTAAGATGTACAAACAATATAATTAAAATATTATAATATTTGGAAAATATTCCAATTGCCTTGGTATCACTTTCAAATAATCTTATGTCCAACAAAACTACCGTTTTATTTCGGTTCACGATTCTACGTACCAAAGAAATAATTATAATTAATTCTAACGTATCCATCGTATATTTTTATCTTATATTTGCATATCCTAAGACACGTTATTATCAAGTGATAAGTTGACGTTGTAGAAAGTCTGACTGGGCGACGTAATCCGCACTCTCTTCGCCATTTTCTTCATGAAAATGGCGCGTACTAGGCGTTGATCGAGTAGCCAGGATGATGAATGGACTATTGAGTTCACACAAAGAGCCGCCGTTGCAGGAGTCCTGCACACGATCGGCTCTTTTTACGTCGGACCATTTGACAAATCCTATTTATGCGATAGCTTTTTACACTCTAGCTTACACTGTGATACGTCAATGCACGCGATCGATTACAAATCGACATTTATTCATGGCAGCAAATTGCAACAAAGGAAAGATTACCAATTTATTGCATCTTATTGTCATCGATACGTGTGATACAAAAAATGTAAAAATTTTAATGTTACGGATAAAAGGATGTAACTGGTTTCATTAACAAACTACATTTTATAATGTAGTACTTCAATTTAAATAGAGAATATTCAGCCGACAATAAAGATTAAGAAGCTTGTCTCTTTTTATTATTAAGTGACAACAGACGAGTCGGCCAAGAAGAAAATGGCAATATTAAGCGCGCTCTTGTAATCTCGAGAAGAAGTAACAAAAAGTGACTGCTTCGTGACAGCACGGCAATAAGGAGATAGCTGCTTAGTACTCAGTTCTTCTCTCGTTAAAGGGAAGCTCTTTTAAATACAATACGTGCCGAAAAGGTAAAGCAAAATTTTGCGCTCGCGCAATAAGTTTTGATCGAAAAATATCTCGTGCAAAGTCCTTATCAAATTACATATTGGAAATTGAGAATTAAAAATTGCAGATTAGAATTCAGCTAATTAGAACAAAACGGATTAAAATTAAAAGTTATCTTATTGGTTGTTTTAATTTTCAGTTCATAATCTTCAATCTCCAATAAATATCTTCAACAAATAAAAATATCTCCAATAAATAATTTCATTTATTGGAGAATATTGGAGAATATTGGAGAATATTGGAGAATATTGACTTAGAAATGTGTAAGATTCGATATTTGACAAAAAAAGAACGCCGAATACGAATACGTAGACGAACTGCGCGAATTATATTCAAAATGCGCGACGTGTGCGATATGCCGTATCTTAGTGTACACGATGAGCGGGGTAGCACTAATTAAAAACACAAACATCCGCCATAAACGCATTGCAGGGCCGGTGTAATTAAATTCAACGGGATTAATTATCTCGCGACGAAACGTAGTCGGGAGTTCAGGAGAGAGCATTCGAATCTGCAAAGAGTTGTCGAAGACAAAGAACAAAGGGCCGGTCTGTCGAGGGTAATATTCGAGGGGCACCGAGCTCCACGGTGCGGCCGGCGCAAAGCTAGCGTTAATTAACAATTAAAGTTATTACGTCCGTTCGGTTCCGGACGGACGACTTTTCTACTTATGCTCCTCGTATCCACGGTCGAGACGCGGTCGCACACACGCACATACGCACACATACACGCGTGCACAAGAAAAGCTTGCCTAGCACGTTCGGAAGCGGCACGCGCATACATTTGCATTTTACGATGCGTCTAATTGAGCTGTTCGTTATTTTGTCGTGGCGATCACCGGCGCGCGAGCATGTACGGCGCATTTTATCGTCACCCGTTACGCGATCCTGGTGTTCCGGATCGAGAGAAAAACGACGGAACCGATCGTGTCGTAGAGCGATAAAAAATCATTGCCAGCGAATACGTTACTGTTGCAGGAATATACAATACGTGTTTATTTTTAGAGACGACAGTAATTCGCGACGGTGTTCGGTAGAGCATGAGGAGAGTCTACACCAGTCTACACGATGTACGCTGAATTAACTGTGATTAATTATTCCGCTAATTATTCCGGTACTCCGGTTATTATTTACACAGTTCATTGAGAATTCGTACGAAGCTTGTTGAACGTTGCAGTCGAACGTTATGCTTCGTATTAACACCTTTATTTGGCGCCATAATTATCGATAAACAGAGTCGAACTCGGTAAACATCTGATACTAAAGTTTATTCACCAAAAGATCATATCCGATGTAGTGTATGAAAAAAATATGAACATAAAATACTGATATATTTACATACATTCTTTATTGGCTTGAAATTTTGCAAGATAATATTTGTAAGTATGTAGATTCTATCATTCTAATTGCTCAAAATGTTTCTATATCGTGTTACAAAAAGAGTAACATTTATAACTTAAAAATGGTAACCTATCGTAGTACATTAAAGTAAGAATTATTGTAAGAACCGTAGGATTTTCGTAAAAATTGAAATGCATAGATTGATCGATGCATCTTTTCCGTTCTTCTATACGCGGTAGAGTCTAAAATCTATAATTGAATCTCTAAAACGGTAATATTTAAGGAACAAACGGCAGTCGAAAAATCGTTATAAAAAAGCAGCTCAAACGATATACAAGGTAAATACGCCATTATAAAATCGTGAAAAGAGAAACTCCAAGAGATAGAAAAATCGTGATTCGTAGGATACCTCGTCTACCTCGGCATCTATAATTGGATCTAAAGTCTGCTAAACCACGCCTGCGTCGGCAGGTGACGCTTAGAATTTCGAGGGACGAATGATTTCTATTTTCTCTAGAATATATTGTGACACTTTTGATATAATAAAATTAAAAAATATATATGTCTATATTTTTAATACAAATTATATTTTAAGTTTCTTTCTCTTTCTCTCCCTATCCTGCTAAATATCTATACAAATTTTTCGAGAACGTGAATATTTCGCAAATTTGCGCAATTTAAAAAATGGTTCTATTACGCGATCGGATCTTCCTGAATATTAAAAAAAATTTGATGATACCTCTTGGTGACCGTTCCGAGAGGCAAAACTCGAATTTTCGACGTTGTATTATAAAATATCCAGCGTAAATGCTGCGTGCGTAAAAGAACGTACATGCATAAAATATAAACACTCGATGCGGCGAATCGTTGAAGCCGACTGCGTGCTCGCGGCCACAAAGCATTTCTCGTCTCGCGTTATTAATGGCATCCCTCGGTATTTTTTTTATAAGACTCCTTTTGCAAAACCCTGTTCGCAAATATAATAAATACGGATGTTTCATTTCCAACATATAGTAGATGCGAACTAATTAAATATGAGCTGAGACTGACCAGCGGGAAATATTTACTTTACTCCACCGGATCGATTAATGAAATTTCAAAAGTCAATTAACATCGCGAAACATCAAACATTACTTAAATCTCGGTCAATCGCATTATATTCGATTATTTATCACGGTAAATACAAAAACTGATCTTTATATGAACCCAAGAGCGTGGCTGTGCTACGTATAAAAATTTATTAGAAGATACGTAGGAACGGAATAGAAGTGGAAAAAAGAGACGCTAGGGAGCTTGTTTGAAAACTACTGTAAAGCAAACAAATAACAGTGCAAGTTACAAAAAAACAACTCGTCGAAAATGCCGGCGGGCACATTTGTCTAAAAATATACGAGTCATCGAAACTATGGTTCGGCATTGTGCTTTTTGCAAATTAAAAGTTCTACTCGCAACGACTCTCGCGCGCGCGCGTATGTGGAACGTAATATATATTTTTTATTCCCCGGCCTAGAGCCCGCTCGTGCATTTCGCTGACAACCACCCGCCAGCACTCGCGCTCGTTTATATTTGTTTATCGATTGGATTGTTGCTCGCGTGACAAAATGCCGGGCGAGAGGAAGCAGTATGAAATGGACGTACACGGGCTCTCGCCACGGCGACGGCAGCTCTAACAGCAGAATTAAATTTAAACGCCAGTGATGCCGAGTCAAAAAATCATACAGCGTAAAGAGAAGATCGAAATTGTTTACTTCCGGATTTTCATACTTTTTTTTAAGAAAAATCTCGTTGTATAAAAGCAAATATTATTTAAATGTACGAGGATGAGTTTTGTAACATTATACGTTGCAATCGAAACGTAAAAAACATGGGATAAACTGTTAATGATCTTTTATATGAAACAAATTGTTTTTGTGCAAAATCATAAATATAATTCAATTAACATTACCAAAGCGATGCTTCTTTCCTCGCTTTGCTCGAATCTCTAAAACAAATATAATTATATCACTGTCGTTTAAATTGGAAAATTTGTGATATGTAAATTATGAGTAATTTTAGCCTATCAATCTTGAAATTTACGCCCGTCTTTATTCCGTAACGCGGTTTGCCGATCTATCGCTGTAGATCTTTTGGACGGTATAACAAATCAGGTATAAGATATTCGTGCTTGCAGAGCTATTCCCGCGAAAAATTGCCCTAACATTTCGGCGTCGCACATACGTCCCTCTGATCGATTTCCGGCATCTACGATAGTTACGATACGATATACAATACCTGACGCGATATCACACTTGGTCATGGTGACGCCGAAAAAAAAAAACGGATATAAAACGTGGATGCCCAGGTAGCATTCGGATGACCTTTTGTCTAAAAGACATCATTAAGATGTCTTTAAGATGCCAGAAATATTAAGGATACGTCTTTATGATGTCTTTTAGACATTAATTGCTACCTGGGTGTCTCATCGCACACCTATCGTTCGACGGTATAAAATCGCACGCAATCTAATTGAGCCGAGATAATAAATGATGAGACGTAAAACCACTCACCAGCCGATGCCATCCTGTCGGTCTGCTCCTTCGCCGCCGATGGAGAATCACTCACGCTATCGCGGATCCGAAAAACATGACTAATTACCGCGCGCGTTAATTAGCCGCCACTCGGCACTTTATTCGGCGATGCACTTCGAACGTGTAATACTGTAAATAATGCGAGGTTATGTATATACGCGATAATCCGCACTCCGCCCGTCAATTCGCTCGGCACTCCCGAGTCCCGAGCTCCCGATTCTCCTGAAGCTCCGTTGCACGTCGCGACGTATTTCGCGTAACTGAAAAAAACCGATAACTAACCATTGCGACGGTCGAGAACGATCGCACGCCTCTTAATTAAGTATGCGCCACGATATCTCCATCGGTCCTTGATACCTTTCGACAGTTTCGTTCGGCACTCGTTCGCGCGCGACTTTGCCTGGGAGTAAGTATGTCCGTACATAGCGCGAAGTTAGGTGGGAGTGGTAGGGGAGAAGGCGACTTCTCGCGAAATCGACTCGAGGCGACTACGCGATTCAAAACAAACATCTCAACCCTCCCCTCTCGCACGTGCGAGAAGCCGAATATCAAAAAATAAGATTGCTAGAATTAAATCTGTTCGAGAATATGTTTCTTTTAACTGTCTCCTTGTTTTCTCGCGTACGCTGCAGAATAAAACACAAATATATTCAAACATTAGGGATAAAGAGAGGGGGGGGGGGGAGGTGCGACAGACATAAATAAACTTTTTAAATAAAAAAGACTCCCGACTGCTGCCTAAAGTAAGTTAAATTATAATAAAAAACAAAAAACTTAAAACTTTAATGGTAAAAAGACAGGTTTAAAAGGTTTAAAATAATAATAATAATAAAACAAAACAAAAAATCTTAAAATTAATTAGTGAAAAAAAAACAGTTTTAAAAAGTTTAAAATAATAAAAAAATATGAAAAGGTAATAATTTTCTAAATACTTAACACATATATAATAAAAAATACTTTTTTACTTTTACGCTATAATTAATTGAACATTTAAGAAGAGCAGCCTTCGATTGGCAGCAGTCGGGGGAGTAAAAAGAGAATATCGTGCCTGCGCGTGATATTCTCTTTTTTTTTACAATGTGCAAGGACCGAAATCTGAGAGAGAATTCCTCTCTACCGTTTGCCCGCTGCCTTTCGACCACTGGCTACAGTGATATATGAAGCGGCCATGGACCCCCCGTAGCCGGGGTTACGAACCTCCAAATTGATTCGAATCGTTCCTCGGCCATAATGCTGGATAACTAATGACGCTCACGCGCTCCCGATATTCTCGGACAGGTACGAGATCTCATGCGCGCGTACGAAAATCTCCCGAAACAACGGTACTGTAAAGCCGTTTGAATTGCGTCAGGTCGCTTGATCGATTGTACGCATTTCTTCACTTCATATATAACACGATAGGAATGTTAAAGGAGGAAGAGCATTGCTATAAAAGACTGAATCCTCTCATCTCTGAGGTATTTAAAAATATTGATATTTGAAATGTTGCATAAATATTTGCCTTATATAAATATTTTGAAACAAATGTTTTAGACTTGATCTAAAATCACTATAGAAGTTTTATGGACTTTCTGACATTTCGTCACTTTCCAGAGACTTACAAAACAAATGTAACTATTTAATGTTATAATAATTATTTACGACATGTTGATAAAATAGTAATAAATCGAAAAGCCTTCCTTTTTATACGATATAATACGAATACACTTGCAAATGATGCGTTCGCTGTTTTATCGCATCCGTCTAAAGTGCGATTTCAATATCCGCAATGTGGCACTTTAACCGGCTAATCATGGTCGTCCGCGCACACGCATGCAGATACATATTAATTGGCACGCAATACAAAAAAGCCTGATATACGGCCCGAGCGTCAAAGTAACCGGGCACGTCCATCGACGTCGGCAATATCAAATTGAAAAGTAATATCGGGACCGAAGTGTGACATAATTGCCTGTACATTGGCTCACATGTGCGCTCACGTCCAGCAGGGTAATTACAAACTGTGGCTTCCCACATGAACGCGCTTGATACACGGACCGGTCGTCTTCCCAACGAGCTATCGGCTTTTAATAATCGGCCGTGAAACTCGTTAAGATGCCGCCGGTTAATCGACGTAATGCAGGCATTTCACCTCTAATTGGCGAAATCGAGGTCTCAATCGGAGCACCCAAAAAGAGTTGGCGACGATGTCTCGTGGACTCGTGCACGCAGCTGCTTAACGACTTGCAGAGTACGCAGTACACTCACTTAGTGTCATTAATGCCTTTGTGTTATAACGAAGATGATGAAGATGCTTTTTAAATCACAGAAAGAATTTCTGACGGCGCGATAAGAACTGAAGAACCGATGAGAAGTGATAAAACGGCTTTTAATATTGTGAACAATTGCAATATTCGCAAAAATTAATCTTATTATTAACTTTAACATTGAACTTGGAAATAAATCACGTCGATTCAAGTTCTAATTATTTTCTAAATTTATTTTCGTTGAAATGTATTAGATTGCGATAAACTTTTAAACAATTCAAGATTATGCCATTTTAAACTAACATTATTTGCCTCATAATAAAAAGGATTCAAAACCATCGATTTAGCGTCTAAGAAGGTAATCAATAATCCGAGTAGATAACTGGAAAAATTAAAACTTACTAACATTGAGAACTTTTTACTCCAATATTAGATGTTATTATCCTCTGCTTTTTAATCAATCGATTATTAATTATTTATTATATACGTATATACGAGATTGCAGTCGAAAATAAATCGGTTCCTCTTCGGCGAGGTATAGAAGTAATATAAAAAAGAATACGCGCTTATTCTTCCAAGTTATAAACTGTTTTGATGCTTAAATTTTACTTGATGTATAGCGCCGACTTGTTGCAAAAAATCACGAAAGCGTAATTGCGAAATTTATCAAAGTAGCGCACCGAAATTTTTTAGCAAACATATAAATCATGCATTTATCATCCACAGAAACTAGCGGATTAATTCTCGACATGCCTTTTTCTTCATTTTGGCGTATAATTAAAAGTGATAAATGTGCATCATTTAATATTTAATAGTCAACGCGACAATGTGTGATGTGCAACGGGATGCGTTAGAAGACGCGATATAAAGAAGGATCTGACTAACACCCACATGATGACGTTCTGATAATCAGATAATGACGACGCGCGAGACAAGTTTGTATGTACATTTATCGATGTATGAATGGGAAAGACGATGCAGATGGAAGAGAAGAAAGTAGAGAAGATATATAAGATATTTTAAGTTATCCACATTTTTTTTCTTTTATTCATAAGGGAAGAAAGAAAAAGAAAGAAAACCATATAAAGATCTGATATTTATAATAAAGGACATTTTTCAAAATCCTCCCACGTTTATTATTACTTTTGTGAAAATATATTTCTTCTATAAATAAAAATTAAAGACGATTTTAAGCTGACTATTCATCCACATATGATAAAGTTATTTTACAATTTACAAGTTATTTTACAAGTATGTATTTTAAAATATATTAGATTCTTGGAAATACACAGTTATAAACTATATAAAAAACCATACAAGTTTTGTCTATAACATTTTTTTATATATCTTATCATTTCGATGATAATTCTTTAGAATTCAATATAAGCGTTAACTTTGATGGGTTGTTTCACTTCTTAAATCTCAAACTAAGCATGTATAAAAAATATATGTGATTTATAAATATTTAAACAATATATTTTAAGGAGAATTAAATCGCTTCCGAATAGTTGCGACAATTCCCTTGTGAGTAATATATGTATGCATGTACTATATATGTACATGTTGTCTGTGTTGTATGTGTAGATGTGTTGTATGTGTAGATGTGTATATATGTACATATATACATATATTGCTTGCGTACTGAAACGAAAATCCTCTCAGAGTACTACCTAAAGAAGATGGAGAAAGATAATACACGATAAGCATAGACAGCGCTAATAAAGATACAAAGAAGAATATAAAGATATTAACGGGATCATGAAAGAGAGAAAAAAGATCGTATAAAGTTACTAGATACTTAAAATAAAAGAAAGAAAAGAGAGAAACATTTTTGTATTCAAAGACTCTAAGCTTAATTCTACCATAATCATCCACAATAATTAATTAGCGCGTAAAGATAGCACGACGCTATTTTAAATAATTTTAATTGCTTCCATGCTGTGAGAAATTATATCAGTCAGAGAATTAGTTCACTGATCATGTTGAGACTATCGATTAATTTTTAGATCCGATAAGCCATAAACGTACCAGCAGAGATCATTAATGTAACACACCATCCACTTGCCTCTTCAATTACAACGCGTGAACGATCTGCAAGAAGGGAACACGGCAAAGAAAGAGAAATGAGAGAGCAAATCGTCAACGACGAAGATAATCGAATGGTATCGCAACGGGGATATAATCTAGGAATTATTACGACAAACGAGGCGCCACGTCCGGATGTCAAGACAGCTGGTATCATCCTATTAGAATAAATGTAAAGCAGGAGATGGCATTTCCCATCTTCCTCTCTTTTAAACTCATCTCTCTCTCTCTCTCTCTCTCTCTCTCTCTCGTTTTTTTCTTTTCTTTCCTCTCTCTCACTTGGTACAGCTTTACGTCTGACTTGGCACAGGGGTAGAAAATAGGAGTCGACCGAAGCGCGGTAGGGCGCATTTACATGATATGAATATAATGGAGAGGGCTGGGTCGCTGGCAAACTCGGGCTACGAGAGAGCGCTACCTGTTGAACGAAGAGCCCGGGGATCACTCGTGACCCACAGGATGTGTTCGGGGTTGTCGGTAGGCTCGTTGTTGACTACTATAACGGGTCATTTCGCGGACTTTGACTGCTTATCGAATGACGGACAAGCAGTCACAACAATTATTCACAGTTTATGCACTCTCTCTCTCTCTCTCTCTCTTGACGTTGAAAAATAAGCATAAATAGAAGTGTAATACATCTGAGGTACCTACATTGTATATCTACATGTGTAGCAATAATTTTCTAGAAATAATAATAGCTCCCTCTTGAAGGTAGAAAAAATATTCACTGAGACTTAAAAGCTCCTTCAAATATATTACATTGGCTACATCGTGTGGTATAACTTTATACTCTCAAAGTACACTTTGTTGTAACTTTTATGCCCATGGGTTTGTATCCTATCGAGTAATTTCGCACAGCACGTAGTTTCTTATTCTCGCACCAATAATTATTACCGCTCACAAACGTGATATACCGCGCAAATAATGAGATAACGATCTTTCCTCGGCTTTCAAATTAAATAGGATACGCGTTTCCACGAGCAATATGTGCGCAGACGCGTATTTACGTTTCGTCCCTCGCATCCCATCTGCCTAATTAAGGGTTATCCGAGTACGTCTAATAGGATACCAGCGTACTATCGCGTTGCCCACGCTGAGCCTTGAGAACGAAGACAAAATCCTATATGCTATATAAATATGTATAGGATAAAGTTCGCGCGCGCCTCTTTCGGAGAAAAATCCGAAGGTGCTTTCTTCCTTTTCCGCAATTGTGCATGACGGCGATTCCCTGTCTCTTCAATATCTCACGAGCAGGTAAAATCCCGCCCGTTTATCCAAGTGACCAGTTAGGCGCGTAAAGTTGACATTTCTATGATAATTTTTCGATTCTACAGTCGCACTAAAGAAAGGCAAAATATGTTTACAATCGGCGACCCAAAAGGCGACGATGCAAGCTCGGTTACCTCTAAGACGCGATTGCACTTGCACGGTTTTCGAGTTACTGTCGCGATCCGCATCCTTGCGGATCCTATCATTTCCCGTTCCTCGATTACGAGCGATCCCGACTACCGCGATCCCTGAGATTGCAATTTTCAGGAATGGCGAACGGGCAGGTTGCATCTCGGGAGACGTAAGACGAGCTAGCTCGTAAAAATCGCTCTCGCGATCCCGGGGGTGGGAGGTCGGAGGGTGAGAGACAGCGACGGACCTAAGGTGAGGTGAGGAGAAGGAAATGAGCGTGGTACGCGAGAGAAGGAGAAAGAGAAAGAGAGTATTGCAGAAGCAATATAAAGGGGCAATAAAATCACGACAGCCAACAATACGGGTAGACTTGGCCCGCCTTCAGTTTCACCTTATCCTCTCGCGTTCTCCACTTCTCTCCTTGCCCTTTTTCCTCTTCCCCACCGATACCGGGGGATGTGCAACCTAGGTCAATTTTATCTGCCCGTGCTTCGTACTATAGGTAACGCCGATGCGAAAGTTTTGAAATTTTAACTTTACGAGGAGCTACGGCGGAGCCCATCGGGAAATCGACCTCCATCGGAGTTGGACTGCGAGGAAATTTGGAAAAAAAGCGTAGCCACTTTTGGTACTTTGCACCATGTTTATTCGCGAAACAGATTTACGTCCGATTTAAAAAGAAAGGAATTAAAATGGTTAAAACGAAATGGTTGATTATTTTCGATAAATCAAACAAGAGTTCAACAAGTTGAACGCGAGTTTAACAAGTTTGACGGAATAATATTCTGAACATTCTCAAATTTATTTTCACATTGATATCGATACGTGTAAAAAAAATTTTGAAAGTGGTAGTTGAAGAATTGGAAAGCGTTCTGGAAAAACTATTAATTCTAAAATTTGACTTTTCTATTAATCCATAAATCTTATCATTATCTTAATTGAAGCAGCCATTATATCTCGCTCGCTAGTATAAATAATTACCTAATGATATTCGTTGCTAGTTGTAAAGTGTAATTTTACATGAATGCTAAATTTGTATCTATTTAACATTTAACGTATCTGGAGATGCCTATTAATACTGACATTAATAGAGTATAAATTACATTAAATTACGAATAAAAATAATTAATTTTGTAGTTTAATTAGCATTATAAAGAGTTAAAAGCGATCATCGGTGTACACGCGGGACGCGATTAATTTCAATTCTCGTCACACAACTTCCTACGAGACTACTGTCCGTTCTAAGGAATCGTTAAAGGGCAAAAAGAAGAAAGTATTAAATAGACAGAGTATGTGCAGAACAGGCGCCACTGTCTCGACACGAGTGCATTGAAATCATTGGAACACGAGGCACGATCGCTCAAGCGCCCGCTATACGCTATTATACGTTAATGACGAGCTGACTAACTGACTTGTAAGTGCACGCTATACATCACTACGTATCGTAACTAAATATATATTTACGACGTCGCTGGTATAGAAAAGTAAAAGTAAAGATAAAAATGTTGCTCTCAAAAAATTGGCAAATTAATCAAGAAAATGAAAAGACGCGAGTAAACTTTTATTTTAATAGCATCTCGATTCTTTTGTTTAACAACGGTCAACATTCGGTTATTGTAAAAGAGCAAAAGATATTTTTATAACAAATTAAAAATATTTTAATAAATATTAAAAGTTTACCATACCAGCCGTATTTCAAAGGGAGAGAATTTGGTAGGTGCAACATTCACTTTTGATATATGAAATGATTGAGAGTTAAATAAAGATAAAAGGAGGGCAAATTTGTATACCGCATGTTTAATTTGACCGTGCCGATTGCTATTTGAATCCCTGCAGGGTATCCCGATGATTAGCCAGCGTCATCGCTGTGTCCAAAACGCTATTAAAACTCGCGTTATATAAGCCTAAAGCCGCCACGGTCGCGCTCGCTTGCTGAAAGCCCGGGCTTATTATATGCATGGATAGCGGAGCATCCGGTTAATAACAGTCCCATTCGCTTTGAATAATTTGCCGGTGTTCCGAAGTCCGGCGCTAACCGGAGAGACCTCCCTCGAGCGTTCTCTCCCCCACCACCGGCACCGTCCAGAAAACTTTCGATTCTCAACGCACATCGTTATTAAGCGTAGTTCGTAATTAGCCGCTGCTAATAACTCACACGTATTCGCGCGCTTTGTACGCACACACGTAGGAACTGAGAGTGAACGAGAACGAAAGAGAAAGAGGGGAAAAGGAAAGGTGAAGACGGGATGTACGAGCAGCCGACCCCCCCAAGAATGCCATTGTGCTTTACAATATCCACGAGCTATGAGCAAGGTTATTAAAGGGTTGAGGTTGCGCCTAAGATTAGGGGGAAAAGACGGCTGTGACCGCGAAGCCCTTAGAAAGAGGAAGAGCTTTCTCCTCGCACATAAACCACATGCGATCCACGCTTGCTCGTGCTTGTACTCGCGCTCTCGCACGCAAGCTGTGGGTGCTTTCATACGGGAACGTCGAAAATACGCGAGCTCGAGATCAAAGCTCGAGACCGAGCCTAACCAGGAAGGATGGTCCCGTACGCGTGCTCTACGGGGGATGGTTTGGTGCGATGAAAATGCGCTTTATAAGACCAACAAGTCGGAAGAGTCAGGCTTTCGCGCCCATTCACGAGAGGAAGAAACTACGAGGTTTGAAGGTAAATGTCATTCTACAGCTGGCTGCGCTCGCATAATCATGATTATCCGCGTTAAAACGCGGAGAAGCATGCTTAAAATGTGTAAGAAGACGTGAGGGATAATAGAATACTTTACTCGTTTGATGTGGTGTTTTCACGAGGAAAATACAAGTTGGAAAAGCCTTTGCACGCGTTTAAATTTTACTCTGTTGTTTACTAGCGCGTTGCAGTTCTTGTCGTTTAAAGTTAGATTTGAGAGTACTCGACTGACAATGAGCCAGCTTAGAGTTTGCAAATTTCTCGAGTAAACAAGCTATCGATTCGCGTAATAAATAATGCTTTTGCTGGCGTATCGCGAGCAGTGCTTCGATTGCGTTCACGCTCCAAGAAGCAGACCTGATAACGATGAAAAATGTTTCGACTATTCACGTTTAAACGCGTAGATACACTCTAACGGAATACGAGATCTATACACGCGGTTATGGTCTTGTAAATTGATCGCTTCGCGCGCGACATGAGACGAGAGTATAAATTTCTCCGAACAAACAAAAATCATGTAATTGCCGCAATAAACTTTCGCGTGGTCGAACCGCTTCAGTAAAATTCCGTCCTTTCATTCTTATTTATTAACCATCAACCGTTGACGGACATCGTTATCCCGACATGCCGAGATATTCAAAGTCCTCAAAAAGTAGAACTGATCGAGAAAGGAGTATGATTCAGTTAAGTGTTCGAAATTTTTGTTTTAAAGGCTTTTAAAATTTGCGTTGAATGTTCACGCAGTATTATTTCTCATTCTTAAAAGCATATTCGTCAATATTTTAAGAAATATTAAAAAAATGCAATAAATCGGAATTAAATTCAATATTTCGATAATTAAATGAATGCTTATATAATTCAGAGCTGGATGCAAAAGTCAAGAACATTAAAATTTCAAAATTATTTGCGGATAATATAATTCACTTAACTTCTGAACTTTCGTAAATAAAATTATCGAAATATCGAACAGCGATACAAAATTTTAAAAAAGTAAAAATTTGCACATGGATGTAAATGTTTACATCCAATCGTAAAAATTAATTCACGATTTTTTTTTAAATTCCCTATTTTTACAAAAGAAAACACATGCGACATTCGTTAAAATTCGTGATACCGGAAGAGTTAGGATATCACGGTAACTAGGACGCTCGCGTCAGATGCGTCAGCAGGTGCGTCGTCAGCACGCTATCGTGACGTGCTATCGTATTCGCTAGATTGAGTGAACACTGACCTTGCGAAGAAGGCCGCGGCTGCGCTGGCCTGCGCCGGCGTCCCGGGCACCCCGCTCACGTTGTACGAGTACTTGGTCTCCTGGTACACCTGATACACGTTCGGCTTCGAGTGCGACGATCTATGGTAGTAGTGATCGCCGCCGTGATGACTCTTCTCCGTCTGCTGCTGACCGATCTTGGCCAGGCTGTAACCCTGCGCGGACGAGGACGGCGCCTTGCTGTGACACTTGTCGCCCTTCTCGCACGTGGTGGGCGCGTGAAGAAGATGCGACTTCTCGTGCGCAGACACCAGCACGGATGCCGGCTGTTTGTCCACGGTACCGTAAGCCTTGAAGTCGGCGTAGCCCTTCAGCTCGCCGTAGTAACGCAGATTCTCGACTTTGTAACCGTGCCCAGCATCGTGACTCTTGGCCTTGCTGACCTCGTGCTTGTTGTAGCCGACCTCCTGCGAGGTCGACTTCATTCTCTCCGCGCCGCACTTGCTGACCGCCGAATCGCCGCCGTGCAGAGCGACCTTCCCCGATAGCTTTTCGATCTTCAGCATGGATCTCTCGCTCGGACGACCTTGAACCGCGTCGCTGCTGCCGCCACGATTCGACTCCGACCCGGTCCCCTTGTACTTGTCGCACGTTGTTACGTCGCCGTGTGAAACGCCACCACTATCTGGAAAGACATTACCGGCGATACCGTTAGCAACGTTGCTACCACCGATTCCGCGAGTCTGATGATGTTGCTGATGATGGTGATGATGTTGATGATGATGATGACTCTTTGGCGGTTCAACGTGACACCGGGAATCGCAATCAACGCCGGTCTCCTGCAACAGGTTCTCCTTGCTGTTGTTATTATTGTTATTGTTATTGCTGTTGCTGCGCACGTCGCACGTCTTATGGGAGAGCCGTTGTCGCGCGATCGCGGCGCGTGTTACTTCCCGTGCGGTCGGCGTGATACTGGCCAGATTAGAGGGCGTCTCGGCGCCATGAGTGCCGGTGTTCCCCCTTCCTGCGCTGGAATTACCGCCACCGCCACCACCGCCACCACCGCCGCTGATGCCGCCACCCCCGCCTCCGCCACTGCCACCTTGCCGTCTGCCTCTCTCCTCCTGCCGAATGATAACGCGACATAGTAGTCAGCTTGTAGTACTACTGATTCATGCAAGTTTCATCGTTAACACGTCGGCCGTCGCCACGTGAGCTAGCGAGAAAACGGAGCAACATAATAGTAGAGCGCGATCGAAAGCGACTGACAAAGTACAAAAGTCTCTTCCGAGTCGCTTTTCGAGAAAAGTTGAATTTACTTATAAGAAAGCAGTTATTCGCAATTTACTCCAAAATTTACTTTTGGTGATTTAGTTTATCAAACAGTTTTATAATAAAAATATCATAAAAAATTTTACGATATAATTATTTTATTATTACTTCAATTTTTATAATATATTTATAATCAATTAGTGAGGTCTCGGAGTAGCCCATATTCTTACACGTTTCACGAGCGAACGAGAGAATTTCCTATATGTTACGGCTTACCTGGATCCTCTTAAAGTCGTCCTGCCGTCTGGACACTTCGGCGTACTTAGGCGGATCGGCGTGATACTTGGGCGGCGGTTCCGATTTCAACTGGGCCTCCTGATAGCGCGGCGGCCTGTCGAACTGTCGATACTTGGGCGGATCGATGTACGGATTATTCCGGTGCCCGTAGTAATTCGGCAGTTGACACTCCGTGAGATCCGACTGCGACCGGTTCAGCTGATGGTAGTCCGACGTTGGCGCGTTCGCCAACGTCTTCTGCTGCTCCTGATGACTCTGCTTGCTGTGCTTTACAGCTTGCGGCCTCTCCTGACCGTCGGCGTGGGACTTGATACTCTTATCGGCACGCTCCTTGCACACCTCGGACTTATCCCTCCTCTCCTGACCGACGGACGGGAGTCCATCGATCTCGTAGAAGGTCAGCTCCTTCTTCAGCTTTTGATGCGACTTGTCATGTTGCCATGGATTTTCCGATTTCACAGGCGGGTCTATCTGATAGAACGTGAGCTCGCGGGAGTCCTGAGACTTCGAACGTGTCTCCTGGGACAAGTGATGCTGCCGTTCCGGCTGAGAATGGCTACGCGAGTATCGCTGATCGAGTCTCAGACCATCCTGGTGCTTTATTCGTGCGAATCTGTCGTTAGCGCCGAGCCTGTGCCCGTACTCAAGATACTCGTCACCGTATTTGAAAATTTGCCGCGGCTTATATTTCTCTTCAAATTGCGAGTAATTATAGGTATTGAAACCGACCTGATTAAAATTCCTGCTGAGATTTGTAGAGTCGTAATCGATCGCGGTCACCGCTTCCATATTTATCTGAAACAAAACGGAAAAAAACGTTAATAAAGTAGGAAAGTCTCGAGATTTTTATAATACGTTCAAGTTTTTATTGTAACAATATAATTTTAATGTCGCTTCTTTAAGTCTACAATCGACGTATCTTTCGAAGAAAACGAGATACTGGTGATGACGGATAAAGCGTGAGACGAGTGTCCTTGAAGAATCCACGCGAAATGCACGAGTGGATTCGAGAAAGACAAAGAGGAGCAAGGAGCAAGAAGCAGAACTGGAGACAGCGACGGCGGCCATAAATCGGGGAAGACCGTCTTCTTAAATGCTGGAGTATTTAGCACGAAACAAAAACCCGCCGTGAGATAAATAAAATCTGACACTGGGAAGGCGTACCATCACTATCTACCGCGTCGTGTCTTGAATAAAGCCTCGCTCGCTCCAACGAAAGAGACAAAAATGATGCTCAAGAACCCCATCGGAACATACCGAGAGGGTTGAAGAAGACCCGGAGCTTGTGTCGAAAATCGGGCCGAGAAAACCGGTTCACATCTCGAAACCTGAAGATCGATCGGTACGTGTGTATACAGTATGTTTCAGGAATGTTCACATACGAATTCTTTGAACGTTTTGGAATTAATGTTTTTTTCACAAAAATTAAATTTGAAATCGAGATATGTTAAGGTGTTCTAAGCTGGCGCCTTTCCTTTTTATGAATCCCTTTGATAAGTCGTATTTTTCTCACAGAAAATTTACCTAATTTGGCACTATCACTTTTTGCAATTCTGTACCACTTAATATTTTTTCGAAAATATTTTAAATTAAAATTATTTAAAAGTTTATCTTAAATATAAGAAAATGTAAGATGTCATTATTAATTTTCATTCTTATGCCTTAATACGTATCTATCATATAAACTTTTAGATTTTGATTTGCTTACAATTTAAAAGTACAAGCGGTAATTTTATTATTGTTCAGGGAAAACTCTTCAAAAAAAAATTTATTTAAAAAGAGCTTGTAGATAAAGACGAACTTGAATAACCTGGGACACCCTATATATACGCAGGACCGCCTTCAAAACCGATGTATCCGAGATCACATGAGATTTCGCTTTCTTTTCGTGCGAACCCTTATCCAGAACGCTGCGAGGCACGATGAACAACCGAGATGCCTGGGCGCGATTAGCCGTGGCGACTTCGCGAGAGTCGACTCGCTAAAGTAACGTCCTTGTCTCTGTGCACGTTTTACGTGTAACAAGAGGAACGCTCGATCTCAGGACGAGATGATCTCGCGAGTTAATATAGGAAAAAAACAAACCGACAAAATTATTGATTACTGTAACTTTCGCAGAACAATCACGTTCGAGCAACCACCTAATCTGGTTTCCACGGGTCACCCAGTACGTACCCGACACTTAATTCGCTTCGTGAATCGGGAATGCTCCCGCAGGGCCACGGTTATATATTACAGCTGGTAATGAAGACTCTCCACGGCAAGAGCAGCGAGCTACCGACGACGCCTTATTTATCGCTTCACCTCAAATATACAATTAACATGTTGAGAAGGCGTCCGGAGATAGCGGAATATCGCGCGTTGCGCCGGCATCTTTCTCTTCGTTTTCTTCTCATCTCTCCTCCTTTCCTTCCTGCCAATTTCTACAACCCCTTTCTCGACAAGGAAAACGCGAACGGCGAGACCAAGGCTGACTCGCGCTCGCGCGCCTTTCACTTTTATTATCGTGGAGCTCGTTAGAGCGATCGTTCCAAGAGTGTTAACCCGGAATTCGTCGCCAGAGGAAATTTATAATGTCCCCCTATTTTTACGAAACTTCGCTCGTAATGCGAAAATGTGGCGACAGCGTCTACGGCAAATCCTAATAGACGTAATTAATATACTCATTCTTCAATTTGTCTAGCATTTAGTTCACGTTATTATCTTGAAAAATGATAAACTCGATTTTCCACGCTATTTAAACTTCATTCTTGGCTGTTGTGGGAATATATTCAACACGAATGCTGTGTACAATAATCTAGTGATGGTCTAATTATTCGGAAAATCAGATTTTGTTTAATTCATCTTTCCAACGTATTTACACACGAAAATAAATGTTTTTTTTTTTTTACGTTTGTTCATGAAAGCATGGAAATATATATATGCATCAAATATAAATACAACTACTGTGTAAACATGGCCGTTTTTAAATTTATAACAAACATACATACGAACGAATAAAACGTGCCATCGTATCAATAACAGTGAATTTTCGGCTATCCATCCTGGTAGATTATTGGATCCTGCTTATCGTACATAAATCCAGTGACAGATATAAAAAATATTGTACGATACGTCGAAATAAAATATCGCCGTCGCATGTCGAATCTGCCGTATGCGCGATTTCTCGACGCAATAAAAAAATACTCGTTACTCGACTCGTGATGGAATGTTCCGAATGAATGTATGATGCGCCGTTGACCCCGATGCAAAGATGCCATTTTTTTTCACGATGATGCCGGATGACGTGCAGCATTATTAAATATCATTAAAGAGAAACGCTGTTGGGACTTACGGGAAATTGTATGATGCAGCTTGCATCTCGTCAAATAAATTTCATGCTCATATATGTATATCCGCGTGATATCCTTGTATTGAGAGAAAAAAAGAGAAAGAGATTTGAGTACTACAATATTCTCGTTCCTTTAATCATTAAAATTACATTGAAATCATTATATTACAATCTATAATCTAATATATCATAGAAGTTTCTTTCTGTTTCACTTAAGGGAATTTTTATAGTATGCTGCAACATTTTTACAATCATACTATATATTTTTTTTTATTGATAAATTATTCGAGTAGCCAATTGAAATTAACTAATGATCAGAATAATTTATACATTTTGTAATATTTGTAATCTTTCGTTATAGAGCTACAAACTTTTTAGAGTGTTATATCTTGGGCTATCTCATCAAGTATCGAAATGAGTTCATTTGTCCAATGTGATTTTTGCGGGCACGAGCCACGCAACGTTCGCACAATTGATAAATGCACTCGACATTCATCTTCATCACTCATTTACGAGCATAGCGGATATGTTCTGATGGTAATGAAAGCATAGCAAACGATCGCGCGTTGCAACCTCAACCTATAACTCATCCCGTCGCATAATTTGGCAAGCCTAACTTCCCCGTAGGGTGTCGAAGCAAATATCGTACGTTCGGATCGTCATAAATATTAATAGAATCTTTTTTTGGCAGGTTCCACTGCGGAAGAAGATAATCGTGTTGTTTACGCTGCCAATAACAAGCTCCGTCGTCGTTGGGCCTCACTCCTATACGACGAGGCTCGTTTCAAAACGGGGCCCCATAATTACGGGTGCCGCTAAGATTCTCCCGGTGCAGTCGGTGCCCTGTTACGAAGTGTTCGAAATAACCTCGTTTCTCATTAGATCAACACGTGTGTGAAAATTACAGCTATCAACAAGATTAATCGAGCCGATGTACGTATTTTACGTAGAACCATGTTAATGGAAAAATTACATCGGTAAGACTGAAGCATTACGACTAATACTTAATAAAAATTTATACAGATAATTAATGGTATATACTTGGAAAGAATATTGCTCATGTTATTTTATAGTGGAATTTCAATAGAGGTAAATTTGATTTAGATCAAATGAACTTGATATTTAAAGAATAGGAATAGATTTAACATATTAAAATATTATATAGTTTTATGTATAATAAATAAAATATTTTATTACATAATTTTGTCAAATAATTTTATTCATTCCTGTAAATTTTCCTTATTTGAATCAAGTAATATACTCGATCCAAAACTAAATATTCAATCATGTAACAAGAGAACGTGATAATATCACTTCGTGTGAAACTATCAGGTGACTCAATTGAATCCATTTACCTGCGGACATATCGATTTTTCCGAAAGTCGGTGGTTCAGATTTCCATTTGCTCGCCGACGCAGTTTTGCCGGCTGAAAAACTGCAACTACACAAAGGAACCCGGACCACGAGTGGCAATTTCTCTTTCGCAATTTCGAAATTATTAATTTAACTGTTTCCCCTTTAACGTTACTGCGCCCGCGGCTAATATTTCCCCCCCGTAGATAAAGAGCAGAGTGCGCGGAATAGAAACTACTGAATAAAGGAGACAAAAGCGTAAAATGAAAAAGATGGAAGGACCATGAAATAGAGATAGAGAGAAAGAGCAAAAGCAGAGCACGGCGGTGGTACCCTTGGTTACCGTGTAAATGAGGCGATGAACAAAGTTCCGCGTGTAAACACCAAATAAAGGTGGATAACGCGGTTAGTTCCGGCCGCGTGATTGCTCATGAAAATGCTGAACGACTAGCAACAAAGTTATAAGGGACGAAAGTGATTCGCTTACGAAATCCATATGGCTGAAGGACTTTAAATCTGACCCCACGCATCTCATGCGGAGCTTATTATAATTTACATTTCCGGCGCAGTTAAATTCTTACTATTTGCTCTACGGTATTCTCGTAAAATTTAACATTTTCTGACGGCTTAATTTTAACAAGAGAACAAACCGACTACCGTCCTGTACTTCGCAACATTACCTCCTTTTCTTTTTATAATTTTAATTAAATTTCCGAAATACGCGGAATGATGTTAAAGCTTCGCGTATTTAACAACAGCGTCAGCATGTAGCGACGTATATATCTAAATTGAGTGAGAGCTGGCCATAACGCCGGAGTGACGAGTATTATTCACAACTAAACCACAACTGAAAAGTACATGGCGATGTTCGGTGTTATAACTGAATTTTCCATTCCCCGAAGGGATATCAGGGTCGGTACATCCGATTTTCACGGCGGACTGACCTGTCTCAATGCTATCTGCCCCTTCACCGCGGCCAATCAAATTAGAGACGGTTGGTCGGACAGCCGAATGAGAATCCTTGGTCGTTTTGTCATATGTATTTTGTTTCAGCGACGCATAGTGTTATCGCAAGGCGGCTTAACAATTGCGGCTCAATTTACCGTTATATTAGCACGAACACACGTATCGCGATCATGAACAACATATTATACTCCGCCATTCATCGTGGATTTATAGACTTTGTGGCTGTCGCCACAATGAGAACATAGCTGTAAACATTTTTCTTCGTTGGGATAACCGAATTTTCAAAAAAAGTTTTATTAACTATACTAAAAATGTCAATCATTAATTAAAAAGTTCTATGTGTTTATTCCGTCTTATTAGAATGACTAAAAAGAATATCATAAAAATATAATACACAAAAATATTGTATGTGTGAAATAGATAAGACATAAGAAACATAAGAAAATTACATCGCACGCAAATCAAATATAATAATTTGAAACATTCCTAATTCCTTATTCGTAGAAAATTCATTATTTCAATCTTAACGAAATGAGATCAGCTATGCATCTTCCAAACCGTTAGCTTCGCTCAGCGCGGCTGCACGTTGGGAACGAATAAATTTCCCGATTGACTGACTAACGCGCCAGAAAAGCGGACAGCGACTAGAGCAGAAGCCCAGACAAAAAGATGATTCGCGGATAACGGGCGAAGAACCGCGCTGGAAGATATAGAGGCCGAGCAATCTCTTACGGTTGAGTTTGCACCACCTGGGGGAACCTCCCTCGATCACTCCGAATAATCATCGCGAGACACACGAGACTCTCGCATCATCGCCTCCGCGAAAATGAGAAAGTCGAGAGTAAAAATCTGCGAGAGGGAGGCTCTCGCACGTACATGCACGCACGCACAGAGCGCACAAACACGAACGAAAAAAAAATTCTCGAACAAAGCGAGAATGGTCCGTGAAATAACGATCCGGCATTTCTAATACCGCGGACAGGTGAGAAGAAGATTGATCTTGAAGGGTGCCATTATATGCGCCCGGGTGAAATAAAACAAAACTGCATCGCGTCCGCCGTCGGAATAAAACGCCCTACGTTAAAATCGTTCGCTCTCGTGCGATAGCCGCAGCGCGCAGCGCGGTTTCAATAATGAAATTTGTCGCATCGAGTTAACATTTCACTCGACGAGCGAGAACGATTCGCTTAACGCTTTTGGTTAAATAATGATTTAAATGGAACGTTAAAGAATTATGCACCGCTCCCCCCGAATATATTGCGCTCAGCGATACCGTATTTTATTTATCAATGAATCTATCACGAATAAATAAACGGATTAAAACGACCAGCATTTATGTATTTATGCATTATCATATTGAAGTGATAAAATAATAATGAACTGTTTAATTAATTTTTATCGATCACAGGGGCCTTCTCTACGATACTCCATCCTTCGAGATCAACGTTAATGATCCAGCCAAATAACGTGATTCTCGCCACATTACGGAAATGCAGTATACTATCTCTCGCCTTCCCCTCTCTGTTCTCGTCTCTCTCGTTCTCTTTTCGAATCTAATCCTGTTTTTCCACGGGTGGAAAATCACGCAATTAACTGATTAGCGAGATGATTGTGCATATTACGTCCCCACGCGGAGATCACGTCAACAATGATCATTGGTTATTTTCCTTTCATTAAACGGAGATATCATGATATCGCGATCTCATATAAAAACACAACGTTTATTCAATCTTTTTTGCTTTGATTATATATTGCATGTACAACAACAAAATTGTATTAGAGTTAAAAATAATTAATTGGAATTTTTAAATAATCAAGAAATCTTGATAAGTATATTGATATTTCGCGATGCAGCGATGCGGTTTTGCATCGTTCGCCAAGTTGTAGAGACTTAAATTATTCGAACGTTTTGCCAATCCAATCTTTTCCAGCCCTATCTTCGTCTCTCTTTCCTTTACAAACGTAGAAAACATTTGTATCTCCGAATGGTGAAACTACTTGAATTTTTAGGAACCAATTGAGTATACAACTAGGGAGAGGAAAATTGCATAGCTTTGTTAAAAGCCAGTATGAGTGCCAAGAAATCTTTACAGAAAATTCAACAATTTAAAAAATAGATATAAATGCACAGAATCTAAAATACAAACTCCAAAAGTCATACAGATATCTTAAAGACCAATTTGTCGTTACTGAAATTGATTAAATATCAATTTTCTTCACTTTTAATATCTTTTAACTTTCAATATACGTTTAAGCTTGAATACTTGAAATAAGAATTCCAATTTTTAAACAAATTTATTGAAATAAATATCACTTAAAATTGCCTAAAGAACAAGTTCTTTTATATATTTTAAGAATTTTAATCCTCGACCAAATAATAACTTAAAGATTCAATGCTATGGCATAGCTGAAATGTTAATCTTTTTTTTTTAACTTGACTTACAGGATCTGTGAAAAATTGTGCGATTTCGGGCACGCCGTGTAGACATGTCGACAACGTTACCTAATGCATGCAAAGAGACGAAGTTGCATAGTCAAGGAGCTATAAAATATTCTTTCACATAAAGCAGCACCACATACGTGCACGGATTGCTGCGAGCGCCTTTACGCGTACTTGACAAATAGCGAACATCGATACGCGGCTAAATTAGCATTTCGCGAAGCTACGCGCAACACGGGGAAAGGCGTAAGACACGTGCGGCTGGCAGCAGCGTTGAGCAATCGAATTGTAGCTTTGTTGGGCAAAATCAACTACATAACTCCCAGGCTGTATTTACTTTCCGCGGAGGCAAGAGCCAGTGGAACTCTAACGTTCATTTGTCGAGAGTCATTCGAGTTGTTTGACTTGTTCAGTCTCTGTGCGGAGTAATTCTCCGCCGACGAGTTTACCACGCCTTGTCATTGGGAGATGGGGTTAATCCGTCAAAGCTCACTTAGCGCAATTCTCGCGTTTCTCATCGATATAGCGTAGACACGTGTATAGACATACATGCTCCTAGTAGTCTATATAATCGTACTTAATTATACAATGACTCCAAATTATTTTTACTTCAATTTTACTTGTGCATTTGAAGTCGTGTAAAAAATTCGATAAGTTTAATATAATATAGACCGGCCCCTGCCGTAAGAAGCAGCGTGGAAGCATAGACGGTGCAGACATAGCCTCACTAGTTGTCCTCTCTCTTTCCCACCTATAGACTTCTATCCCCACCAAGCGATCAGAAGAAAGAGAGAGGACTACTAGTGAGGCTATGTCTGCACCGTCTATGCTTCCACGCTGCCTTTTACGGCAAAGGCCGGTCTATCTCTATATAAGTCTATGATAATAACAGATACGGCAAGATCTCTCTCTCTCTAATTATTATTAGTTTATTTTTTCTTTGATTTAATTAAATAGATACACGATTAAACATTAACATCAAAGACGCTATATTTTTAGTGCAAAATAATAATTATTTCTCAAAATAACATGTTAGAAAAATAATAGTTGAGCATGCGCGGATAAAAATGTCCGTCTTATCGAGACGCTGCCGGGAATTTTCGAAAATATTTGCAGACGAGCGTATAGGGCTGCGAATTCTGGACGGAAGGGCGCAACCGTGCTATATGTCGCTGGCGAAAACGCCGCGAGCCTTTTAAAGCCCTCTGTTATCCCTGGCAGGCTCCCGAAGGACACTCTTATCTACCGGTCGCTGTTTGCTTTGCGGATCTTAACAGGGTAACGTTCGCCGCCAGAAACGGTTCGGGAGAATTTCTATATCGACCGGCTGGACGACGAGAGCGCGTGCGGAAGGAAGGAAGAACGAGTAGTGAAATAACAGGAGCGAAATGCGCAAGGGAGAAAACGGGGGAAGAAGAAGAAGGCTGACGGGGCCCGGCGTGCCCGACCTCGAGGAGGAGGTAGGGCCACCATTCGGATAAGACGACAATCCGCTGCGCAAATGCCACTGGGATTTAGATCGGACGTCTCTAATGGCAGCAGGATTTCAATGGCAAATGGCACCTGCCAGATCCTCCACCGCTTGTTTGGCCAAAGGATTTGCAAAGTCTGACGGGACGGCTGTGCGCTCTCTCGCGGCGAGGTATCCAGAAAAAAATTAAAGGCCCGCTAAAAAATTCCGTTAATCTGGATCTATTCCGCTCGACTGACCGTCCATCGTCGGAAATGGTGCTGTTACATGGTTTTACATGGTTGAAAATTTAACGGCGGAAAAAACTACTTGTGTGCATGTAATAGTTTAGAAGTATCCGCCGAATGTTATGTATTATACATGATCAAGAGTAACATATTGCAATCTTTTTAATTTTGTTATGTTGTAAAATTTCTATTTTAAATTAAATATAAATTAATGGTTGAAGAATATTTTACACGAATTTTTTTAAACAACCCGATGATCCATAGAAAACTTTTCTGTTATACCAAGTGTCATTTTGAGTTAAAATGATTGATAACTTCGCATTTTTTTCTAAATATCTAAAGTCAATATATTACAGCTACCCCCTTCATTACAAAGCAAAGTCCATTATTTGTAATGAATAATGTAAAAAATATATCACAAAACATATATGATAATCGCAAAGAATACCTACTATCATGAAGGTAGTAACGAGAGCTGATGAATACGGTCTCACGATTTCTTAGTTCAACCCCGTCGAACTGATCATCAAAATAGAAACAACAAAAAATCTATTCCTGTAACCGGTGCGATCTCGATAAGGCGGAGGCGTCGTCGCCCCGACCCGATTCGAGCGTGGGTCGTGGCGAGCAAACAATCTAACAAGCAAAAAAGTCCCTTTTATAGCACGAACGTCCAATGCTTGTTAAGAAGCGTCCCGTTTCTGGGCCGTTTTCTTCCTCCGGGAGGAGAAAATGGAGCAGTAAAAGAGGAAAGGAGAAAGAAAGAGAGAAACGTGAGGGCGAGAGGAGTGATGAGGGAGCCGCGTCCTTCGTTAAGAGACGTCAGCGTGGCACCTGGTGCACGATTACGCCGGCAATGCGCGCACATGGGGTTTACCGATCGCAGTTCCAGGGGTTTGAAGAACGGCTGGATGCCCGACGACATCATGACGGATGGGAACGTCAGTGTCTGCTCCTCCTAAGTCGAGACTCGAAACGAAGGCGCTGCCATGCGTCGAGTGCGTTTCGCTCTTTCGCTGTCCACTTTCGAGCTCTGCGTGGTCTCGCGATGCCAAAGTTTCGCGTCACCATCGATCATCCGGCGATCACGTCTCGTGTGCGTTACGGAGAGAAAGATGCTGTGAGGGTCGATTACGGATCAGGGAGAATAATCTTACTAGGAACACAATGTCGGATTAATATGTCGCGAACATTAAGAATGATGTAAGAAAATCTTTGAGAATGAGGGTTGCAACGCTTAAAATAAATGTAATACATAAAAAAAATTAATTGCAATATAAAAGTTAGAGGATTTTATGCGTAAAATATAAATGATCTTGTCATCGGGATAATAAGCACTATTCCTAACAATAAAAATAAAATTCAATGTCTAACTAATGTTTAAGTATCCAAAGTCAACCATTCAACTATTTAGTATATAAAATTTATTAAAAACTTTCAACTTATAACTTCCGGTTTTTGTTAAATTTTGTCTGATGTCAAAAAGCACCGGAGCTATTACGAAAGTTTCTCGCGAGACATAAAGCACCGCGACGAAAAACCAAAGAGGAAAGGCCACTCGTCTACGACAAAAGCTCTCTGCTGAATCATTACGCCCTTACGAGCCCTTTGATTTATACGTGGGGAACGTCGTTCCTAAAAGACGACAAAGAAATTACTCGGCATTCGTAGGCTCGTTCTCTTCGTCGGCGAAGGGTCGCGGAAGCATCGGCCGTCGTAAAAGCAAACTTCTCTACGACGGCCCAATTTCACAGGACCTTAAAGTCGCGAACAACTGCTCGCACTTTCGAGAAATCGATAGATGTCGAATTGCAGGTATAAAACACTTGAACGCGCGCGTCATGTGTATAAAATGCGAAAGAGATTTGGATCAGAAGTGAAAAGGACTTGAAAACAATCTTTTTCGGTGAAAAGATATACAGATGAGCAATGCAAAATAAATTAAAATATGTGAAAAGCTATAAGGGCAAAGTATAGGCAAGCATGTTCTTTAAAAACTTCGAGGTCTGAAAGGAAACTAGTGTGATTCTTTATCATCGGAAAGAAATACTACGAGAATGCCATAGAATGCAATGATAAACGAGTGTGCATAGAAAAAATATGTTACAGTCTTCCCGCGCTAATAGGAGAAGGAAAATTTGATGGGTTTTAATCCTAAATGGTATTCGATTACCGAACACCGTCCCTCGATAATCCATTATGGTTCTTGCATCCTCCCTATACCAAACACGCATCCCGTCCGTGACTCGTACGTTTTCTGGAATTTATCAGACCGGATTGGATCGTAAATGGGTTTTATATGGTACTCCGGCCCGAGGGTGGGCTGCAAAAACGCATTCGAGGGTAGAAAACATACCGCGTGACGAAGTATCGCCATCAATGAAACATTGAAACACTATTGTATATATTCGAAACACTGAACTCCTCGTTAAACTGAAGATCTTTATATATGTAGCATATTTTTTATATTAAATGACAGATCAAATAGCAAATATATATTTATAATTGATGTTGTTACATTAATCTGATCACTTAAAACGATTAGGAACCATTAAAAGACAATTTTTTCAAATTAATTACATACGTCGTATCTTAAGATCTATTACCATCACCACTAAGGAAATTACGCAGAGTGTCTGCTTCCGCGACGACTTTTGGGATCGACGTCGTTACCGGGCAGTGAAACGTGAAGCTGTGGATTCGAATGGAGACGGTGGCGAGTCCCTCCGAAGTCAGTAAGCGAAAAAGGGACGTAGCGCCGGCCCTACGCCATATTTACGCACTTGCGGCGGCCGTGCCAAATTCCGCACACCACCACAATCGGGCACGAGAGTGACGACGCGGGCACGTTAAGGGTGCAGGGAAAAGGGCGGGACCCCTTTAATCTTCGCGGATCAAAACGTCGCGGCGATATGAGAGACGTTCCCTCGCCCAGGAGGTACGTGATTGCTTCGTGTATTCG
This sequence comes from Leptothorax acervorum, assembly GCA_035220615.1. Lineage (NCBI taxonomy): Eukaryota > Metazoa > Arthropoda > Insecta > Hymenoptera > Formicidae > Leptothorax > Leptothorax acervorum. The sequence goes on along the minus strand of JASTWQ010001267.1, from coordinate 926,167 downwards.
AGTGGAAGCCTAACAGCATTTCAAAGGGATGGGCACCACAAGGAAAATTGCATTGTAATTAAAACCGCCGCCACGGCCGCCGCATCCTCGTTGCATCGCGCCGCGACGCAACGATGCAAGTGCGCCGAATGCACTCATGCCGCATACATGCGTCGCAAAGCTGGCCAATAAAAGATATAATAACGGAGATCAGACCGTTACTAAATACATTATGAAATACATTATGATTCACGTCACCAATTAACAGCTATGTGTAGAAATATCAACCACATTTTTAAGAGAATTAAATCGTATTCGGCAAAGCGTAAAGATTTGTCATTAAATATCTCAAAATAATTTCAATCTAAAGAATAAAATAGTACGTAAATATTGTCACAAAACATCAACTATCATGTGTGTTCATGTATATATGGCAGTTGGCCCAATACGTGAAAATTGGAAGCAGCAACGCGATATTTAATTATATAGCATATTAATAATTACTATAGGATTTCACATTTATGATATATCGCTACGATATAGTATCAGTGATAGACACGTATAATCAGAATTGTAATATTCGTTCGGCTCGCAATGCCTTCTTTCCTCCGCTTGGCGCTAAGAAAGAAAAAGGGGATCTATGAACGACAAAAAAAAGCAACTGGAAAGTAAGTAAAGGAAGTTGGCAGGAAAAAAGACGCAAACTTGTCTAATGCGGAAAAAGCGATCACTGTAAGATGGCTGTTCACCATAACCGAAGTACATTAAAACGAAGATAATGATGGATGAGCGATAAATTAACTCCAACGAACCATAAATTTAAACGTAATCGCCTTCAGACTTTAATTGGCTCTTAATAAACCACGTTAATTTGATCATCGTCGAGCTTCGTTCCAACTTCTTGCCATGGCAAAGGTATAAATTTGCTCAATTACGGGAATTTAAATTGTTAACAGGTTACGCGTTAACTCGGACGTTCTTATAAAATTATTAAATAACATTTAATATCGTCAAATAAAAGAATTCTTTTTTCTTTATAATATTTATTTCATTATACATATAATTACTGTTATAAAAGTAATTCAATTTTCAATTTTTTCTCCATTAATTACGATCACTCAATTAGTGTTATTCAATTTTCTTCATTTGTTTGATGATATGAAGGTGCAATCGTTCGTCGGTTTTCCCTTAGCCGACATTAAGGAGATGATTTCTTTCTAGACGGAGGACGGAACATGTCAGTGTCGTCCCGATGAAATGAGTTTCGCTTCTATAACGCAATTTCGTGCACCAGCAGGAGGAAAACTGACCCTCGCAAACCCGGAAAAGGTCATTCTCGCCCTTCGGTTTTGGCAAACGCGTTCGACCCTCCATGCCATAAACGGATTGTTAGCATTGATTAAAGCGCACTGCGGATTTCTGCGGACCGTTTCTTTGCTCATCGTATCCATCCAGATCCTAGTTCATCATTCATGACTCTCTATGTGACAAGAGTAATTTCTCTGGATGCACTAAACTGGAATGGTTTATGTCTTTATGTCCTGCACATTACCGACCGAAAGAATTGCTTCCGAATGGCCGCTGGCGAGGGTGAACGTATATAATACCGAAAAAGCTTATAAATCTTTAATTAAACTGCATGTCGACTTAATTAAAACAGGACATGGCCGATATGTATCCTGTATAAATTTTTAGACATTTGTAGTCTTACGCCCTTTGTATACTTTCTGTATTTGCGAAAAGTACTGATTTCCGCTGTGGAGATATTCCGTTTAGGGCTTGCTTTTACGAGAAAGTTTATGTCTCCCGTAAAACATATGGGTTCTTCTTGTCGCAATCTCAAACAACCGACTAGATAAAAATACGAGAAAATTATTCGCGTATTTTATACTGCTCGTAACGTCTTGAAGCACTGCTCTCATGTCTCTTAATAATTGTGAGCTCCTTTATTTTCGATTACCCAGAAAGTGCTCGGGACAGACTACGTTCTTTCACTCTTTCTCGGCGACTATTTTTTCCTGAGCGGTGCTCAAAGGAGATAGACTTGCATAAAAGAAAAGTCTTTCCGCGCGCATTATGCTCGCCTAATGCGCGCGACTGGCGCATAATGGACGCGTCAGATGCCGCACTGTATATGTGCGAACAACCTTCGTAACGAAGCAGCTCGCCTTTTTCTCTCCATCTTATGACACGCGACGTACATGAATGTTTTAAGCTCCAAAAACTCTTGCATAGAGAGAATTATCATTTTATATAATAAATGCGAACAAGCTTACGCTCTGATCTTTCTCGTGTAACATAAAATATCAGCTCTTCGTGCAATATAAATTGAGAATTGCAGTAAAAACGGAATAAATACTGAAATAGATGCTAAAGACACGAAATATTTTCAACACGTTAGCGCATGTCGAAGATTCTTCATTGATGCTGACAAAAACATTTCTATCAAGACCCACCATTCACGAAGCAGCGCGCGATAATTAGACAGAATAATTAATTTCTCAATGCACAAAGAAAAATTATGCGACAGAGCTATCCCCAACGACAATCAGAACGACACGATAAAGCAGAACGAGAGAATGTCCCAGCGGTCCCAGCCAAAGAAGGAAAAATAATTTCCCTTTGTTTATCATCGCCTGTTTGATGAGGAAAGGAAGCGGGTAGGGAGACCTTTTCTATACGGACGCCCCGCCGCGCGCTTCTCTCGAGCGGAAGTAACGGCGAGTGCGCCGGAGTTTTTATGCGTTCACGACAATTAATTACGCGGCGCGGGGTGGAAATCGCGGCCACGCGATTCATGGATCCATCAGAAAACCAACCGCCGGCCGATGCAGCGAGCGGCCCTCTCGTTAACGCGTGTAATTAACGGACCGCTATCGCTAATTATCGACGCGCGCGGGGGGTGTGTAGACGAATTTCTGGGGATCCGCTAATTACCACTGCTAATTCTGATTAGCTAAATGCGCGGCGCTCTCCCTCGGTGCTTTTCGAGGTGCTTTTTCTCGGGCCCCACGAGCGAAACGCTCCTTCCGGTCCGTCGCGCGACGCCGCGCTGTGGCGACGCGACGGTTCGCGTGCGTGCCGCGGCGGCGTATCACGTAAAAATGTCGTTAATGCGATCGATCCGGGTGGTCCCTTTCTCGCGATTCGAAAGCATTTTGGACAAATTGCATCCTGACACGCGCTCCTCCGCTCCCGACCAACCGCGGCGCGTGGCCGCCCGTGGCTTCTCGTGACCAAGTACGCGATCGAGTCGTGACCGACGCGTGCGAGGGATCAAACGCGGCTATAAGAATCGCAGTTAACCCTCCGATAATACCGTAGAGACAAAACGATCCCATATGTTCCCTGTAAGTTCTTTATCGCGCCTTGAAGAATCTCAGGTTATTGAAATTTATTACTAAATTACTAAAATAATATATTTAAGAAAAAATTACGTGATATTTAATTATCTTATATTCTGTCAGGGCAATTGAGAAAAATTCAGCTGTTATTTAGAATTACAATAGTCAAACTATGTATGTGTATGTATGTGTGTGGGAATTTTTTATAATTAAGTAAAAAAAGTGATCGGATAGTAGTGACATGTGATCAGACGCGAAGAACACATCGAGAATGTACTCCATTTATTACCATTCATAGTTTAGTTACGTAATATAATGACTTAACTAGATTTGAATTTCGAAATCATCAGCTTTCATTGCATGCAGGATGTAAAATATAATGATTAATTTTTCTCGTTTAAAAAAAAAAAGATCCTTAAATTGTGTACTTCTCATTTCCTGCATTTTGCTATACTCCGATCGCGTTCTCGTTTGCAGATTCCATAAAATTGATAGCATGCCGATTCACGGAAGCTCGACGTTTCGCGTACGTGTAAACGAAATGATGAGCGCTGGATGCACGAGTCGAGGAATGACGTCGTTCTCATTTCTAACGAGTCGCTGGAGATTTGATCTTCCTGGCGGAAGCGAGCTCCAATACCGCTTAATGGCCTGGGAGACAGGCGCCATGACGATCTCCATACGGCTCTTTCTTTCTCTCTTGCCGGTGTGAGAGCACAGAGACCCACCCCGTCGTGCATCCACCCTCGTCGAAGCCGTGATTTGATTCCGGGGACTCATCTTCTCGATTGGGGGCGCACTAACTTTTCAATCAGCCGTCAACTCCGCGGTTGTGAGAGGGTAGAGCGACAGAGGTCATCCCCTAGTGACGAGCGTCGGAATCTCTTTCTCCAAGTCCGTATCGTGTTGCCCAGTGGTATCGTTACGGTTAAAAAATGTTTGATGTGTGATATCTTAAAGAGTATACTTTTTTATACTTGGAATCTAGTGCAAATTTTAAGTTGCCTAATAGTATAAATACAAATAATCAATCAATTATTTTATTTTCGACGTTTATTGAATTATGATAAAGCATAATATAGCAAAGAAAAAATAAATAATTTGTCACTAAAAACTGTGTGCCAATAGGCTAAAAAAAATAATTAAAGATAGAATTTTGTCTTTCAAAATTTTGTGAATGTTAAATTTTAGCCATAAGCAATCCAATTCATATTTAAATAACAATGTTTGTTGTCTTCTTTTTCCATTGGTCTGTCTATTATTGCTCAAAGAATAAAAAATTATTTCCAAAGAAGAGTCCTTATAAATATAAAATTCGATATAAAATGTCAATATTCCAAACTAAGAACGTGGCTCATTGATAAAAGTGTATTAATGGGATGATTTGCAACATGACTGCTTTCGTCGCAAAAAACGAGCATACATCATGAAAGATATTCTCACGAGACATATGCAATAACACGCCATGAATCGCGGGTGGGTGCATACAGTTACTCGCCGACGCACGGCGTGGGAACCGTGAATGTGCATTCTTAAATGCCGCTCTGAAATTTATACACATTCACGACCCGGCGCCATTAAAGTGGAAATAACGGAAAGAGGTTGCCAAAGGATCCTTTGAACGCTTCGATATTTCTGAATTATGGCACGTGCATATATCATCTCTATATTCCCATATCAGAGAGTGTCAAGGTGTGTCGAAGTATAATTGCGCTAAATTATAATGTTTATTTGCATGCATGGTAATTGCATAATATTATCCAAGCTTACTTGCTCATGTATCTATTTTTAATAATAAATTAAAAGTAAGTTTCTTTAAGAAGCGACGTATCATTTTGAAAGTCCCGAAAAATGTACATCAATGTGAACAGATTTGCGTAACTCTATTCTCGCTTGCTGTTCATTGTATTAAAATTGAGCAACGATCGGCGTGTAAAAACGATCTGTAAATTTCGAGGGAAGAATGTAAAGCTTTTACAGAGAAAACCGCAGCGGCGCATGAAAAAAAAGGGGCATACTCGGCTGAAATCGTCGCAAATGAGACAGGCTGCGAATTCCGCCGGAATTCCTGAACATGGAAATCCGACGAGCACACGTCGATCCGACCACAATATATCGTGTCCAAGGGCCCTCGCGCCCACGGCCGTTTCGAGAGTAGCGACGAAGTTTTGTCGATATCCGCGCACATTCTCCGGCCCTATAACGAATTCCGATACGTCACGCGGAGTTTAATATCGAAATTGCGAATATTAACTTGTTTAAAATCATTTATCGCGCGCATTATTCGCTAATAACGTGTCCGACGCTTTGGTGAGTGCGCGTGCAACCGAGAATTCCGCGATGCATAATGGACCGCAAAATATAACAGAATAATTGTTGAATCACTAAATATCATTTTACGAAACGACGAGAAGAATTTTACGCTTAAAATTCCCAATTCATTACAATCATTTAAAAATTTTCTCAGTTCGGTGATGCACAGATGTATCAAAATCACATAGCAGACATAGCTGTATGAAAGTACACCATATTTATGGTATTGATACTTTCCGATATTATTAAATAATGATCTTTATCATTTAGCGACAAAAATTACAAAATTAATTTATTAATAATATCTATGAAATACTTTAGTAAGAGTAATCACATAACAAAATAACTATACATAATATAAACTAGTTATCTCTTTTTGTCGATAAAATATGGATTTTCTTGATAAGTGGCTGATAGTAAAACGATGTAGAAAGATGACAATTATTTTCTTTCATCTGGGTAGTTTGATAAGAGCGGAAACTGTTACGACAAACTAAGAAATGGACGAAATGGCTTACGGAAAAATAGCATGATTGCTTCAACCGTGGCCAAGGGGAAGGAAAATGGCAAGCGCGCCGATAACGAAAGTACAACGACAACGATTATTTCACTCTCTCAGCAAATGGCACATAAACATAGCCGCAGGGTGCAGAGGAAGGGTCGACGACGGATACGGCAAGCAACTCGAGCTTAACCAACCGAATAGAAGTATGATTTATAAGAAGGAGGAGGTTACCTCACGGAAAAACGAGAGTTCTTGCAGTTCGTGAGGCACCAAGAATATCAACCTTAGAAAATTGTACCAGCGTCTGTTGCAGTTTTATCATTTAATAAAATAGGTAGAAGTAATTTCGATACGTGTTTCAACTGTATAATATATATTTTCTCTTCTTCATTAATAATTAATGATTTCCTCTTTTCTTCTATATAAATAATATTTATTTATTTGGAAGAAATACGGAAAGTGTATCTTTTTAAAGTACTTTTCAACTTTCAATAACAATTCGATAACTAATTTTCCTTTAAAATTTTTATATATCGATTTACTTTTCTCGAAGAACATTCTTAATCGTTACCTGATTATTATATTTTTTAATTTTGTTTTCAAAATAGTTGAAATTGTTGAAAACAATAAATAAAATATCATCAAACATTATGCCAAAGTAAATATCAGACATTTGACAATACACTCTATTTTTGCATTTAAATTTTGTGATTTTCGTCGGGTATATATATCGTTAAATTTGTATCCTGTTATCAAAGCACTTGCGAAGTTTCCATTTCCGTCTTTATCTGTTCTTCCATCGGAGACACCACCACGCGACTCAAGGGAGCGCAAAACGCGGTTTGTCGCAAGAGTAACAGTTTCCTAATACACTTAACGATCTCCGTGCTCCTCCGTATCGTTCGCTGTTTCACGGTCATTTCTCTCCGACCCCGAAATTAGTGGGGCGGAAAGATACGCGAATCTCGGATATATTCCCGGCGAGTGGCGGGCAACCGCCCAAAACACTCCCGCCACCGTTCCGGAAGTAAGAGGAGTTCCAGAGGTGGAAGGCGAGGGAGGATTTACGACCGCTTTGTTTCTCGTCAGACAGTTGGTCGGAAAAGAAGCCGATGCGCAGCCGGATGAGATTGCAACTCGATACACTTGCTTTCGACCCGAAAGACTTCATTAATACGAACGGGTTCGCACGTACATACGTTGATACGAAGCGGCGCGGCGCGGCGGGTTGATACGAGCGATCTCGACGGCGAGAACGCCCGTTTCTCAGCGATAACTGGAAACTCTCTACGCCGTCCACTACACTACTGCGGGAGATTTGTTGTTGGGGATATCCTTATCGTCTGGCAACCGTGCGCGTGTAATTATAGAGTTGCAGCGCATCGCATGTACACTTGCGTATACGCGGCGACAAAGATCTTCAAAGAATGTCCATTTGCGCTTTTCAAGTGTATCAAACGCAGTTGGATACACTACTATTATCATAATTAGCTTAATTGTCAAAATTTTCGAAAGAGTACAGATTAATTTCAGATCAATTTTGCATGCGGTCTTTTATTTGAGGTTTTTACGATAACTTCGAATAAACATTGCTTTTATTGAATACTAAATATCGTGTGTAACCAATAAAGATTTTGTAATATAAAGAAAAGATTTTTCGATTACAGACTTTCTTAAGAATCTCTGCAGTGATTCAGCATTGTCGTCTCCAATACAAAAAGAGTCAACTTTCGTCAAAGAAAGACTGCCCGACGACAACTATATATATATACGACCAATTTCGATTAAGTTTGAAAGAGCCTTTCGCGAGCCGCGTTAGGGAGCAATTACAGAGCAGGATTAATTGCGGCCGCATGCCGGGAAAAATAAGTCCATAAATTAACAGCGCTCCACCTCCCGTGCTTCCTCCTCCCGTTTCTCTCACTTTCGATCCAACCCCGCGAAAATCCACCCTATGCTGCCCTATGCCCAATCTTTTCTCTTGACACGGATAACTTATTGCCCCGACAACGCACTATGCATTTCCGAAGCGATTAAGCTGCCACGCGGCTTTTTTTGCATCTCCTTCCTGGTCTCTCTCTCTCTCTTCCTCTCTCACGCGCGCGCGCGCGCGCGCTCTCCTCTCCACCCTCGCCGGTATGTCGTTACGATTGCGCGACGGGAAACTCTGGAAAAGTTTCCCGCGGGAGTTTGTGACGCCAGTAGCCGAGACAGCGATCCATTCTTGTTCTGTATCGCGTAATTCGTTTCCCGAATATAATACCAAACGAATTCCGAGAGACTTCGCCGAAAACGTCAGAACGGGGGTATCGTATCAGAAGTATTTCGCCGTTATTGTAACCTTTCAAAGAGACCTTTTATCCACATTTACGTTCCAACTAATTGTGAACTTTAAATTAGGTAGCGATCTATTTAACGGAACTGATTGTAAGATACGTTTGCAAATTACGCTTTCCCCGACGTAAATGTACCGGAAGAGCGCAAAGGTGTCGCGTGTTCCAAAATCAGGGAGGGCACACTGTGTCCCGAACCATTCTTCTCTGCCCTCCTTCTCCGCCGCCGCGCGGAGGGCGAAGGTCCTGGCCGTTGGAAAACGCTGACTGGGAAGTAACTGCCCGGCAGTGAGGGACGTCGACGCTTTTTTTATGTGACACAAAGTAGCACTTTACCAAATGACCCGAATCTTTTTAGGGGTGCGACCGGCGCGGCGCGTCGTTGACACTGCACGAAATCGCGCGCGAGAGCAAGATCGGGAATTCGCGTTTCCTGGAGATTGGAAGCTACTATAAAGGCTGCGCCGCGCGACGCCGAATTTCCTCCCGCCTTTAAACCTCTCACGTCCCCATTCGCAAATGGACGGCATTAATTTCATAGTCGAAAGTAATCGCAATTTCTTCGTCGATTTGAATGGTTCGAACAACGCGACGATTCTCAAAAGCCAGTTCGATTATGTGTCAATGAGTACAAAATAACGAAGCAAAGAAACGCAGTTTCAAAACAGTAAAATTATAATAAATGATAAACTTACAAAGATACCGTAAGAAGCAAAACAAAAAAAAAGAGGGACGATATCGGCATGTGTAAATCTCATCGCGTCGGCACTCGCTAAGGGTCTCCACGACGTCGTTAGAAAAACGTGGGGCGGAATCGAGTCAATCTCTGGTGGCAAGTGCACACCATTCGTTCCGGCGCGGCGCGTATACGCGCGCAGGTATATATGCGCCGTGATATATCCGGTTTATAAATATTAAACCGAGATCACATAGGGCTCGGGGGGTAGGTATCATAACCTCAAGACGCCGAGCTGCGCATTGAGGAGGGGATCATAGGGGATTTGCGGACCGTATCCTCGTTCCGCGATATTACCCCTTACACCCTTACGCGCCGACTTACTGCTCGAGCATGCACACAGCTTTCTCTCTCGCGCGATATAACTCCGCGCGGTGTTATCCGCAGCATTATGGCGATGTTGCACGTATGACGCTGTTGAATAATAGCGACACGGCCGCGTATTTCCATGGGGGAGAGGGTGGCAAACGGGGAGTCGTCCCGATTGATTTTCCGATGCGAATTGTCGAACTGCGAGAGGGGGAACGAAAGTTTCTCCATGGCGATTTCTCGAGGGATCGCTGACGGCGGTGTCTGGATTATGGCAAGCGTGTCGAGAGTCAATCGGTTGTTGAACGAATTAGAGCCTCTCTGCCTCGGGACGCGGATTATATTAATCATGTCACCATCTTGTAACACGTACTCCTACCGCGTTCTTTAATGAGTCGAAGATGGAGTCCAAATTCGATTTTTTAAAATAGTTACTTTAAAATTATTAAAATTATTTTATCAACTGGATTGTTAATGACAATTAAAGTAATCATAAAAATTATTTCAATAAAAATGTTCACAATAAAAATATTTGAATATTTAAAGATATGAACATATTCAAGTTGTGAAGGCTTTCTTTAATATAAAGACAATTGTAAATTCTATACAAACGATAAATTTATCTTACAATACATAATAATATTCCCGAAAATATGAGAAAGATTAAACAATATCTTTATATCCAATATTAAATTTATTACTTGTTGAAACAATATCAATATTGTGCACCAAATCATATAAGAAAACGTTTCGCCTCCAGGTTTCATTTACATTGCCACCCGTCAAGAAAAGGGATTGAAGAGCCGTGAGAGAGTAAGTTTACACCGTAGTCGTGCGCACGACTTCTCGTTATTAATTACTCCAAAATCCAGAAGCTGTCAACGAGCCGCGGCTCTGCGGCGCACAGTCATAAACAGCCGAAAACAACGTCAACACGAATTTCAGAGGCGTACATTCTAAGACGCTAATTGTATAAGATCAATCTAAAGTTTCATTGATTACTTGTCGCTCCTTCTGGCGATAGTAAACAACCTTGTTTCCCGATACGACATCGACGACGGCGGAGATTGAAACTAACATAATTTCGATGATACTTAATTATCGGTAAAGACATTTATATTCTGAGAATATAAAAGTAGATTATGTTACTTTCGCATGAAGGTTTAGAATGGACGATAAACGAGGGGATATTTAAAAAGAACGGTGAGAGAATAATGAGCGGGAAAAAACAAAGGCCGTAAGAATGAGAAAGCGGAAGAGGACCGCAAAAAAGGATAAGAATTCCTCACCCAATTTACCATAAACTTAGTGATTCCGTCGACAGAAGAGTGGCCGGATATTACTGGGAAAAGCCAACAAGAAATGTTGGTTAGCGCTACACGACTCTGAGAAACAAAGAATTTTCGGAAGCTGCATAAAAGTGAAACTATAATAAAGCTGTCTTCTTCTTAGGGAAATTTTATATTTCACACTGGAGAAAAAACCATCTTGGATTCTCTGTTGTCTTAATAGACTGAAAATAATACAAAATTGAAATTTGTAATCGTTTCTTTCACAATTTTGAATTTACCATAGATCATTTTCTTGTCTTCCTATTATTATAGAATATGATATTCTACCTATAATAAAGAAAGATTACATATAATATTTAATATATTATTATAATATAAATAATATTAATATTAAATTGTTATTAATATAATGTTAAAGTATTGTTAAAGCATAAATAATAACTAAATAGTAGCTAAAGCATATGTATTAATTACATATGTCTTTTGTAACATTCTCGTTACTCCCATAATTTTAACTAATTTGAAGAGACGGAAGAAGTGTATGCTCATTTAATTATTGCCTATTCACACTCTTTCGGAAAGAGATACTTTTAAATTTTTTTAATGTAGCGATTTTGCTCTCGATTACTGCGAATTCATGAATGCGCTATTTTGACTGATCTTTTTTCCACCATCTAGTAGCAGCCCTTAAGGTGCCGCGGCGGCGGCACTCCCGCGGGAAAGAAACATCTAGGTTGTCCCCCCGGGTGGGCGTACCTCGTCTCGTGAAATGTGATAATTAAAAAAGTGTGGTTTTTGTCTTCATTTACGCCGACGAAATGAAACGTTCGCATTAAAAATTCAATTAAACGCGGTTGGAGCATAACGCCGCCGGAGTGAGCTCGTGGCGACCTGCACAGTTTGAGTACGAAAATGTGTATCGTTGCGTTTTGCAGGACGAACATAAATAGGAAAGGAGAATAGGAAATGGGAAAAGACGCGGAGATCACGGTGCTAATTTTACACGACATTAGACTGCAGTTTGTGATACAGCTCAGTCGAGTGAGAGGAGAAATCTGCTAAACTTAAGTTGTAAGCGGTTAATTGAAATTTAGAATGGAAACAGATTAACTAAATTCCAATTAATTTCAACCAAATCTTAGTTTTATAAAGTTTTACTTATAATTATAATAATAGATTAGAGGCTGAGTTACGAAGATATTTTACGCGTAGAAATATGATAAAAATGTGGTGCGTCCAGTCAAGTTTTCGTTGTGGAAAAATCGAAAGAAAATTCAAAGTTACGATTAAAGAAACTCGCAATATATCCCTGGGGTATAATGGGAGGACGGGAGAGACACCGCATATAATCGCCCCGTTACTATCGGCTTTTTACGAATCCGCTCCTTCGATCCACGGTTAAAAATTAAGGATGTTGTACCGGCTAGATCAGCAAGAAGAATGATAAAGGAATTTCCGATGATAAATCATTCCTCGCCGGGAGAGCAGCAAAAATGCTCGTCCACGCAAAAACTTTAAGACGCGTGCGGTTATCCGACGATAAATCAATTTTTCGTCATCGTCGTGGCGACCGTAGCCGGATGCGCGATGGAAAAGGGGACCGAAAATAGAGGCGGGGTTGAAAAATTAAACAAAAACAATGGGCACAGGCACAATGAGGAAATAAGCACCCATTGATAATGCCGCGAATCACGAGTCCGAAGCAACAATGGGATATCAGAATGGCTATTATACCCGGGTAGACTCAATTATTTTAAGCCACTTTTGTGCCGCGCTAATGAAGCGAACAAAGCCGAATATTAAAGCAACCTCCTATCCGCCATCCCGCTTCGCGCTTATCTTCTGTGTCTCCGACTCCGACGCCACGCTAGTTTCTTCAATAAGCTCTAACCCACCAACTAGTATTGCCGCCTTAACCTCACGAAGAATAAATTTCAGATAATTCCAAGCCGTATCCACACACAAATCTACTAGAGTAAAAAATAAGAATATGTGAGATTCCCATTATCTAATATGCCATAATCCAATTATTTTAAATAATCATTTATTTCTATGAGGTACATAGATTACATTTCTGAAACTTTTACTCCATTTCTAACTATTTTTCCAAACGGTCAAAATTATATTTTATTTTGTCTTAAATTTTTATTCTCACGATTCTACCTTCCCTTCAATCGAGGTGTGAAATCTGTTTTCCATTTCAGAGTTATCGAGAGAAAAATTTCATTCGCGGCCTAAGCCAAAGCCACCGCGATAATATCTATAAATTCTCCTGGGACGCGAATAAAACATTCGCACTCGCTTCGCGACGTCGTTCATCCAGGAATAAAACACAAGCAAAGAGCGGTCTCCGAACTCATGACTTTTACAAGAATGCCGTCGATATCGCGTCCGATCGAAGGTATTGCCCCGAGTCGTGTGAAAAATTCTTTGACGAGTAATCCCGCGACAACAAAAGTACTGACACTCGATACTATTCGAGGAGTCTCACTGCGAAAATCCCCGAAGGCGACGAAAGGATTTCTCAGGCGAAAAGCAACCAGCTTTTTCCGTTTCGTCGAGATTAATCGGCGCTACCTGATACAGAAGCCGCACATGTAAAGGGCGTTACGATTGTACATTCCTAACACAGAAAGTACACGTACAACTCTGATCATCGACATCTTTTTTCCTTCTCATGTTATTCCTTTTGCAATTCAAAATAGTATTAAGAAATAATATAATAGTAAACTCTCCAAATTGAGAAACGAAAAAATTTTTATATATTAACTGATTTCTCTTTCTAACAAAGAGATCTTTTTTTAAAGAGATATAAAATAAAGTGCTCTAGAAGCGGCAAATGTAGTGATCCTGTTTTTTATGCATTAAAAAACAAATCAAATTATATAAGTATATTTGTAATTTTTTTCGGCGACAGAGATGAAGAGATTTCGCGCGCGCGCACTCTCTTTATAGAAAAAATAATTGAATTATTTGATGGTATTTGATACCACTCCATCGCGTATGTCGACGTCAGAACGCACCTTCCCGTACACCCACAGGAAAATCTTGTTAATTAGAGTTTCGGAGTGAAGCGCGAGACGTAAGATCAGCGAGAGGAGACTGGGAAGAGAAGCGAGAACGAGAGAGTTTCTTCTGTGAAATTCCGCAGACGTGACTTCAGCGCTAAAAGGAAGAATAGCTGTCACACATTTCCGTCTTTTCTCCTTGCTATAGGAAAATTACATCCTCTTTAAAAACAGAAGGTGTTTATCACAGAACGAAAGTACATATGTGTATACAATGTACATATTTAGTTTCTGAAAATGCGCGAGATGTTTTGCGTTCTCGAGCTGCTTCATTTTTTTCGATAACTGATTTTTAAAATATTAATGTGAAAATGTCTTTTAACCGAGGAAAGTCTCTTTCCTCGCTTGGTTATTTCTACTTGTGGACAAAGCTCGACTAATTTATATTGCATAATACTTGATTATTCTAGTACGGAATATGTCCATGACGGAGATAAAAGAAAAACATTTCCGCGCTCGAATTGAATAATGAAACAGGAAAGAAGCGAAATAAAAGAATCGGCCAGCGAAAAGGCACAGGAGGAAATCGCAAACGAAGGTACAAGTCGTGAAATTCAAGATTTAACCCCATCCACCAGTCGAGGCGACGAAACGCAACCCCTCAGTTCGCTGATATGATAAACACCCGAAATGACAGCAGCATCCGCCCTTTTCCTCGCCCCTTTTCCTTAGTCCTCCCCGGCCCTTCGAGTTAATCACGTCAGGCGGACGAACCCTCTGATTAAAACGGCCCTCCGTCTCTTCTTATTATTATTGTTATTAGAGAAGGCGAATGCAGGGCACTTCGGGAGAACGGTCGAGAGACGCTAAGCCGCCATCCTGTATGTAGATACTATGCGTCTGTACGCGAATACGCAGACCTTCCTGATTGTCAGAATTTTCGGGATTATTAAACGGCTGATGAGTCGGGAAATAGTCTGACGCACAAGTCGTTCATTAATTAACACTCACATCTCATGATCAATCGCGTATTTGTACACATATAGTCGAGAATTTTGTTGCGCATTCATATTTGGCATTTTGGAATACCAAATGATCATTAACACTTTGACTGCCATGTCATTTATATCTGGATGACGCGTAGCAAAAGCCCTATAACCCATTTGTGAGTGACGGTTTTATTTAAAGATTAAGAATAAAATTGTACTAAATATTTAAGACATTAACAATGAAGAAACAAAGTGTAAAAAGATTTAAGTTCAATCAGCAGTTAAAATGTTAAACAATTTCTTTTGCGGAATATAAGTGATATTATTCGATAAATAATTATTCCTTTTAACTATAAATGTATACAGTTTTAATTTTAAAATATACTATAGTCTTGCACAAATGCTTATATTATTGGCAACAAATCCGTACATTAAAACCACGTTGGCAACATTTCGCTATGATTTAGTAAATACGAATTTGCCGCGCGTTAAAGATTTCGGTGTAAATACTTAACGGGGCCATTATCGAGGTGATTACGCGTGAAGTACGGCCGCGAGTGTGTCTTAAATAATTTACGTATAAGATTTGGTAAACAATTTTTTTCCTGTCGCCAGTTGGGTATTCGTTGTCGCACATTCACGCGCGCTCTCTTATTAAATCAGAAAATTCATTAAGGCCGAGGTTTGGATTACGCTCGAAGGCTTGGTGCTTAGCGAGAGGGTGGGCCCCCATCGCCGTGGGCAGCGACGGAAAGATCGTAAGGATTTAAAGCCGGTCGTAACGAGGCGACCCACGTAACAAATTACAAATAGTGTCGTTGGCTCCTGACGAAGCGCCGGTAACTACTTACGTAGCGTCGAAGAAACGACTTCTTTCGAGCTCGCGGCGACCCACCGGCCGTACTGGTAAGAAGATCGAGATATCGAGCTCCTCCTAAGGAGCAAGGAAGGACCGAAGAACCGAGATCCGGTTACGCGCCCAACGATCTATCCTCGGAGCGACCAATCATGCTAATAAACCCGCTGGGCATAAGTAATACGGAACGATCGTAAATCTTCGCGAAGTCGATGAATGCACGTGCCAATATCGATGTCGGGAAAAAGGCATGTGGAGAGAAAATGGTCGGAGAATCTTTCGTCAATGTTTGATTATAGAAACAAGCCTTTCTATTATCATTGACTGGAATTCTATTATCCTTGCAGACCGCGTAAACCATATTTCTGCTCGATCATGTTCAGTATCGTATATTCGTGATACATTTGCACGTTTTAATATCAGTAGGATATTATCAAATATTTCAAAAGACATTGTGTCTCCAGTATCGCATTTAGGTAATATTTATTTTCATGAAAAAGCACGGGGAAAATTTGTTTAGAAGCTTACTCCAGTACGTTCTTCTTTTTTAAGTATATGCATTAATATCAACGTTTGATGTATTTTTTAATAAGGATGACATTCCGCAGGTTTTTAATATCTGAGCTCAACGTTTGCATCTGAGATCTGACTTGCAAAATTCTCGATTCGTTATGCTGCGATAATTCGCATTGCTGCACCTCACGCTACTCCTCCAAAGACGAAAGGGCTCTCGTCGCGTGCTACATCGCGCACAGGTGTGCACACGGTCGAATGATCGGCGCAACAAGCTGCACGCGGAGAAACACGCAACTGAGACATTACATAACGTTTGTGATGAGGCAAAAAGAGACCGGGAAAGGCACTGTGGACGAGCAGCGAGGCGCGGAGCAGCGGAAGGAGGATGGACGAAAGAAGGGCGGAAAGAAATGGAAATAATGAGTTCGCACGACGCGACCGGGACCTGCCTCGACGCGTTATAAAACGAGTCCTACCCGCCGGCAATGATTGCTGCCTTGCACGGGCTAATAGCACCCGCGAACGTAACGAAGGGTTATGTGGATCACGAGTTTGTTATTGGCTCGCTTAATGACCCGTCCGCTCGTTCTACCTGTCCGATGCGCGCCACGCCGAGCTGCCAACGATATAACCGGTCACCGCGTATGGAGTGCCGGTATAATCCGAATTTACACATGGAAGAGATACACGTGAAGATATACAAATGGATTACCTACAATGACTTCCTTTTGTAACTCTCTCTCAACATCATTTAAAAAATTAAACAACTACTTTATACGATGTGTAGTATATATTTTTAGACAACTGTCAAATAAATTCTGCTCAATTTCTATTAATTAATTTCCGATGTAGCAAATAACTATATCAATTCATAAAAACTTTCATAAAAATGCTTCGAAAAAAATTTTTTCTCAATTGTATAAATTATATGTAAATTATATGGAATGAACATAAATTATTCACATCATTCCCCTTTTGTGCTCCGTATTTCTTAATTAGAGGCTTTACAAAATTTGTGCACATTGAATAACGTATAATTCAATGCAAACAGGAAACATGATGTATTGGAAATGAAAAGACTCTTGAATCATATACAACTCTTTTCTCGCTCGCTCGCTATATTATTAATGAGATATCAAAGCATCGAAAAGCAATGTAAAAAGTAATTTGAAAAAGAGAGTATCTTAATGGTAATTAGATCGTTTGAGTTACTTTGTCATTTATTCGCCACTTTTGTATTTACATTTCGCGAAAAGTATCTAGGTCGCGTGCAAATGAGATGCACCCCAAGTTGACTGCGAGTCAGCCTTGGACTTTAAAGCTTCACGGAACGTTTGAATGGCTCGGTTGCAACTCTAATGAGGCACTTGACCTGGAGTTGCGCGTATGTGATTTATTTCCGCAATATTCGGAACGTCAGCAACATCAACGTGACTACATCTTAATAAAGCATAAGATCCATTTAACATTTATCGAAATAGCAAACTCTGGATTGTCATAATTAAGACATTCTCCTTTATGAAAAAATAAATACTCCGAAACTAACATGCTATTAAGGCGCGTTGAACATAAGTTCACATCTTGTCTCATTCAAGTTTGAAAAGTCTAAAAATCTCAAGTTATTCTAATATATTTATTTTTCATTTAGAATTAAAAATCAGAATTAGGATTTTATTTATTCGTTCGGATTCAATCGTAAAGGAAACGTGTCGACTTTCAAATGCTGCGTTTGTCACAAAATCGAAAAGTCGTTTGAAGCGAAATCCGTTGTAAGCCCTTTCAAAGCGTCATAAAAATTTGTCGCCAGCTTGCCGCAGCCATATTCCAGATCGACCGACGGGTTATGCGATATCATAAAGACATTTTCCTTCGGCGTACAGTAGTGCCGTGAAAATTCCGGCACACTATCGCTGATGCCTTGAGAGATCCCGCGCTGTATATCGCGCGTAGCTCCGGGCTCTCTAACCAGAAATCGCAGAAATAGTCCGGACAAGTTAGAAACTCGCCGCGTTTCGACTTCCGTGCAGTGGATGTAGTGTGCGCGCATTCCCGCCCAATAAATTAATCACGAAACTTTCCCAATGTGGAAGTCCGCCGCAAACTAATTTGTTGGCCGGCTCGGAAAGTACGCCGCTCGTACATCCCCCACGTGTATGTACGCGCGCCCGCGCGGGCCAAGAAGTATAATGGGTATGGATGGGCGCACGTGCGCGGATCCGGCGCATAATCATTGCATTTATATTCACTCACCATCGATATTAGACGAGGATTGATCCACGCCTGCTGCATGTTATCGTCGAGGTACCGTTTCGCTATCCGGGCAATGTTCTCTTGCGGCTCTTTCTTCGACACGGCCGATACGGTGGGCGGGACGACAACGTTGGCATTATTCCTGAGACAGAAACGGATTAACATGAGCATCGATCAGACCAGGATTCGTGAACACCTCGTAAAAAGCGAGCGCAGCTATGATTATTACTGTGCTACATGATAATTGGGACGTTCGAAACTGAGAAAGATATTTTCGACCGAAGGCTCGAGTAGGCAGAACCCGAAGATCAAACAAAGAGTTACGTAGCCTTAACTAAACATATGGTGCATCTCTACGAAATTATGACGAGTCAAATCGGTAAACATCCAAGAATTAAAAAATAGTTTTTTCTTTAATATTACGTTATATAAATATATATGTATATATAATGTAATAATATATATCTCCATTTTATATTATATAATTCAATATCACAAAGTACCGTACTAATTTGTGGGATTACCACAATTTGTCGACTTTACATGGATGTCACTTTAGAAAATAAACGGTACCATAATCATAATCGTAGTTGGCATGTAGTTTGCTGGAACATTTCGATGAACGATATCAGGTCACTTGTGCATGCATTAAATTCTCGGCATGCGTAGAATAACTTCAAATTCAAAGCACGGCGTGTGTCTCTTTTCGAGAAGAGAACATTCGCATACGACTAAAACGAGGTCTTCAATTTGCTTGAAGTATGTCAAAACGCCTGAATTTCATGTCACTGTAACGCGTATAACACATATTTTTCTATGCATCTTCGATGCACAATACAATTATAGATAATAACGTCTGCTCTCTAATCCTTTGCGCTCTAAAATTATGTGCTAGAATAGTTTCAAATAATTTATTATTTTAACATTATGCACTCTGTTTAATATGTGAAGATTTCTATCACATATAATGTTTTATAAAAGCTCCAAAAAATCTGCGAAATTAGAATTGTTTATTACACCAAAGTATATGCAATAAAAAATGCAGAATAATCTTTTAAAATGCGAAAAATATTTTACATAGATGAAAATTGCACTCGTCAAAAATATGCCTACATGCATAAAATTGTAAATTATTCTGTCGAGTATATAGAATATACATATATGTAAACGCGCATAGTAAAATCTTTTATAAATACATTAAATCTTAAACTTTTTTTCATAATCGTTAAACAATCAACTTATTTGTTTCTCAGTAAGGAAAGGAGTCACTTGATAGCAAGATAAATTAAATACAGATTGCGCACGATCGATAGTACTAAAATCTGGGTATAGTGACGGGCTGTATGGCGTTAAACGCTATTATTTAGTTGGATGAGTTATTAATATGAACGACATTTGACGGAGAATAGAGTCTAAACGCAGAATGGGTGATGCGGGTGTATAGGACATTGTGGGGCAGGAGGCCACGAAATTAACGGTCTCCCGTGCCGCACGGCGATGTATCAAACCGAATCTATTGTGCAAGCGCCACACCATTGCCACCGTCACCGGCCATCACCGGCCGCCAGATTGCACGTTGCACGACGTAGAAACAGCTCGGAATGAGGAGGAGAGGTCGATACGATACGTATCTCCCCGCTACGAGGGATCATTATAACATTGCAGCCGCAACTGTTTATCGACGTCTTGATTGGATTAACGCAACGATGTCCGCCGTGCCCGAAAGAATACATTCTCACGTTTTAACAGAAGACCATTAATTTTCTATACCGTTATTTAAATGAAATCATCGCTAACGAGAAGCAAATAAAATTATTGATAAAGTATATAGATATACACATGCAAAGACTGCATCCGTAAAATATTTCCAATCGTACTTAATAAAATGGAAAATATGAAACAACTGGGAAATATGTGAATATTTCAAATATTTGGTTTGTTATCAAATTTTCAATATAAGGACGAGAGTCTAAGTTTTATATTTCAGAACATTTGTCTAGCGACAAAATTTTGTAAAATACACAAAAAAGAACGTAAAATTACAAATTCTTCATAGTACTTGTAAGATTGAAGAAGATGTAGTCATAAAGGAATTTCCTCCTAATAATTTCTTACGACTGTAAGACGCTATTACTCATCATGCATGCATTCTAATGACGCGAAGCGCGCTTCGGCGTAGCCAGACAGTGACTGAATTCCCCATCGTGCGTTCACAATTATCCCATTAATCCCCAGATGGGTTACGCTGTGTGTAGACTTTTTAACTTCCTCGCGACGTCTTCGAAGCTTACGCGCATCCCGTATGCGGCATTGCTTCATGTAAAATTAATTATCCACCTATCCCGCGGCAGGTTGTACCGAAATTTACGTCCGCTGTTCGTTTCTGTCAGGGCTGGCACGAGGAACAGCTCGGCAGAACGTTCGATCCACGCCACATATCTGAACAATCTCGTACCTAAACTTTTGTAACGCGATTCTTATAAAACAATTTAAATTCAAATTGTTTTTACGCTCTTTTGTATCTTAAAGTTAAAAGTCTTGAAATGTACTTTTGTAAAAAAATAACTTGTCAAAAAAATAAGCGTTATGTATACGTACACAGAGAAATTCTTGATGATCAAGATATCTATGTTCAAAATATCTCTTGATCATTTCATATCATATATTTGTTCCCTTTTATCGTAATTATAATATTATAGTAAATTGTTATTGTACTTAATGATCCCTATTTTTCCTCAGGAACTATGCTACTTTCCGACCGCTCCTGTTTTCAGCAGATCCCGTAAAGCGCGAACCCGCGCGCACAATGCATGCCTATATGTCGCCTATGAATAATCGCACGCCCGCGCGTGTGTGTACCTATACAAACATTACGAAACACGCATTCGCATTCAATGGAGAGTTCCTCAGCTCGAAGCGCGCGTTTAAGCGACGCACGGTGTGACTGCGAAGCGAGCAGGACTGAGACGCGGATACGCCGTGGATATCCCATAAGTGAATTATGAGAGTTTATCGCGACTCCGTCGCCCCGTGCCTGCTGTCGTGGCGCAGCTGCCGGTTCAGGCCTCCCTAGAGAGTTAAATTATTGCCGGGATCCCCCGAAACCGTCTAAATTATTGGTCCCGGCTACGGATCAGCACCTCGAACACCTTAAAGACGCAAACGCCTCCGTTCGGAATACATACAATGTCGAATGCCGAGCAATTTACCCGGTTACGTACGATTACCAGGCGTTCTCCTTTCGTGGAGCAAGTCTACCTTTTCGAAGCAAAAATACAGGCACAGTATAATATTCTATTTTTTTTCAGGCAGTTTTCTCTTCTCCAGCACAAAGCTAAGTTTGCAGATAAAATAGTGCGGACTAAACATAAAGTTTAACATTTTATTTCTTAGCAATGCGAAGCAATGCAAAGACAAATGTAGTTTCAATCGATTAAAAAAATTGAAATATGTTCCTTTTGATAATTATTTTACTATTTTTAAAAAATTTGTCTTATATCAAAATAAAAAAAGCGAATAGAGTTATATAGAATAGTTATATAAAATATTTATTATGTAGTCTTCATGCAAAATGGTACATTTAGTCAAAAGTCATAAAAGCATCATCGAATGCTTCAAATGGAATAAATTCAAATGGAAGCAATTAACTGACGTTAAATTTGGATTTTTGTCATGCATGATGTTTGAAATATAATTATTAATTTTGTAATTATTTAAACTGATTTATATATTAACATCAATAATATTTTAATCGTGGGAATTTAAAGAGACGCATACACAATGGTTATCGATCGATCGGTCGTTTCTTTTTCATTCATCCGCATCAACTCGACGACGCGAATATATCCGGGATGATCAGCGAAGGTGGAACATGGTACTTTCCTATTCTCCTCGTATAAGGCGCAACGAGGTAAGTGTGGGAGTTAATAACGTAGAGGATGAAAAAGTAGCCATCTGTGAGGCGAGCGTGAGGCGCGAGTAAAGAAGGAACAGTATAAAGAGGGACGACGGATACGACGAGAGAAGATCGGACGACCATAGCAAGGAAGATAATCTTCAGGACTACGCATATACTTCCTTTTGCTCGTCTCCGCGAGTTTTACGGAGCCTCCTCGGCGGGACCCGAGGAGAAGCGACCAACGGACGAAATCTAACGTCGAGCAGAGGCGAACCGCGCCGTTACGCTCGCTCTAAATCTCCGTAAATGCGTCGCGGTCGCCCGGCAGTCTCCCTCCTCCTGTTTTCTGCAGGTGTATCCCCCTATACAAACCTCTCGAGACGGTTCTCACGAAAATCCGCGCCGGCCGCTCGCTGAATGAAAATTCACGGTAGACTTGAGAAACTTACTTCGTCTCGCGTCCGCGAGCAATGGAGCGGGCAATGGAAACGAAAATGTACGGCGCGTTAGTCGCGTTGCGCTGGTGCCAAAAACAACGCCTGTCGCGTCGCCAAGACGAGAAATTGCGAATGTTTTTAATACATAAGAAAGCACAACTTGAGACAAATTATTGTTCCATACATGGGAAGTTTCTTACCTCTCGGCGTGTTAATTTAATAAAAATGTGTAAACTTGAACGATCTATGTATGAATTTTTATGTTGTTTCGTTCAACCATCGTCGCTGCGTTTGCAACGTGTGCAGCGTGAAAGATGAAAGCAACGAACACGCAAATTTTCGTTCAGACTACAACTTATCCCGCCGGAACACTCGCGGCAAAGTCAGAAGCCAAAATGGAGGGATCCTTGTCACAGATTTTATGAGTGCCCGAACGATAAACTCGATAATTTAATGAGTATTCTCGCTCAATACCTGTCCTTGCACTGTCGTTAAGTCAGCAAATTGCTACTAACGCAGCAGGGCCTAAATTGCTACTAACGCAGCAGGGCCTAAATTCTGTACACGATACCGACAACTATCAGTGTCGATGCGCAGCTTTTATACGATACGAAAAACCTGCGCAACGACACCGATAGTTGTCGGTATCGTGTACAGAATTTAGGCCCAGGTATCATTTCGCGTACGAATCTCAGGTGACCGTTTCGTTTAGGTGACTGAGAATGTTTTCGAATGTTTTCAAATGTTTTCATGATCTTCGCTAGACATTAACGTCATTTTCTCCGCCAAAGAAGAATTACATTTCTGTCATTTTATTCAGATCTCAAAGCATAAAAAGATTAAACGAAAAAGATACAAAGTTATTATGCAGGAGCATCAAATATTAAAAGTAAAATAAATTAATAAATAAAGAATAAATAACCTTTTAATATTTTTATCGTTCTTTTAAAAAATGTGCAGTCAGTAGCAGAATAATCGCCATAAATCACTGCGCGAGTCACGATTCATGCCACTGATCGGTACAACCGTTTGACTTGAAAATTACACCAGAAATTTCACGCCTCGATTGTTACCTCGTGGTACGGTTGCAGACGCGAATAACAACGTTTCTCTCGGCGGCCGCAATCCTGAAATAAAACTGGCAGCTACCGTCTAGGTGGTGAAGAAAAGGACGTACACATACCTAGGTAACATTCTTACCGTTTTCACGAGCGATAAAGCGCCGGTCGTGCCGCGTAAAACATAAATCCGGCTATTTAGTGGGAGTAAAATCGATCGACGTGGTCTCTCGATCTTCCGCGGTCCGTCTGCTTTAGATATCTTCTTAACCGGTCATTTCCCAGCAAAGCGCTGTAGATTACTGATCGTTACCTGCATAATACGATCGGCCAACGATGCACCAACGATCCTCGGAAGATCCGAGGAATCCGCAGCCCTGAAATCTGCTATGCGCTATCACTGCTATCTCTTATAAAAGTCAAGGATATGCGTGCTAATATTATAGCTTCAGCAATTGTTCGACTATCTTCTTGTATAGATACATCATGCCCCGCCCCCCCCCCCCCCCTCAAAACTCGCACATTTATGTTGTCATCACAAGATTTTTTAAAATAATTTGAACACATTCCTATACCATTTTTTTCTTTTGGATGCCAGGTTTATCACAAGTTTTTAATGTTTTGGTATTTCAATAAAATGCACAGTTTTGTTCAATCTGCCGATATAATACCGATTAATAAAAAAACAAGTGCATTCTTGACATCGCGTGCGATCGATTCGTCGTTGCTGCAAACAGTTCTGATTATGCTGGGGCACGCGTACGCGCGGCTTATATTCCGTGCTATGACGCTTGATTCGCACATTTATAAGCAAAGATGCACTATCGTCCGCAATATCTGGTGGATATGCAGTGGATACAAGGATCCTTGCATACAAAGACCTGGGCAAAGACCCAACAAGACAATTTGCTAGTGCTATCCTCATGTACCGTGTTTATGACCGATTCATGCGTATGCATATCAACGATCTATGGCAGTTCTTCACATGGCCTATTATTTCCCCTGTTTATAACGAAAATCGCACAAGTTTAGCAAATCTCTTTGAAGTACATAAACCACATCCTTAGAACATATATTTAATTTCTAGGCAGTTATTTTAATTATTTACGCATAATTATTGCAATGTGAAAGTTGTATCAGTATTTTATTTCTAAAAATATCAACGTTATATTTCCATAACAGTGTCATTACTTCATTTTATATAATCAGATTAGAGAATATCCTACAATTTAAATTTAAATTCTTCAAGCTCTAACTTTTTATGCTTTATACAGAATAAAAACAGTATTGGAAACGCAATTCTTATCGATGCAAAGAATAATTCGTCAAGTTCATATTTAAAGTCGAAGTTTGTTTCACGATACGAAAGTTATTTTCATCCAGAAGGTGCAAAAAGATGTTGTAATATTCATCGGGGATGCATCGATGTGCGATAACGACACTTCGTAATCCAGGAAAGAATAGTTTTGAATAAATAAGCGATCGGTAAAAACGAGAAAGAAGTGAAGATAAATGGATAACGAGACTCGCATTCCAATGACCTCTTTGATATTAACCAACGGCGATTAGCATTTGCACGAAGAAATCCGCCGTAGTATATCGGCAGAGAGGAATAACGATGTATTTTTCGAGAAAATAACGATGTTCCACGTCTACTTCGGCGAGACGATACCATTCAACACCTTCGAACCTAAGTGCGATAACACTCCAGGTGATAAACTAACAGCGTAGTCTCTAGTAGTCTGGGAAGTTATCGCACTTTAGATGCATCCTGCTCTATCATTTTAATATCACTCCGTTCTTATCTATTTATAAAATAATTATTTTTCAAAAAATTCTCATAACATGCAACATTTTCTAAAATAATTATTATATAGATTGATGTTCATTCAGATTCTTCCGTCTAGTTTCAGGAATTTCTGGTAAATTAACATACATGAAAGATTGCATTGGTAAATCAAATAAGAATAGGTACTCAGATTTATATATATTCCCATA
The DNA here is from genome assembly GCA_035220615.1 of Leptothorax acervorum. NCBI lineage: Eukaryota > Metazoa > Arthropoda > Insecta > Hymenoptera > Formicidae > Leptothorax > Leptothorax acervorum. The sequence goes on along the minus strand of JASTWQ010001267.1, from coordinate 900,346 downwards.
TAACCCGTTCTCTCCAATTCTCTATATATCACTGTGCTTATGTAAAGTCACGTCTATTCTATTCAATGCAAATACGTTCAGCGATTCGGTACGATCTCAATAAGGGACCTCGCTGTTGCTCGCGCGACGCGAAATAAGAATTTCCCGGAAAGAGCGGTTATCGAAATTGAGATCGTTTATGGCGCGTACTTTCTAAACGTCGAACAATCGTTGGCATTGAGCATAGGTAAGATTCCGGAACGAAATCGTTAAACGCGATCCCTTCTTAGCGATCGCGCGTGCGTGCTCGTCGGTACCTTTGAGAGATAACATAGGTCGTAAATCCGTTAAGACCCGCGATATCGATCTGCTATTGGATGTATTGCGCTCCCATAACGCGATAGAATCGAGTTCGTTCCTCCGCGGATCTCTTTCTCTATCCTCCTTCATCTTGGTATCGATCGGTGCTTATCAATAGTGCATTCATAATGTAACCCAAAACGATGACGATATAAATATGATATTACTTTATCTCTAACTAGAGTCGAAGATTTGGTAATAAGCAAAATAAGAGCATAATTTTATCGAAGTTAAATATAGAATACCGCAATATTATTTCGCTTAGGTATGCTTGCATTATACAATGCTTCTGCATAAATACGAATCGGATTACGAAGACAATTCTTGAATGCACTCGATTGGCTACTTTTCAGAAGGGTAACATGCCTATTTCTATCAGAATGCTCATTCAATGTTCTCGCGGTTTCATAGATTAAAATAATTAAAATTGTACGTTACAACAAGAACCACATAATCACAGTTAGTGCTAATGGTATGACGAAAATACAGAGACCGCCGAAGATGCCGAAAATTTGATACACCTTTCTGTATGTAACATATATGTATAGCCCGTGGGAAATTCAGGAACAGCTCAGCGAATTTCGCTTACGCGAAATTTGCCGCGCTCGAATCAACAGCGTTGCTCGATTACATTCTCGAAGATAGCTCCGCAAGAATAAGGTTCAAAGGTGTCAGGTAAAGAGCCCGACGCGCACTAAGCAAAGGTTGAGCCGAAAGTAAGCGCGTCGAAAGATAAATAGGCTATCAGATGGTATCGGCTTGGTAGCAACCCCTGGGGGTCTCCTTCTTCCTCTTCCTCGTCATCTGGCTGTCGCCCTCTTCGTCTTTCTTCTTTCGCTCCACGTCGCGTATGCCTGCGCTGAACGAGTATCTGTAATATTCCAGTACCATATTCCGCCGCTTACGAGTAGGCATTCGAGGCAACCTAGCCGCTGGTAGCAAGGCGCGTATCGACGATAACGATAATCGGCAAGAATGCACCGTGTTCTTCGCCCGCGCCATTTCCCTTTATCTTTGTTGGGAGCCACCTTCCATGCTTGCTTCGCCGTGCAGCTTCGCAACTACCTGCAGCCCCGAGGACACGTCGGTCTCTTCACACGATATCACGGCTGAGTTCTCGAAAGAGGTACTAAGAGGCCTCGAAGAGCCTTCTCTGTTTTCCAGCTCTTTTTTCAGCTGCGTTTGATGTCTCTGATGTGTCCTGAAATAGTCGCTTATCGGAGAATGATAAACGTTTAGGGAGACATCCCTAGCGAGACATCCGTGAGGTGAGTCGCAAGTCGCAAGGAGCTATAACACCAGGAAATCGCGTTGTCCCTAATGGACCGTCTTTTGTCTGCCACATTACTTTGAGAGAAGCATAAAATTCTACGTATAACTTTAAAGGAAAACAGGAGAAACAAAGAAAATGACTACCGTCATCAAGCGTAAATTATATCCTGCAAAGAACGAATCGCGATCCGACGACTGCTTCACTGCAAGAAGTACGATTAACCTCGGAATATAACTAATGTGCAGTGATTAGATTCTGTGTAAGAAGAAAAGCTGACGATGATTGTGATTTCCGTCTGTGCGCTTCTGGTTGCAAAGAAAGTAATGGATATAGCGTAACTACCGCCGAAACCCTTTTCACGAACGAGACGGAACACGAACACGGAAAGAAAAGAAAAGACACGATATCCTGGCACCGAAACGTTCACCTTCTTCTATTCCACGCATCGTTAGGACTTACGTAGCCGTGGCTATGGGACCTCGCGAGATTTAGCGGCCACCGCCGTTGATTTGTGACCCATTGTTCTCCGAGAGCCGGCGGAGCAGGAGCCCGACGGGGAGGGAGGAAGACCAACTAAAAACTGGACTATCAAAGTAATGGCCATCGATTTGCTGCCACGGAAACTACGGAACGCACCCGGCAACTGCAAACCGCAACCGCACGTTCTCGCTTCTGTATTCCATCTTATACATATATTATACCTTCGACGCCGCATAAATTCGGATCGAGCGAAGGAATAAGTTCTCGTTAGACTTGAAGGATATCTTTGATTCCGACGTATCATACACACACGCGAAATATTATAGAAAATACGTTATATTTTCTTAATATACAAAACTCATATAAATAACAATAACCTTTAAGGATCTTTTTGTTCTATCTAATTGTAAGTATAATTGTAAATCAATAATTATATTTTACCAATGTGATCGAATTTTTTTTATCTAAAAAACGCAATTAATACAAACAAGTGTATAATAGATTTTTTTTCAAAATTCTTATAATATTATATGTATATAAAAATATTATTTAGATTGAAACAAAAACGAAGAATTATCTTTACAAAATCTCTAATATCTTATTATTTAAATTTATCTAATTTAGTAAAATTAAAACTTTCACTGCGCATCCGTAAAAAGCAAGATGCCGCGTATTCGAGATTGAATGTCCGTTTAATCTTCCCTCTCCATTCGATAAGTTTTGAATGGGAAATCGAAGGGCCCCGTGTTCGATTCGAACGATCCAAGAAAGGGAACAAGCGTAATAAACCGGTGAAGTCGATTCTTGCGAAGTCAGGATGACACAATGGGAGGACGGTCGCAGAACAAGCAAGCTCGCTCTCCCTTCTCCTTTCTCCCGAGAGAAACCTGCTTTATTTATTCTATTATTTCGAAGACAGGTAACAGTCTCCCGCTGTCTGGCAGCACGCTTCTCATCATCATGCATCGACATACTTTGCAGTCAATGTTAATGCAATCGACAAGGAGACGCCTAAACGATGAAAATGAATCGCAATTTTTTTTAATGCGTTGTTGTAGAGCCTTCAAAAAGTTTTGTGAATTTCTTTATGTCTCAGAACTTGATGAATATCTCAATAAACAAATTTAATTTTAAATATAGTAATTTATTAAATGTAATTTGTTAAGATGTGATTTGCAAATAAAATTGCTCTGCTTTGCTCATTAGCGATAATGAGGTCAGGTTTTGTTTCTTAAAATGATATCGAATGCCTTTAGGGAAAAGAAAGAGAAAGTGTCTTTAAATTAATCAGTCCTTAAAAGAATTAGTTTTGTAATTATCGTAAAAGGGATTCTTGGAATTTCAAGTTCCCTCCCGTTTTGTACTATGTTCTTGGCTATGCTCGTCATCATAGACGGTCGATCAACTCTTCCTTGGCTTTCTATAGGGGAAGGTCGTCAATCTTTGACATTATATCCCAACGAGCTCACAACACGCGATGGAGCTGGTATTAATTAAAGCACGGTCGTTAATTGACGGACAAATCCGAGCAGGCTGCGGATAAATACAGACACCTCGATCGAGACGTGAATGGCATTGTCAGCGGCTCGAAGAACTGCTTCCTGGGGAGAGATAATCAATTCCCTTAGCTGCACCGCCGGCGCTATATGTATACGGTAGGATCGACATAGAAAGGATAATTAAGCGAGTACGTCAGAGGTACAATACTCATTTCGTTGACATTAATTAAATGTGGTTGCGTCACATTATCATAGTAACATTAATAGAGCTCTTTATAGTTTCGATTTTTAAGCACAGTTTACATGACGCAAAATGTCATCTATTAATTAAACGTAGTTGAGGAGGGATTTTTATTTATTATAAGTCACTAAAGAGTTAAAAAATTTTATGAGTGCAAATAGACCGTTACATTTTATTTTTTAGATAAATTTAAATAAATTTTATTTTCACGAAATTTAAAGTTTAATTACAACTAATATAAGATAAATGAATAAGTTTTTAAAAAAATATCGCACTTAATTAAATTCTCTATAGAAGAAACTGTCCGCAAAAGAACAAATATACAAAATTTGAGACACAATGCACATCACGTAATATTTTTATATTATTTTAATCGTCCTATTTGGAGTCAGATTTCACGTTATATAGGTGTATTATGGTGCATCACGATATTTCAGGTTCTGTCACGTGCGCGCAAGCTCATCCGCATTCCTTCGACGCGATTCTGCATTCCGGCACATACGTATCGGGATTTTCGTTCATATACATCCTGTAAAAGTGGGCTTCCATCCCTCGCCTATGCGATTCCGGAGATTTTATCCCCCTGGCAGCCAACCAGAAGAAGAGCCATCCCTCGGCATGATATTATGATAATACACTTATATTCATATGCAATAGGGTCCTCGACTTAGGAAGGCACGGAGGGCAACACGAAAGTCGTCCTCCTCGGGGTCTACAAGCCGTAATGTAATTCGATCGACACTTTAGCCCCCGAGATGATGGAACGTCGGATAGAAATTGACGGCGAGCGGTGGGATGACGTGGCTGAAGAAGGGAAGATAGGTCCCGGGATGGCAGGTAAATTCTGACTCCCGCGCTATTTGAGTGCCGAGGTTCCCGGACTAATTGCCCGTTAATTTGGTTAATTGTGGAGGCACGACAAGTATCGGCTTGTTCCAACGACGCTAGATCCCGCCGCGTTAATGAGGGGCAGCTCAAGGGATGAGCGAGAATTAGGAAACGCCGCTTTTTTAATGAGAAGCAGGAAAAAGCGCAATTATAGCGGCCGCTATCAATTGCAGCGTGAATCGCTATACGCGATTATCTTTATCAATATATTGTACATAATGCGCTATCAAGGACTGTTTAAGGAAAAATAATACTAACATAATTAATAAAATATTAAAAAATACACTTTTAAATTTCATATTTTATAAATAATAAAAATACAATTTTTAAAAAGTTCCTAGCAACTAAAATGCTCAAAAACATCACTATCATGTTGAATACGTGTGAAAAGTAAAGAGTTAACTTCAAGTGACTACCTTGATTGCTAGAAAGACTTTTCCGACAAACTAACGGAGAGTGTGACCAATAACACCTAACTATCATCGCGCAGTAACATGCGATTACTCGGCGAGAAAAGTTTGCACTGCTTTCACGACCAGACCTGGGAATCTCTTGGTCGGAAAATGGTTTCCTCCCGAGAACGGTCAGACCACTGAAGACGTTAACATTCTATTCGAAGAAACTATTTTCCTCGTCATTTTCCCGTCTTTTATCCGGGATTCTTGTTCGCGGATTACAGAAATGAGCCTGACAGAGGGAACGAAAGAAACTTCTTAGCAACAAAAATCCTATATAAGATTGATTATCGGCACCTATCCGCGTTTATCATGGCACGCTTGCTACTAGATATATATGTCGCAGGCTTATTGCAAAATCAGCTTTTTTGCAAAAAGGCTAGTCTCTATGCGAAATGCCGGCCTTTTGCGAAAGCATTTGATCGTTTCTTTAATAAGATTAACGTATTTTAGACTTTTTGCAATGTGCCTAGCCTAGCACCAGTCCATGTGTGCCAAAAAGTCTAAAGTGCGTTCAGTCTTATTCAGAAACGATCAGTCCTTCGCAAAAGGCCGGCCTTTCGGAAAGAGACTAGTCTTTTTGCAAAAGGGCTGATTTTGCAATAAGCCTGCGACATATACACTTATAAGGTGTCACTGAGAAAACGTTCTTATTGTAAATATCTGAAAGTTTTTACGTCGGTAATTCGAGGGATAAGTAGAGTCTGATTGTAACGCTTTTTTGGATTAAGCAAATATTATCACTCTTTTCTCTCGATCTTCTCTCTACCTATTGAATGCTCGAATGGATTATACCAAAAAATTGATTTAATTGAGAAATATTTTCTAAAATAAAATGTAAATTACAATAAAATTTAGCTTCTGTTTCAAATGTCTTCTTATAATTTGATAGTCATTTCTACGTTCTCATTTTTCAGAACATAAAAAATAATATATTCAAACTTGATAATGGGTATGACTTACAATAGCACATATTCGTTTTAAATTTTAATCTGTGATTGTTCATAATGATATGGAATTCTTGGTATACCTTCCAGCTTTCCGCTCAATCCTGTATCTACGCCGAGAATTTCGGGGTATTACCGTGTATTAAATTTCAACACGAAAATTCGATATGACGTGGTATGAGCATGCAATGTAGCGCTGGAATTTGTATTTTTTGTTACAGAACTATTCACGTATGCATATCTCATAATTATATGTATGTATGGACGTCTCTGTATATCGTACGATTTCAATATGTAATGCAATCCGGAATTAGGTAATGTTTATGTTAATATTTATGAATCAGAATATTTTATCCGCTACTGTTTTATAATGAATAAAAAGCTTAAGTCGTTCCTAATCGTTTATAAAATCTCCGGGTATTTTCTCTAGATAAATAAAATCTGAAATAATTTGACGACAAATTTATAAGACGATTTATAAAACTGGTCGTAACATTATATTGCAATGTTCACTTTTCACGATGACGACACTGAACAGTCTCAGCAGATTGCGTAAAAGAGATTGCAAAATCCGTAACGTTCAAAAAAGTTTTTACGACGGTCGTTACGCGCGCATTCAGTGTAGCCTGAATCCTCGAAGGAAGGTATAAATGTCCGTAAGTACAACCTGCATAGGCGTCTATGTAAGTATTTAGTGTTGCTTCCCTATCGCGTAACGCACACGAGTGCATACTCGTATATAATCTCCTGATACTCCACGGATCCTATAAGTGCGTTGTCTTGTCGTCCAATGGCGTCTTAGGCACGACATTTCATTACCGCATTTCGAATGAATTCACCCTCTCTCGTCGCGGTCTCCCATAAAACAGTAGACAGCCATATAAGCAGCTCGCGTCATAAAATATAAGAAAGGCCAAAGCAATTCGTAAACTTTTTATAAAATGTATTTTTGCAGGTCGACATAAATATCTGCGATGCCTTAATTATATCGCATTTGCGAGATATTCACAATATAGTCATTTTCTTAAATATCTTCTTAAAAGAGTTGCGAAATTACCATATCAAAACATTCGTGTTAAAATGACTGCTAGTGCGAAAGTTAAATAACAAAGTTTATTCGATTTCAATATGAAAAAATAAATTAAAAATCCTGCAACTGTTCTTTAAATATAGTTTCTATCTCTATAATACGTTTTTATTTACGGATAAAATTCCGTGATAGCTTCTAGAAAATATCTGGTTACGTTTAATAGATGGATGTAAAAATTGTAATAGATATACGAGAGGGTACTCAAAAATTTCCGGAATTTGAACGTGCAAACTAGAACTCGTTCAGAGTTTTTCCGCTAAATATCGCGAGTTTACAGTATTGTGAAACAGCCTGCCACGTGACATTGTGCTGAGAGCATCGTGTCATTGTACAAAGCTTTTTTTCTAGTGTCTGCAATTGTGTTTGGAAATTTTTTTATAAAGTAGAAATGACTGATATTATAAAGAATAGCAAGTACATGTATGTGTGAAATTTGATTTCCTATTCAGTAAAACCTGCAGCTGTGATAGTCACAATGCTCAAGAAAGCTAATTGTGAGTGTCATAATGCTTAAGGATAATGTCATTAAAAAGTATGAAAATAATACACATGAACTAAAAAATAAAAACGAAAAGATAAATGACACTTTTGACAGTCGATAATCCGACTATACGCTTTCTTTGTTCAAAACTTCAAACAAAAACTCACAATTTAACTCTCAAAGGAAATACTTTGCACATTTAGCGGTATATTCCCCCCCCCCCCCCCCTCTCTCTCTCTCTCTCTCGCTTGAATATAAATAATATGTAAAAATATAACTGTGCATCATGATTTTAATAATTCATATTATTAATCAACACTCGTAAAAAATAAAATGTTAAATAATCTTCTATTATAATTTACAGAGTTGTCACATTCAGCGCACTCTCTCATTTTTGCGCTTAAAATAAAAGGTGTATGTACGTTCGCGCTTTCGCAATGGAAAAAAGAAGTGTAAAAATGTTTAGAAAGTTTACCTGAAGTGAACAAAATTCATATCACAATTTACTCGCAACGTCTGTTTGACATTACGTTTGCGTTTCACCGCACTGTACGATCTGCTTCATCCTTTACTCCTCTCCAACCCTGATCCTCCCACTTGTTGGCATTTCAGGATTGTTGGTGGAAAGTTACGAAACCGCTTTCGCGGTGCCATTCAAGCGTAATTAATGCCAATGTATCCATTTTGCGCTTGGCGGCGGGCTGCATGGCAGGATGCGAGTATGCTTTATGAGGGAGTTTATGAAAATGTTCGCCGCAGGAGAGGGGGAGGAGAAGGAAGAAGCGAAGATCCCTAGAGATGCCCTCGCGTCTTCGTATCCTTCTCGCCCTCTCTCCTCCATTGCACAGGTGACGCTCCCTCAGGAACAACCCCGTTGCGTGCGTGTGAACGTGTGTGCGTTTATGTCGCCGCCAGATATTACCGTATAATTTTGGGATATTTCACTGGCACGTAAAGCAAGCCTCGGACGTGCGCGAATAGCTTCACGGACGATCGTTATTCGCTCGCGGGAGAGAACAAAAGGAAACGAACGGGAGGCAGAGTCCTCGGAGGGTTTCTGCTTTGCATGGTGCGACGATATAGCGCGTGTGAAGGGTACACTTGAGAGCCGAGCGCGCGGGTCGTCATGAATAATTGAGATTCTTGTACAGGGCATCGTTTCGCGTCAAACCTCACAGGGATGTGCTCCTTGACGAAATCTATCCACGTGCCGTATCGATCTTTTTTTATCGAACACATGAAAGTTTCATCAATAGAATATCATCGATGTAAAATAGACTAAACAAGTATAAGAAAGTAATAAGGATCCTAATCGTGTCTCTTTAGATCTACCTCATGTTAATACATATTGAGCATTTAGAAAATGCAGATACATTTTATGAAAATGTATTCAATCTTTTAAAAAATTATATATTTCTCTGTAATAATTCAGTATTATTCCTAACTTGTCTGAACTATATACAGCACAGTCTTTATCATCAATTTAATTTTTTGAAAAAATTACCTTTTAAATCAATGTGCAATATTAAATGTATGAAAGATTAAATATCTTTATATTTTAATAGATCCTTCGAGAATATTTTACCGGTGTCCACGTAGCCTTTTAAAAAAAATTCTCACCATCCACGTACCGTCTTTTCCCGAGGACGCAACGAACGCGGCGAAACGTGCGCGAGCACAGAGTCGAGAGTCTAGTGGCAGCGTCCATCTCAAATAGTAAGATACACGGATACGGACACATAAAGAACAACAGCGTGCACGCGCATCAGCCGTACGATGACAAATCGCGCATCAGCGTAGCGCGAGCCGCTTATCCATCAACATCAGGCCGGGACACGCGTCCTCTGGGCCGTGGACATTCCACATAGGGGACCGCATTACATTCCCGTCGCCGATGTACCTAGCTCGGCGCCTCCAGAAACCCCGTGGGTCCATGATCCCGCGACACCAGCCAAATCGCTGCCATGAGTGGCGATTGTGAGCTCGTCGAAGGAGATTTATCACCGATTCGTGATCGCCGACTTGCCGCGACCCTGCTCCTCCGCGACAGAATAGAGCTACTTTACTCGTCGCTTTTCTGCCTATACTCATTGATACGCCTTTATCGCACGTGTATCTCTCAGCCGGATTTTGAAACGATTTTATATAATACTTCGAAAGATGGACTCGGCATAATCGGTATATCAGTACATCGATATTATCGAAAGCTGACGGAGATATATTAGATCTGTTCATGACTACTTCGAAAAATAGTAGCGGTGGTTGCATATAAATTAAGTCGATAATGATTAATGAAGTATGTCGATAAGTAATTATGTATATCGCCAATAACGGTAACACGGTATATATGAGTTATAACTATGTCTCTCGTTATATTAATAAACTAGGATCCAGTTTCAATAATGAAATAGCTAACATCTGTTCCTTCATTACATGCAGCGAACGGGAGAAAAGAACATTTATAAACGTTGCAACGAGAATCTAATAATAAAAATTACAAAGACATTTTGATTCACGAGAAATTCTAAACATACAAAAAGGAAAGCCAACTCCTTTCCTCGGATTTCCATAAAATATACGAACAATACGCCATTGCGTATCGATGTTGTTTTGAAATGACACATTGTTCGTCGTAGCTGCGTCGATGACGATAAAATAACGAATAAACGTGCGCTTGTCAAACACAAAACACGTATTTATAATTTGATCGAAATCGTTGAAGGAGAATGCAAATCTCGAATCATGAAGATGTATTGCACATACATATATATATATATGCATTAAAAAATCTCTAGATTTTTATTCATTTATAAATTGTACGCAGTACATTTTTTAATTTTCATTAAAGAAAAATTAACAAGAAAGTAATAAAAAATTTCATAGGTAAAAAGAAGCGCAGACAATAAATGGATTATGCGAGCAAAAACATATGGATTATGAGAAATAACCGGTGCAATTAAGAGAGTGTTTAGTGTCGTGCTATACGGAAACGGTCAGAAGAATATCAGAAAGATATCACTATTGTGCGTATCTCATATGGGTATCTCTCTTGTAACGACTCGGCGTGAATGTAAAACCGGCAGGTCGATATGTTGGTTATATCACCGCATTCTGAATTTGCCAGACTCGCGCGCGTTGTCTCGTTAAGTACATGGAGGCGCATTCCGCGAGCTGATATTGACGCACCGGCATATAATTTCCGTAGCTCCACTATTTGCACCGCGGCGCGCCGTTCAAGGATTAATTAATTATACCGTCGTTAAAACGCATTTACCAACGCCCAAGATAGCACCGCCGATAACAGAGTCAACTTATTCGAAGGCGAGTGCACCGGAAGTGATAACGACGCGTGTGTGGTTCGATTTCTTCTTAAGGTCAGTTGTAACTAACGACTGCAGGAAATGAACGAGAGGCAATTACAACGGAATAAACACAATAATTTTAAATATTTTATATTATAAATATTTTAGATAGCAGCTAATGGAAAGAAAGATACACAAGGAAAAATAAATTCAAAGAAAACTAGCTGTGTGTGTATGTATATGCGTGTGTGGACTATGTTTGCATAAACAAAATGCATATTTTATTCATAGAAACTGCATATATCGATCTTTTTGTTTGTTTAATAAAATTAATTATGTTCTGTTAAATTTAAATCTTGTTTTTCTTGTTTAATCAGAGTGTACAAAGGTGACAGCCCTTAACGTTGATGTAAATAGCATTGGTCCAGCATTCGTGCGCAACTGAATATCGTGTAATAGTTTAATTATAAATATATTTTGAGGCAAATACGAATACGCCGTATCGCTTGCAATTAATAAGCCGAATAAACGTGTAACGCGCGCGCGCGCATTCTAAGCTTGTGAGCGAAAATGATACAACATATTCACAATTGAGATTTGCTATTGTGCTCCGTTATTATATCCGTGATTTACAGAAAAGCGGTCTCACGCAAATTTTATGGACGGTAAGCCGTACAGTGTGCGGTGTGCGTATATGTCATAATAGCCAGCTTATATTTACGTGCGCAACGAATAATAAAATGTTTAGGCTCACGCTATAGAAACGCAAATATTGACCGTAAATCGCGAAGAGAGAGAAAGAAAGAGAGAGAGAGAGAGAATAACCAGTGAAAAATAAAATTAAAACACTAAACACTGTCCGTCACAGATTTTTCCTATAACAATCCCTGTCACCTGTGTGTTATAGTCTCGCGCGTTTCAATGGTCATTGTTCCACGAACGATAAAATGAAAAGCAATATTATTCACCGTTTAATTATTTAAATGCATTATTTAACAGTTTCATAATAATTCATCGAAGATTTATTTTTTATTTTATCCATATAATAAATTTTTTTAAAGTTATTTAAAAATGGTATTTAATATTTCCGCAAAGAATAATGTTACCATATTGTTTATAAAGAATTCATAATTAAAAGATATATCAATCGAAAGAAAATACAAGTAACTTACCGCGCTTAACAAAACGGTTTTCTCTATTATCATTTCCACGTTTCGTCGACGAGACAATGGTACAGCGTACACTTAAACAGAATATCTCTTAGACAGGGTATCCCTTGGACAAGATAATCTTCTGATCCATGTTCTACGCCCACTTGTCCACCCAACGTCGCAGGTAGACGCGGGTAAACGCAATGTCGATTATTCACAACGGATCATTGGCACCGGACGCATTTATGCACACACGTGTATATCCTCTATACACATATGTATATTTCCAAGTGACCAACCACTGGCACTTAAATAACACGTGAATAATATGAATGAAATAAATCATTTAACGAAGAATTAAGTATATTAAATTGAATATCATTTCTTTTCTTTTCGTTTCACTTTGCATAATAAAATTATATATTTTATGTAACATTGTGTTCATGTAAAATTGTTTTTATATATATGCATATAATTATATATAATTTTATATAACAGATTTGTACATATTATTATTATATATTAAAGATTGGTTAACTACTACTGCGGTGTCCATATCCTATCCGAGAACCTCAGCGTAAAATCAGTCACAGAACTACCTACGCCCGCTCGTCCTCGTCATTCTCCGGGAGGGTTACTGGAGATACGACAGATAGAGATGGTAATTTAGCGTCATTATTATAGACGTCTGAGGCGACGGCAGCGGGTACTATAACGACCTGTAAGCGCATACGTGGAGTCGCGCGAGCGTGGAATTAAATGATCTCATTAACGGAGCTTCATGGTCGAAATATCGATCGCTATCTCGACGGCTGCAAATAGTGCGCGCTTGTAAGCACTGTCTGCGCGTTTGAACTCTGCCCTTAGCGATAAATAAACCGACCATCAATATTTCCAAATTTAAATTAATAAACATTTATACGATCCGACTATCTCAATTTGTGTATCATAAACAGCTTTTAACGCCGAAATTAATTATATACAATATATATATTTAATGTAAGAGTATTATCACACACACACATAAAAATACAGATATTTATACAAATGTTAGCTTTCTATATATCTTATCTCATTTTCAATATTTTCATGCACAAATATATGAATCCGTCCCATTTAAACTAGCTAATATTTTCTCTTCTTTTGTCTGGCTAATTAATGGAAGGCAACTTGTGAGGCACAGTTTCTAATCGATGTCTCATTAAGCGTATTTAGCATTTAACTCTTACGATAACAACATTATCATTTGTCCGTGTCTTTCGCTACATATATTCCGTCTATTTCTGGCTGATGTTAATTAAACAATTCTAATTCGTAATTCTATACGCAGCTAAAGTGCAATTGATAAATATCTAGAAACGTTAGAATTGTTTTCATAATAATTTTCAAGACGTATTATTTTCTTTTTTAAATGCTACGTAAAAAATTAAACGCGGTATAAATGTTTTAGCGCCATTTAACGGAAAAAGAAAATCATCAAGTGAATTGAACTAAAGAATAAAAAAAAGAGGAAGACAGTCATAACATTGAAGTTGTTATCACGCGGAAAAATAAAGAAGAGAAACAAGTATAGGAGATCATGAGACTCGAGTTTTAGAATATCTGGGAGATAATTACGCGCGCGCGCGAAAACAGCGATAGAGAGGCAGCCTCATCGTGCGTATAATTAGCATCGTTGAAACGCGGATATTAAATAAATTACAATAATTATGTTCGACTACGAAACTACATCGTAAGCCACTATCGTACATGCTGTATTTATGATATCGATTACAAGATTGAAGCGTGACTCCACTCTTTTGAAAACCTTCGAGTGAAAGATTGCTTATCGCACTTTTCTTTAACGCATTTTATTGTATACTTCGCACTCTAGTTTAATTTTACACTTTTATATTATGCATTTTATTTTTTCCTTTATTTTCAATATGTGAGATATGCCCGTTTCTAACTGCTATGCTATCTATTAGCCATTTATCAATCTATCTCTAAAATAATTGACATGCTGTATAGGAACAGAATTTAATTAACGTTAGTTGGTAATCATAAAGAGAAATGGAGCGGCAAAAATAATTTATTTCCATACGCGAGAACCGATGTGCTTTATAGAAATGACATAGAAGGAAGTAACGCACGCATGTTCATATTGAAATTATCGATCTTTTATCATTATACGAGCGATTGCCTCGTAACGGTGCGGGATTGACCGTTACCGGTTTTCTAATAGGAAAAGACGATTAGAGCAAAACGCGCGGTTCTGAGATCCCCCGGGTGGAAAGTGCCAATCGCGGCCCCGATCGGCCGCATTATGATTCAAATGGTTCCATTAAGTGCGTTCACGCGCTATTAGAGCCACGCGGATTCTCTCGCCTTTCCTCACGATGTCTTTTCTTACGATTGGCCTCGGCCTTCGTAAATGACGACGGCGAAAATGCACTATATTGATCCCCTCGGCCTTAACGCCGTTTCCATTAGGTTAACGACCTGCGCCTGATAAAGTATTCACGATGCGGATAAATACGACGTGATTCCCGAGGTAATGATAAACGGATAAACGCATTCGCGAAAAGCAATTAAACGTTAGATCGCTGATCCGCATTGTCCGCTGTTATGAAATCGCGATACGTTAAGCGACGCGTTAACGCAAGCGCAATTTGGTCAATAACAACGAATGAAAGCTTTAAAAGCTATAAAAGACAGATAAACTAAGTTAACTTCGAATTGATTTCAATTATTTAACGGTAAACTATTACATTGCGAAAATTGAGCGGATCTCAACTGATCTCAACCAAGCTAACGCTCAAGTTTACGCAGTTTGATACGATTCCGCGATAGGTATTGGAAGCACATTATTTTCACGATCTAATTAATTACGGAGTAGTACTGCGGACGTTTCCAAGTTTACAAGTTTGGTTTAACCATGAATCTCTCTCCCGATAGAGGAAAGTTTCGACCACGCCGCCGGGGGTGAAAGACACCCTCCAGGAGGCGACGGCTCTCCGGAAAGTGGCGCCTACCAACGGAGACGCCGTGCATCATCGGCGTCCCGACGTCGCAGCATCCCTTCAATGGTGTTCTGTGACCTGCCGCCAGATCGAGATACCAAGCGCTTTCTATCGCGACACCGGGTATATCGCGCGCCGATAAGGCAGATCTTGTACTGTTACGTTAGCCCTGAATCGAATACCGAAATTTTAATCTAACAAGGGAAGATTATCTCAATACTTTAAAAAAAATTCTATAAAATAAATTTTTCAAAAAATATTAGCTAATCGCTCTTAATACATTAATACTGACATTTTGTAAAGAAACTAAATAAAAAAGAAGATTACACACACATTTAGTCATTATTACTCCTTAACTACGTCGAGGATGGGGATGATAGGAATTATCGTATTTTTGTGACACCTGAGCACACGCGGTTCGGCACCCTTTCCTCTTGTGGAAACGACTCCTGGGGGTCAATCATGAATCTTTTCCCCTAAGGCGAAAACAAGATACTTCCACGGTAGTGGTACGGTGAGCGTACGCCGTACTGGGCGTATCAGTACCGTAGCTACCACGTACGTGCGTACCGTAGGCGTACGTTACCAATACGAAAAAAGAAACATTAATATAATAAGAAAAAAAAGAGCCGGCAGCAGGACTCGAACCAGCGATCTTGCGCTTATGAAACTAGCGCGCTGCCCACTGCGCCACGCTTTCAGTTGGACACTCGTACGCTGCCGTGGTTCTAGTGGTACACGCAAATTTTCAAATCGCTTTTTCTCGACGCTTGAGAAGCGCGCCCTATAATCTATACATAAATATACATTAATTTAAAATTATATTACAGTTTTAATAAATGTTTAGTACGCCGTACTGGTATGGTACTGTTCCTATTGCACACGAGAGCATGCATATGTACCGAACAGTACGCAATACTGGTACGATGATGGTACTCTGTACCAAGTATCATGTATCCTTTTTGTACTGGTACTGTGCAGTTACGCCGTACGCCGACATTTCGTGGCAGTACAGTAACAATACGGTAGCAGTATCTTGTGCGGGAATCGCACGCTTGGTTATCTGGGTAAGGCGAAAACGTGAAAAGTGAAAAATTTCTCTTTCTATTGGTGTTGAATAGAAAGAGATAGTCATATGAAATTTTCACTTTTCACGTTTCCACCTTAATACATGATTGACCCCCTGGCCTTGTTATAAAATATCTGCGCTCTTAATACATTAATACTGACATTTTGTAAAGAAAATAAATAAGAAAGAAGATTACACACACATTTAGTCATTATTTATACTCCTTAACTACGTCGAGGATGGGGATGGTAGGAATTATGGTATTTTTGTGACACCTGAACACACGCGGTTTGGCACCCCTTCCTCTGGAAACGACTCCTGGCCTTGTTAAAAAATATCTGCGGGCCTTTGACCTGCGTTGCGGGCGCGCTGTGCCATTCTCGTACGCATAGTTCGCTGCGATTCAAATCGCAAACGTACACGGCATTGAAGTTCTCGTAGCAGGGTATCCGTTTTCCCATTTGACGGCCGTTCCCGTGAAAATCTGCCTCGTTAAGCACCTCGACGTATTTGAGGTGGCGCACTCACGCGTATTCGCACAATCCATCAAAAACCGAAAGCAGAAAACGCGCGCGGCCGCCGATAGGTTCGTCGGTGCGGATCAATGCGGGATGAAATAGTCCGTATGACAAAATATAAATCACTATCAAGTGCCGTAAAACCCGCGAGTCTCTATCAACAGTTGTAAAGAAGTAAATCGTTCTCAAAGGACCGTAAAGAAACGAGTCGTTATTGGTCGTTATCAAAAGCCGTAAAAAAGTAAATTGCTATCGAGAGTCACTAGTTTCGCGTATGTATCTCGGGTATCGTAAGGATACACATTCACATAAACCAATACGAGAGAAAAAACAGTAAGATAGTCTAGATAAAAAGTAAACTATAATCAAAAGTCAGTTCATTGACATATGTTGATGAATTCAATTATATAAATCAACACGTCAAGTAATAGATAATTTTTAAAAATCTGACGTTGTAGATATCAGATTTATGTGTCGAGTAATAAAGCTATTAATAAAATTATTTTTGAAAATTGTAAAAGAAGGAATATATAGAAAATTATATCAAAAATTATAAGCACTGAAATATCACACGCGCGCACACGTTACGTCCATCTATATAGATAGATAATTGCGAACATTAGAAATAAGAAAAAAAAGATATATTATTTTTGATACTAGCTACTAATTAAAGGACGCAACGGTTAAACAAATAATTAGATAAATCACAAGAAATAATGATCAACGTGTGGTTTTAAACGGTCTTGATTGTCGCACATACATGGACGTCGATAATGTTCGGCTATCGCTTGATTAAAGGTTGCCAGCTAGAGAACCTAGAAGGTTAGCATCGCTTACTCCAAGCTAATTAACTCTCGACATGCGCGACAAATCAATCGAGTGGTAGTCTTTCAACCGGTCTCAAATTGGATCCGTACGGAAGCGTCACGCGAGAGAGGATATTGAACCGACAAGATGACAAAGTTCAAATGAACGCGGAAGACGTGTCAATTCGTGTTATAAAATAATTTGATTACCATGGCGTTGTAATAAGGCAAGCAAATGTATTTATTAAACGTGATTCTGTTATAACATGGTGAGAAAGTGAACGTTGTTTGTGATATGCAACTAGATAATAAAATCTTGTATTTATTATACAGCTTACATTCATTATGGACATTGTTTCTTTGGAATCTTGATTTATGCTTTAATTATTTGTTGTGGAGAAGATTCATTAAAAATTATAGCAAATAGACATAAGAAAAGTTTCCTAGAAAACTATCGACTTAAGATTCATCATTAAAATTACGCGATCCGGAGTTCTTCGAACTCACCCTATCTAATCAGTGTGTTTTATTTTTCTCTGACGTCATACTTCTTCCACCGAACGCGCGCAAACTTTTCTAACAAACTCTCCCGGATAATTTCTTGCCAAAGTGTGCGAAAAACGGCGTAAAAAGAATAAATTAACAGCGCGACACGAAAGATTAAATTTACAAAAAGGAGCGTAGGACGCGTTTTCCTCATATAGAAATTGCAAAAGCTCTCTGACCGGCGCTCTATATGTAGGTATATACTACGGCTTAACTATCCTTTGATATTATCTCCAACATTGCCTCTACTTTGTCTCTGCCAACGACTCTTTACGTCCATAACCTCTGGTCCTGTACTAATACAGAAAAGGTTTGATCTCTTTGACGAAAAATACGAGCTAATTGGCGTATATTCCACCGCGGTGGCACCGGCGCGGGCGCGTTCGTTAGTCACAATATTCCCAGGAAACGTACCGGATTCTGGAGAACCGCTTTGAGAGATCGGAATTATTGTCTTTCGTATTATTTCGATCCTTACCGAGGCAACCATGCGACTCGACCGATTTCCAACGATAATTGCAATCTATAGCATCGCGCACTCTTATCCGCTTCCTGTAATTATGCGCTCGCGGCGAAAGATCTTTATGTACTTATGATTCACAACGCACAAGTTAGTTACCTTTCACATTTATGTCTGCTTATTTTACGTTTCTCTTCAATAGAAAGAAAGAGATACGCATCGCAAACTCGAGCACCACACAATCTCATGTATTGTTAACTAAAGTATCACGAAATCATTTGTAAAACAATCTCGCCTATCTTTCCTGATTTAACAAGTTCTTTAATATACTGCGCCATTAGGTGTTCCTTTTCATCCAATCAGTTTCCATGCAATTACCCCAGGGCAAACGGATACGGTGTGGCTTCGCATTTGCGGACGAAGCCAGATACTTCTCTCGCCACCGTCCTATGCGTTTCAACGATTCTTCACGTACACGTGTAATAGGTACATGATACGCGGACATGTTCACGCGTGACAGCAACGGTTCGAAATGTACCGGTGTATAACTATAAAGCTAAACACCGCCTAATGAACGCATACGGGCGGCTCTTTGGCACAAAGGTCCTCCCTCTGCTTTATATAAAGCACGAGTGAGTTATTTACATTGTGGTCGACAGAATTTCAAGCTGCACGAGGTTCTAATGAACCTTTACCTCTTCCACCCACTTCTGGCTACTATCGCTTCTCCCACACACATCGTCTAACCGAACTGGTACGTTCGGGCTAGCCAGCGTGTCGGGTCGTTAATTAATTAAAATCCCGAAGCGAAATCCGCATCGTCGCAAATATTTTAGATACCTCGAAAGCTTTATGAGGAAAATACTTCAAACTTCCTGACGCACCCCACCCCTTCCATTCGCTGCGCGCCTACGTCCACCCCCCGGGAACGGGGATTCATTGCGAATAGCTGTAGAACCTCCGCACGAATATTTACGAAGGGTGGTCGCGAATGCGGGAAAAAAAGGAGTATTTAATGAAATGTACGTATGTTGAGAGAGAAAGAGAAAGAGAGAAAGAGAAAGAGAATCAAAAAAGGGATGCCACGGAAATCATAAAAATACCGCGAACCAGAAAATCGTAGAATTTCAATGATCAGCATTTAACCACTATGCATTTAATTTTCCTTGGTAACTCGCACTGACGCAAATATTTTTTTGCGGTTGAAATAGTCACTCGCTCGTAATTAATAGGCTCGCATCGTATATATGTATGTTCGATTATATCACAAATTTATATATTCAAGAAAAAACCCGAAGATATATATTCAAAATGGAAATGGATCAGTGCGAACAAAAATGAAGTTGCGGTGCATCCCGTAGAAACAAATTAAGAAAAATATTTATATATCAATTACTATAACAATTGTAGCTATATTATATTTTGCAATAGTTGTCATAAAATTATTAAAAAAAGTAATGATTGTTAACTTTGTTATTGGGAAAATACTGTTACATAATTTCTTTTTTCTTTTTTAAACTCATTAATTAAATTAAGAAAAGTTATCAATTTTTTATATCGCATTGATTAATGTAACATAATTAATACTGTGTAACTTATTAATGTTATGTAATAAAAGTTATCTCGAATTTGTAATAATATTAATTGTCACATTAATACTATAATGTAATATTGAAATAATGCAAACAAGATTCTATTTTACAACCTGATCACCGGTAACACGCACATTTATTCACGTAAAACGCACAGAAAAATCACAGAAATACGCTATGCAACCCGGGGCGAATACTCAGGCAATGATGACAACCACTTTTCGAGATAACCTTCAGTTCCCTAATCTCTGTACTCGCCCCCGCCCTTTCCACGCTCCATTATTCTCTTCTACTCTTTCTTTTTCTGTCTGTTTCTCTCTCTGGACCGTAAGCTTGAGATTAAGGTCCTTTAACGACTACACGTCGTGGCCATGTCCAGTCGAATAATAATTACGAATATGAAACCCGACAACAAGCTTTGAGATTCGTATGAGACTTTATTTGACGAGCTTGCAAAAATTTTTTGCGGATGTCAGATCCTTTATATCAAAAAAATAAAACATTATTGTACGTTGTATAAATCAATTTTGCAAAAAATCCCATATTACATTCGTTTTTGTTCTATTATATCGTATTATATAATTTACCGAGAAATTGTTATGATTTAATTGGTGCAAATGTACAGCCGCGAAAAACTGTTGCACGTTAAGGTCTCTATATGCTTTATCGTTTCTTGTGTTTATCGAAGGAAAAGAGTGTAATTGTGTAGTAATTAATTACCGGTTGGTTGCAACTCGTTAAAAATGTTCGCAAAATGCCGACCATCAAACGAGACGTGGGAATATACTTCTTTCTGCGCTTTTTCTGACTGCGCTTATTACCGGCGACTTTTATCTAACAAAGATGTTAGTTTCCAAGATCCAACACAAAAGGAAAACGTCTTAATTAGACGGGAAGAACTTCAATTAGACAGTACGCTTAAGTGACATACTCAAGAACGACCTTTATCAAACTTAAACGTAAGACTATAAAAGACTATAAAAAGACTATATAAGACTATAAAAGAGGAGAAGGAGGAGGAAGAAATCCCTGAAAAATACAAAATCGAATTTCGAAACTTATCAAAAACTTAATTAACCTAAGTACTTAAGTATCTTTTACCCGAAAATATAATACTTTATGTTCGAATATATTACGTACATATAATAGAATTTTCATATTAAATAAAATTGGACGTAACAAAAAAAATTCGATGCTGCGTTTTCAAAAAAACCATGCCATTCTCCTCCACAAAATCGCCGATTAAGTCGTTACATGTGAGTACAACGTAATCATCCCTTTGTGTCGCGTATCCACCTTCATCCACTTAGCTTTTCAATTATCAAGCTCAACTTATGTGCGCAGTTTGTGGCGCTCCGATAAACCACCCTCGAAAATCCCAAGCTTGGCGAACACCAGCCCCGAAAAATACGCCAACCACGAAGGCTTAACATCTCGGGGGTGGTATTATCCGCGAGTGGTGGCGGGCAAATCCCCGGTTCTGCACGAGCCAACGCTTGGCTGGAGTAGATTGGCGGAGGAGATCAACGAAGTGGGCAGCGACGACCTTGCGCTTCCTGGCTGAGTTTAATCAGCCGTACCTATCCCGAGCCATGCCACTACTATTCACGGCTACACCTTGGTGCGGCGCACTTAATGGCACTTATCCTCACGAGGAATTGATGTGACTGGAAACTCGCTGTAAAATCCGCCGTTAAACCGCGGGACAAAGCCATATCGTCGGACGAATAGGCACCCTAGCGACCCTGCACCGTGCGAGTTCGGAAAGCACGATCCCGATATATCCTCGCTACATAAAGTTCCGCGAACTTACGGATCAGACGATCGAGTCATTGCCACGGACGTTTCTGCACGACTGACTCGAATGGCATGCGAGAGAGGATCAATTCCAAAGTATTAATACTTTGTCATAATTTAATTATTATTTAAGTTTTACAACAAATTGTGTGTACAAGATCGCATATTAAACAGGTAAAGATGAAGATTTTTTTGTAAATACTTGTGAGGTGCATCCAGATATTAAAGTAATCGATAAACCGTTCTTTTATTTCTGTGATAGAAAGTATATTCTTATTTTCGACGAATAATATATTGCGATATCAGTAATTAATTATTATATCGTACATATTGTTCCGAAAATAGTTACGATAAAGAAACGAAATTTTAAAGAATTAATTTCTCCCGACATACACATATATGTATATTCAATTATAATTTCAAAATGCACTTACCTTTGTTGATTATTATTCGCGATAGGCATAGGTGTCGGCACTCTCGGTGGTGGAACCGGTATAGCTTTTCTTCGGCCTCCACCGGTTTGATGCACCGTCGGTGTTACTCTCCCGGTTGGTGCTATTCGACCGGCGGTCCGTGGTCTTTCTGTTCGCACCTCCATAGTATATATCTATAAAAAATAATATAAAATATTTTGTTATTCAAAAAATTGTATTGCTTTATTAAAAAATTTTGAAAAATATAAAAATAGATTACATTTTGTATAAAAAGTTATTCTATAAAAAATAATTATGCAAATATTTATATTTTTGTTGTTTAACTTAATAATTAAATACTTGGCTGAAAGGAAAATGTATATTATCGAGGAATCGAGAAATTGGAATAAATATTATAAAAAGCGATCGGCGAGTTTGGCCCAAAAGTATCGCTTCTCCGCAACTTCAGCGGCGCCGAAGATCATAGAAATGATGATAAATTCTGAAAAGAGCGAATGTTTGGAAAGGACTGACAAGAAAAACGAAAAAGAGACTACCAGCCTGCACGACTACCAACGTTAAAACTTCTACCTCACGGCGTGTCGACTTTGCAGTTCGCCTCTTTCTCGCGGCGTCTGTTTCCCTTCGTTTATTCAAACTAGTTTAACGCGCTAAGCGGGTCTGGATACGATTCAGTAGCGTTATCATTAACCCTAGGAATAATATCATGCAAAAAGTGTTTGAAAGGCAAAAACAAAACCAATATACGTGTGCGACGACATAATTCTTCTATCCTTGAATTTATGTCAAAAATAGAACGCGATTATAAAAAGATCAACCATAAATAAAAAGAAAAAATTTTTTAGAGATCAGTTATTTTTCTGTATACGATCGTATATCTACAACCCATCCCAAGACTTCTTTAAAAAAAAAAACAAAGAATGTTTTGTTTATGCGGGTAAAATGCAGATACACAGCGAAGAAAACTCACGAACGTTTTCCACACTCAACCATCTCTTTCTTCACGGCCACCGGAAGAAAAAAATGCGCCCGGTACAATCTCAAGCCGGTAGTGCAGCGTTTTTGTCGCGGATGCTTTAGCATCGCGGGCGTAAAGAACGCAAGCGATATCGGCAAAGAAAAAGACGAGAAGAAAGGGATGGTAGACGACCGGTGCGATCATTATTTCCCGACGTGTGTAGTCCACCGAGATGGGAATGCCGGTGAAAGAATGCGCGCCAGCAAGTTGGTTTAAATATTCAGCCTCCGACGCGGATACGCGCCATTCGCATTCGTGTACGCACGGCGATGCAGCAACTTGAAACCGTGTACGAAGATAAAAAAAAACAAAAAGAACAGTACTTCCTAGGCGACATAATGGAAGTAAAAATTATGACAATCGCGATAATTAAAAATTTATTAGAAGAATTATTAAAAGATGTACTGTAAAATACATAAAAATAACACAAATTATTAAAAAGTTTATATTCAAACAGAAGAAAAAGATAATATTGTAATTTTAATGTGTCTCTCTTTTTTTCTTTTATATTATTTGTGTGTGTCTATCTATATTAATCCCAAAAGTTATAATTTATCCTACAATTAGAGCGATCACATAATTACACAAATTTAAAATTTATCTATCTATAATTATAATAAAATAGAAAAGTCTCGCGTTAAAACTAACTTTCTATTTCACTATGCATATACATATACTCTTTATTCTCTCTTTTTTTCCCCCTCTTGCATATTTGGGTCTACACACGGACGGGCATAAAAATTTCACGATTGCACGGATTCGCGTGTAAAAAAAATTCGTTCCGCTGCACGAACGGAGACAAAATATCGCAATGTTAGCGACTGTCGGAGACGAGCCGGGAAAATAAACCCCGGGCAACGCAACGGAGTAGCACCGACGGCGACGGCAGCTTCACAATGGGGAGCATCTGCTTAGCAAATTGCGAAAAATAATAACGTTTACGCCCGAATCCGTGGCACGGAGCGCTGTAGGAGTCTGCCCCGTGGTATACATCCTAACACAATAACGCCCACTCGGGAACTGCGAACTCGGGAGGCCAGGAAGGGTGAATGCGAAGGCGGACGATGAAGAGGGTGAGGAGGATGAGAGGTGCAAAACGAGCGCCGTGCAAGCTCCCCTTCATAGTAGTGCACCCGCGAAAACAATATGCCACGTATATATGTGGAGGATCGCGTACACGCGCATGCTTGTCACGCGTGACACCGAGTTATCCAGCCGAAGACGATTCCGGGACTTCTTTGAGTTTCACTTCCGCGCCTTTGACAGTGAATGCATCACCATCATCCGTGCGTATAACCTGTCAAAGATTTCGTCGAGAACTTCAAGGTTCCGAATCAACGCCGCGATCGATTCACATAGTATCATCCGGCATTAGGTATTTTCAACTTCTTTGTCTTAAAAAATGTATACTATATATCGATAGCTTAACATACCTACATTTCTTAAATATTAATCTAATATCAGTTAGAAAATAAATAAAAAAAATTACTAATTTTATTTTAATTTAATATAAATTTTTTTTAGAGCTATATAGTATTTGATATTTTTTAACAATTTAGCTATGTATGTTGCCTGAGATATATTAAACCTATATTAAACTGAGATATTTAAGGCGCTATGCCATAAAAGGAGCATTTTTGTTTAAAAGAAAGATGATCGAGATCGAGGTAATGCGCAGTTTCATCGGAAACAATCATAAACCAGAGAAGTATGCGATTACCAATCTAAATTATTAATTCTATCGCTCACATTCGATGGAAATGGACGACCAATACGTTTAATGCGACATAATACGCTGGCATAACTAATTCGTGCCATTATCAATGATGCTAATCGCCATCTATCTACGAGGGTAATGAATACCGCAAATTAATAACGTTCGATTGACACGTAACGTCCGAGCTTCATCCGCTGAGCGACGTGCACATTGTGTTCCTAACAAGAGCGCGAGTTTCCCAATCCCTCCGACTCTTTCACTGCATGCATGTTACACATCGATCGTTCGTTACGCGCGCGTACCTTCCGGCGACGATCGAAAAACGTCATTAACGAGAAAAAATATTTCCAATTTGACAAGTAGAATCGAGAATCCAAAGAATTACTCGTGTTTAATAGGAATTAACGCACGATGCTTAACACATGATCATTAATTTATGCGTCACCATACCGTTAATGCAATAAATGAATTATATCACGTAACATTTTTAATAATACGATATGCACACGTTCCATAGACTCTCAATTCTATTATATAAAACTTGTATCTTTTAAAGATAAAAATTGTTATTAACGAGAAATGTATCTGTCATTATTTAAATGGCGAATTACGCCAACAATGTTTAATGCAGAATTCTACATTAGCTTCATTATCTCATACATTGAGATAATCAATTAGATTATCATGCCGATCGCCACGAGCAAATACGACAAATTAATAACAGTCGATTGATATGTAATATTCTAGAATGCATTTCGCAGTCTCCTAATTTCTTTATGTTCGCGCACCAGTCGTTTATCGAGCGCGCGCGTTTTCAGATTAGGACGGAAAAATGTTATTAACGAGTGAAAAAAAAAGGAAAAAAGATATTTCGCTTTTCGTGAGTAGAAAGGACAGATAAAGAGAATGGGCCGCATTCAAAGGAGAATTTATCGGCGATATTTCTCGACCGGACGACGTCGGCATCGCGCAATGTCGGCTTCTGTCGATTCCTATTAATCATTGGCGTTATACAACTGAGCGTACCCGTATCAACACGCGGGCCGAAGATACATGTCGGGAGTTTCTCATGCCGCGACGCAATCGCCACATGTGACCACAGTCCGACGTTCTCATGGCGATCGCATATCGAGGCATCACGTGCGCGACACGCGTGCAACTAGCAATCTTTTCTGTTTCTTTTCTCTTTTTCTTTTTCATAACTGCATTGCAATAGACCATCCCGTTTGCGAATCGACAAATTGAAGCAAGTACTGTTATCGATAGACATCGAAAGTAGGATATCTCCTCTAAATCGCAGAGAAATGAAATTGAAAAGATGAGTTTTCTAGTTTACAAGTCAGGAGTATATATCTAAAAATTAGAGAATATCGCCAATAATATAGAAAGGTAATTTTAGCTTGCATACATTAATTCCTAATGGATTTTTAATTTTAACCCAGTGCCTTATGTGCATGCGTGTGTTTTATGTACTTTATCTAAATATTTAACATTAAGTTATTTTAATATTATAATACCTATATTTAAAACTTTTATGAAAGTGACATTTAATTCGGATGCAACTAAATTTAAATTAAAACTTTATTTTATAAAATGTTAAAATATTATATTTTATTTCATTATATTAATGAATATTCTCTGTTATCATATCTCCATTAAAGTTATGTAAACGTTAGTAGAACATATAATGTGTGCTGTTATAACGTTATATAATATTATTGGTAGATATAAATAATATTTTTTAGGCGTATTCTTTGATATATATGCGTGTTCGTTATTATATTTATATTTATCATCGCGCGGAAAGTTTCCCGAAAACTCACGCGCGTAACTGCAACATGCGCACGCTTTTCCTGTCCCCTTTATGTTTGTTTAAGCAAGTAAATGATCTATGTATCTTGTCCGCGGCCCGAGACGGACGAGCAGACTTTATAAATTCAGGACAAATTAGTTTATCTTTGAGCGATGTTTACTATACACTAAAAAGCCAGCGGAACCGCACAGCCCACCCACACACAGTTAAATCAAAGGCCCTGCTAAAAATATAACATGTTTCTCATCACAACACCCCCTTCCCGCTTTTTCTTGACTTTATCCCCCTCTAGTCGTACGTCTATCCAGGAAGTTGACTTAGAGTATGAAATGTATAATTATACATAAATATTAATAGTCATTATTTTCTAGTAGTAATTAAGAAATTATTTCAAAAAACTACTTCCAGTAACCTCATATTTTTAATGGAATACCAGTACCAGTGACATACATACAAATAAAAAAACAATGCAAGAAATAGACTATACATTTTGTTCGTTCTACAAAATACAATGTAGGTATCAAGCATGTCAGATACGAGTAAATAATATCACATACAATTAATTGTACTATTTCCTTTGCGGTTTT
This sequence comes from Leptothorax acervorum, assembly GCA_035220615.1. NCBI lineage: Eukaryota > Metazoa > Arthropoda > Insecta > Hymenoptera > Formicidae > Leptothorax > Leptothorax acervorum. The sequence continues at coordinate 872,841 of JASTWQ010001267.1, read as the reverse complement.
ATACTATGTAATTTGTGAGAAATGGAAATTTCGTGAATTATAATACACGCGTATTACCTACAGATTATATATCATAATTGTTCAAACCAAGATTCCATTAAATTATACTTCATCGAAAACAAACGGGATTATATCGGTAGAATAATACTATAATCGTTAACTAAACATGCAATCTAATCGGGCAATATTTATCAATTAGCGAAGATGCATTAGAAGCTCAAAAGTGCAAATCCAGCCACCGCGAATCATTTTAGGCTCGTCATTTTCATTTCAAATGCGCACCCTCAATTATGAAAAACTATAATGCCAGATATCAATTAAATTTTTCATTGAATTCTGAAGGAGAAATCAAATCCAATCTCATTCACTGGTCATTTTTGCATTACATGAAGCGTGAGACAATTTATTTGTAGCATATTATTATATCTACGATATAACAATCAAAAGATTTATAAAACATTAGACGTTTAAAAAAGCAATCTCACGCGATTTAATATTTTACATTTTAAATATCTCTTTTTTTTTACCTATATAAATTATATATTATTGAAGTTTCTCTATATTCTTCTCTCTACGTGACTAAATTTTTTGATTAAGAAAACTGGCGTAATGGTTTTAATATGCATATGTATAATCAAAATATTGCCAATCAGTTTTTGTACGTCATGCTTTCAGGTTAATTTTCTTTCACGAACGTGTGATCGATCGATATTATTTATCCGCAATTTCTACGCTCGTTTCTACTGAATGCCCATCTCTGTCCTTTCAACAGACGTGACAAAGTAGTCCACACAGAATTATGATCGATGTTGTTTGTTATCGAAGGGGTTACTGTTGGCGTCAATTTTCACACATGCGGTCAGCATATCAAATGGTTATGCCGTTTGTCATCATGTACAACAAACTAAAAGCAATCGTGATTACTGCTTTCTCATAACAGGTATATATTTAACAGTATAAAAGATTAACAATTTCTCCGAAAAAAATAATAAGTTATGCAATATCAATTGATCTTGCGATCAATTTATATTGCAAAATTTATTAATTTATGGAAATTGTGAGTAAAAGATTTCTAATTGTATATCTATTGACAAAAAATAAAAATAACCATTAGCAAATAGTCATGTCGCATCTACAATATTTTTGTCATAAATTGTGTAAACGCTTTGTTTCATCATATGTATATCTCTGCAATAAATGCTAACGTGGGTATGATTTATATAAAATTTCAACCTATATATCAGATATCAGATATAGTATCAGGAGGGATTTGTCAAACAAACGCATAATAAAAGATTATGTTGTATGTAAGTATTAATGAGAGAAACGGTAAGTTAAAAGATACCACAATCTGTCCTAATCTGAAAAGCTGTATCGAGCGTTATATTAATATCATGCGAGTTTTCGTGATCCTGAACGACGTTCGAACGTGCAGCAAGCGGGACATATGGCAGGCAAATACGAACGGAGCAAAAACAAATAGGTGTCCCGCTTCGGTCCCCTACGCGACCAATCTCCCCGTGCCCCTTTAACAACGCGGCCACGGTATACGTGACAATGCCGGGGTTAATGAAAGACGTGGGTGCTAGTTATGGATGCCATAACTCAGTATGGACGGGGCGTCGCGCCGTAACGCCAGCCAAATCGGTTGGACTACACCTTCTCGTATGCGTCTCCCTCCCATTACACGACTTCTGACTCACAACCCGCGGGGGGTCCATAGAGAACGCGGGGATAGAAGAATAGCGATGAACGGGGATGAATTCACGCACTGCCAGGGTGGCGCTTATCGTTCGAACGCTAGAAATATTGAATGATCAACAAAATAATTTACTTGGTATTTTTAATATCACTAGCGCGTCGTCTGATTAGCCTAAGAGGAAGTGTTTTGCATGTATTGAAAAATATATTCAAATAATGTTCAAAGATACATTGAAGATTTGATAAAATGTTGCAGGAATTGATTATTTGAATATTGATATATGCTTTCTTTCTTTATATACACGAAGAAATTTTATGAAAATTATCGGAGAAAACTGCTAAATGTATAACATGTCTTGTTTACTGTTTTAAATTTCTTTTAAAGTATTTTAGATAATCAGCTATCAAGACGACTAACAAAGATCATTACGACGGCTACGTCATAGCGATATTTCTGTAAAGATGATATTTAACGAGACGTTAATTATTTACGCTAGCCAAAGAGAAGGTCGTCTACGCTCGATAATAACGCGCAACATTCCGAATTTACAAAATGAACAGTCCTGCTGCTTTGGCGCAATAACGCACCTGATACAGGCTAATGCAACGTGTCTGAGTTCCAGCTCCTGCGTTTAATTAATTAACGGAACACCGAGAAGACGCCGGGTTTCTTCTGCAACTTCTTCTTAGTTAGCCTCTTCCCCGTCGTATCTTCCCTAGCCGAGGAAGCCGCGCGCTGTAACTCTGGCTAATGAAGTCCCGAGCGCTTCGGGACTCGAACAATAAACAGTCCTAGTTAACCTCGGCGTAAGGCACGCGACCGTGTTACGTCTCTCTGCCTCTTTCGTACTTCTCCTTTAGAAGACTTAGGTCCTTGCCGTGGCCCTCTTGAGTCGCAGGAGTCCCGTGAACTCGCGGAACGACGTGCTTGTCGCACTTGCACGGCTGCTTCCAAAAAGGCGCACCGAGCATATCGTGAAAGGGACACGATTTTTTTCATATCCCTCCTTCTTCCTTGTACGATATGTCGACCCTTCTCTCGGTCGTGTGAGCTTTGGAATTACGTTCGTCTTGACAATTTTTTTTTCTTGTATTCGATATAACGCGTATCATGCACGTATATCTCTGTATTGTAGGAAAATTATTTAAATTTATTAATTTTATTCTGTCTCGAAAAAACGGTCTCGAAATACGATTTCAAGCTTGAAAAGCTTGCGGGTACTTACACAATTTCGCGAGTCGGATAACTGCCGAATTATGAATATTTAGTCATATATGATTCGATGATTTAATTACGTTAAGTGAAGATTTATTCGCCTAAACCGGACACAGTTATCATGGTGAAATAAATCATTAGGGTAATTAAATATTCAGTTACGAGCGCGTAACCGCTGTTTAGTAAATCCCACTGGAGCGTTTATGCGCGCGAGCACTTCAAACATTCAAATTTACTCGCGGTGGATAATTGGTAAAGTATTCAAACGTCAATTCAGCGATGTTACAATCCATGGTACTTAACCTCGGCTGGTCGTCGCTCACTTCACGCCAGCTCGATCACATAGAGAAATAGGCCTCGCGATTTAATTAAGAATGCGAATTTAATTAACGTCGCGAGGAACATTAATTACCAGCTCCAGGCGACGGTAATGCGTGCTTTGTAATGTTGCCTCTGTAAGATACGTTTCGCAGCTGGAGTAACAGGAATGGATTTTGCAATCGGCATTGATGAGAGATCGATACGATACGCCCTCGATGCCGTATAAGCACGGGCAGGAATTATTGCGCATTCGATAATTAACGAGACGGAATAAGACCGAGCAGCATAACGAGAAGAAGAGCAGAATAAAACCAAATAGATCCTTGAATCATCTCGACGAGTTCCAAATGAGATCATCGACTTCTTTGTGTCAAAGGCATCTAATCGCATTTCCGTCGACCTTCCCCCTACCATTTTTCACCACTGACTGCATACTCACTTATGGTTGCCTCTGTGTTCGTTCGCCTGCTGTGCCACTTCCCCGTCTATTTTCTGTATACCCCGCACTATGATTCACGCCATAATTTTTCACCACCACTAGGATCGTAGAAAAATGTAACTACTCTACGATAATCTCGTAGCAAGATATGTTTTCTACAAAAAGATATTTTAAAGATATCTTGAAAAAAACGCTCACAATCGGGTCTGTTCAAGTGTTAATAAAAATTGATCATAACTGCGATCTTAATTAGTCAAATAAAAAATCCAGATTTCAATAGTCTTGTTATCGTTTGTTATTGTTAAATATCGTTTAATCTTGAACCGTTTTTAAATAGCCAGGAATGTAAATTTTGCACTTAAAAAAGGTGGTTTTCACACCTCTCTTTCGGAACGAGATAGGTACCTCGTCGAATTTCCAAAAGCAGAAATACGCGAGCGTTTGTATGCAAATTGGCATGACGCATGTACACACCCGTCATAAACATTTTCATTCCATTTGGCAATGGCCAACGAGCAATAAACCAATTAACCCATTGTAAACGTACCATCGACGTTCGTTACATCTCGATCGAATGCGAGATCGCGGTCAAGAATCGTTTTGCAGCGCAGTCGGGGAATAATCAATCGCGTTGAGAGTTGGGAGTATCGAGTCATCATCTCCCGTACAGATTGTCGATATAACGTTAACGTGTACCAAGTGCACGTTCGTCGCATTTAATCACCTGCAACCATTACTCCGTCGCATTATGGCTCCATCCTAACAGCCCACAAACGAACAGTTTTGTGTCCATTCACGCGCATGCAACTGCGGCAGCCATACAATACAAACGCGACGTTTAACAGCTTGCTGCTAATATCCGCTATTACGATTAATTAATACAGTTAAAATAATTAATATATAATAATCGATTAACCTAAATCAACTACGGAATAATACAACGGCAATCTCTTCTATTATGTTATGCAGATAAACAATTGTTAAACAATTTAATATAATTTAGTTAATTCCGGTAATTAATTTATATTTTGAATTTAAATGAGAAAAGAATATTCTAAACTCTTCTTTTAAATTTTAAAAACAAAATAATATCTTTAAAATAAAAAAGATCTTTATACTCTACTTGGTAAAATAATTTTATACATATTTCTTTAGATTTGTAAAAACAAGCATTGCTGACCAAGCCGATCAAGAAAAGATAGGCTTCCAGAGGTCATTACTGCGATAACATTATATTTTACGACAAATGCATATCTCAGAAGTCCATGCTACCCTCGCTCACATAAATTTAAATAAAACGCACTTCTCAACTTAATCCCCGATTGCAACTCTCCCGTGACATCATCTTTCGCCCTATTTGGGATTAAAGAAACAGTTTTCATCATTCGCATATTTTATAGAGAGGAAAGTTCTATATGCCTAGAATATTAACGATCTCTTATTCTCATGTATTATGAGTTCAAGATAATTTATCGCCTCGCAAAATATGCATTAAAACAATATGGAAAAAAGTAATTGCTACTAATAACATTCAGTGATTTTTCTTTTCCTCTAAAAATTACGGTTTTACTCAAGGTGGAGTAACATCAACGTTAGTAAGCTGTTATTTTTGGAAAGCAGAAGTGGATAACTTCGTTCGTACATTAGACATGGACCAGAAGAGCTCAATAAGTCCGAGCCATCTGGCTGGTATTACGAATTTCGACAGGGACTAATGAAGAGATTCTATTATTTGATTAACCAATAATGGAGACGAAAGTGATATACGGTCACGTTCATACACCGATTTTGGACGCTCCGGGCAACAACATTGCCAGAGATATCGTATTTCATCATTGAGTCCTTGTTGCTCGTAACTAACAATAAGTGGATAAAGAATTTCAATTCTATACCTCAATAAAGCACAACGAATCACAAATAAAAGGAACATGAAAAGATTTCGACTCTATACTTCTTCAGATTTATCATCTTTTCTAACGATCAAGATAGGAAGAAGTAATCATCATAGGGGCAAGACCCAATAAAATACAAAAGTAAGATATAAAGTACCTATAATAAATAAAATACACTTTGAGTCAATTAAAATTTGCCAAATTTTAGCATGATGATTATTGAAGAAATAACAGTTTTAAATAAAGATTGTTACTTCTGCAATAACAATAATTTGTACAGTCAGATGATCAATTTTCTTATTAAAGTAATTTAAATTTAATAATATTTCAATTTGTTTTTCTTTACGTAAGGAAGACATTAACTGATAAATGATCACCTAATATTTTTAGGATAAAAATAAGATACTTGCACAATTAACTAACAAGAATAAAAATAATAGAATCGGAGCGTGTGTGTGTGTGTGTGTGTGTGTGTAGAAATATTTTCCTTCGTTTGCTGCAGACTCCATGAAAGTAATCCAGGGTAAGTAGAGAATATCTCTTATACTCCCCACGCTGACTGAAAAGTAATAAAAGTGGATTACGCGGCGGATCCTCGCGCGGCCCTTCCTCGAGCTTCCGAATCTCGTCCCTTCCAGAAGCGGGAAAATGGATTTTATGACACGCAGGGGTGAGAATGCAACTGACTGACTTGCTGACTGACTGACTGATATCGGGAGTCGTGTCTTTGCCCGACTGTTTCTACAGGGCGTCCCAAAATCGTCGATATGAAACATCCTCCTAGCCACATGATCTATGATAAGCTCCAAAAAGTCATATATCTTCCTAACTTTCAATACTTAACACTTTGATAAATCTTAAATTTTACAGCTACTAAGATAAAGTTTGCTTAAAATTATATAGAAAATGTTTTTTTAAATATCTATTTATATTATCTAGTCCGCCAAAATCTTTTAATTTCGAATAACTGGTCTCAAATAAATAACTCTATTACCATGAATGCTTCGACATTGAGAGAATCACCATCCATCTTAGTCTAGCTACTAATATCCGTGGCCGAAAGCACATCCGTTGATTCTCGGGCACCCCATATCGAGTGATAGATATCATAGCTATATATATCAGCATGGCGAGCGAAAGTAATAATAAACAGTTTATCTGTCCGCTGTGCATAAGCGGATTATCGGCGATTCCCCTTCTTGTAACCCGAGAGCGGGGGGAGGGCAAGACCGATAGGCAAGACATGGCGTACCTTATCTGCTATCATCAGCACTCTATCCTTTCAGACCCGCTATTCCGCACCCCTTACGATCCCGATACCACCTTCCTTCCTTCCTTCGGCCTGGCCTGAACCCTCGTGTCAGCTGCCTACGAATATATATGCGTCACGTAGCGACGACACGCACGATTTCTGAATATTCATAAGCCATACCTCGACACCCTTACGCGCCCTCCCGAGTCACTCGACTGCGACGAATACACTACGCGGCTTTCAATTTGTCCGAAAAATCTCTTCACATCGGATTAAAACTGATATCCACTTATAATCTCTTATTACAGATTCGAAAGAATTCGAAAAAAAAACTTCAAATCGGACGCCAAAGAAAATAACTCGTGAAGATTATAATTTTCGAATTTCAATAATGATATAACGGCTAATAAATCTTTAATCAAAGAACAGATGGCCTTTGTCGATTCCGAGATATGTCACGCGAATTCGGAAATTATATCGTTACACGTCAGCTGGTTACCGGGTATCGAGGATGAATTATTAGGGCGTCGAGGGTGCGGTACGAGGTGCGAAGGAATTCGACAATGTCGCAATTACGAAGCGAGGAAAAAAAAGAAACCGACTCGCAGGGATCACCGTGCAGAAACACGGTTCACCGGGTGGAAACTCGTGATTAAAATCCCAGCGGTGGCATTAGTGCGAGAAAACGGCGAGAGAGAGAGAGAGAGAGAGAGAGAGAGAGAGAGAGAGAGAGAGAGAGGAATCGAGAAAGAGAAAGAGAGAGAGTCTATAGGGTTCCAAGGGGGTGCCCTGCGCGCGACGGTCGACAGGCTCATGTGTTCGAACGTCGGTAGCGTTTAAACCACGATCTGCATTTAAATTGGCTGCCGTGCCGATTCGCACGTATATATGTATACGTACGCGCGTACGTATCTATACACACCACCGGGTATGTTTTCCTACGTGCCACGTAGCTCTGACGGCTCGTGCTGTTGTTGTTTCGTTCCCTCCGCGGATCCCTTTAAGCCTTCCATTACGTTCGATTCCGCGCTCATTTCCTTGAGCTTAATTAAATAATGAATTTCAAATTTTACCCCTTTCGCCGCGAATAGAAATAACATCGCCGTCGAGGGAGTCGCGGCAAATCCCCGCGATTGTTATCTATGTAAAAACAAAAATGGATACCTGTGTCGAAGCGTCCGTCCTCAGAAAACGCTTTTCCTCCGATTGCGATAAAATATAATTCTTATACATATATTTTTAGAGAAAACGGAAATATTTCGGGAAAGCACGAGACATCTTGTATAAAGCGATTAAAGTGGTGGAAAGGGTGTACACGTAATTTAGGTCAGTAGGGAAAGGCGCGCGGAAGAGAGATAAATTGTTTGAATTGCCACCTGTAATTAACTCTAGTATTTGTTAGTTAATTAACTGAGAGAAGCGTATTACGTGATAGGCGTGCCTAATGAATTCGGAGTAGTCTCTGTATTCCAGGCATAAATTCCATGTCTTCTGTCGCACTTAACTTTGTACGTAAAACGTAATCATTATGCCATAGAATAGAAAGCAAAGATTAAGTAGAAGTTACGCGACTTGATAATCTTCTGTTTTTTTATCATTATTGTGCAATTATTATGCAGTTACGTAGACGCTTTCGTACGATACATCTAAAATTTTTCTTATGTCTTTCAAGAAATTAATTAACGTAAAAATTTATAGAGACACTCGTCGCAAAGACTTTTCAAAGAAAACGCAAACATTTGATAACAGGCAGCTATCATTAATGAATGAGAACAATTACAATCATCATTTAGAATGTGATTAAACATCAGAGAAGTAAAAATAAAATTAAAAAAGAACAAGAGAGATTCGGGACCATGGTGATTACAGAGATCAAAGAAAGCAAGTAGACACCGAGATGAGTGCGACCCGAAAATCGAACTATCGCAGTTGGATGTCTCCAACTCTGTCTTGAACTTATATATGTATATGACATACTTATTCGTACATCCGAAAGAAGTGTCAAAAGTGTTAATGTTTAAATATAATAGAACTAGTATTAAGCTCTACTGTTGTATTAATTAACTATATTTTAATTAAAATATAATAAGATATTTAAATAAAAAATTTTCTCAAAATATTATTTTTGTTTTAATCTTTTTTTTTTAATTTAATGATAATCTGAAATCTGATATTCAATATAATTTTTGGAATTGTTTCTCTTTCTCTTTCTCCCTCTTTGTTCAATTACACAGACACATGCAAAAATCTCCACGAAAACTTCATATTATATTATATGTAGGCCAATTGTTGGATATGGTATGTTAGTATACATATACATCCTTGTAACATGCCTTACGGGCGAACATGCTGACATCTTATCAGAATTTTCATCTCTCATCTTCGCATATCGTGACACTCTGTACGCGCTAAAAGGAAGTTCTTGTACGTCGTGACATAAGAGCGTCCTATTGAGACGCTCCGTAACAACTACGAGAGTTCCTCTCGTTTTTCTTTCTTTTCCACTAAATCTCCCGCCCGCAGCCAAGTCCTCTTTCCGCTTGCATCTTGCGCAAGATTTAAAATCGAAATTAAATGCAAATTTCTTTTATTTTGTCTGCGCGTGTTTCGACGAATTTGTTATGCAATATTAATGTTGAAATATAAATATTGAAATCGCATAAATATATATCAAACGGAACATTAATAATTTACTATATTTTTAACATATGTTTTATAGAATTCTGCTCTTTGACAAGTCGCCACAGATCTGTAATAGCACACTCATCTAAGGAGAAGAAATTGGGAAGTAAGATAATAAATCTTGAAAGTTTCAAAAGAGGACGACGGGGAAGATGGAGTATCCGGCGCATTATATTTAACTTCCGCGACGTTTTAATTGGCCGGCAGCGCGGGCAGTAAGATCTTCCCAAGTTTCCGGTAAGAAGCCCGAAGAGTCAACAGGTTCAATAAATGTTCCGCAACGTGCGATATTTGATGAAGCCTGGCCGAGGTAAGGCATCTTCGGAGATTTCCACGCACAAGTACGACGAAGAAACCGACATAACGAAGCGCAGATGCAACGGTCCAGATGACGCGACGACCGACGGCTTTCAAAGATAACGAGAAAAAAAGATGAAGCAGAGGATGAGGAGGAGAGAAGCAAGGAAGAAAGATCGTAAAGCTCGGCTGACTACTCGTAGGCGGAAAAACTTGAAGCTTAACGAATACATATACAGCAAAAGATAAATTTCAAGAATCCCGACCTGGTATAACCTCCTCCCCGTCCTCTTCGATGCGCGCTTTATATGCCGAACGAGCTTTTAATATTAAATTCCGAACTCTTATGCCGCCCGCACGGATCTTTCTAGACGTCATTTCACTTGAGGAACTGGCATTCTGTTCCGCCGGCAGTGAGAAAAGAATGCTACTTATTTCGGGGTTCGCCGACAATCACGGATCGCGTTCGATACCTGATTGGAAAAACCAATGAAAAATGTAAAACTGACAATCTATATTTTAGAAACTATGTGTTCGTATGAGACATTCTACGCACATTGAAACAAAAATCATCGATGCACAAATATAGTGATAAACGTTAGAAGTTGAAAACTTATAACTTATTTTTGGAACATTTCATCCTAAGAAATAAAAGTTAGAACAAACATTTCTCACTTTCTTTCTTTGATATACACGTAATTACCGTATAATATTCTCTATTGCTATTCTCGATTACTATTCTCAATCGCAGTTATATTTATATCGAAAATATATATCATTTTCATATACAGCGTTGCAATTATCGTGAAGTAGCCTATATCAAGATGGTGCGGGTGTCAAAAATAGCGGGTGGCATTCTAGGAGCACTCAAGAAAAATTTTATACCTATCACATCGAGGTGTATTCTTCCTGAAGAAATTACGACGTTTGATGGAGCCATGCGTGTGATATTCGCTCGCGGTAACTCGCGAGGTTCACGGCCCGCACAAACGTAATAGCGAGGTTCATATAGGTTCACGAACATAGGAAACGAGAGGTGGCATTAACTCATGCCTCGTTAAATCTTGGAACTATGCCTTGCGGTAGCGACGGCAGCGAGAGCAGCAATGTTGAAGCACAGGGGTCATGGCATGCGAGACGAGGAATCGATCTGGCTGCTGTATTGTATGCATTTTAAGAAAAAAATCGACCGTATCTCCTTATTCTAATCGCTCCAACAAGAGAAATAGCAATGCTGAGGCACGAAAATTATACAAATTTGTACGTGCTGTCTTGGAGTTTTTTACGGAGGAGGTAAAAACTCTATTCAGTCATAATAATTGCAAATCTCATATACACGACGTATAAGCTTTTCGCTACAAATACGGCTAAATAAATAAATTTATCAAGTTTAATCACAATTCCATAAAAATATTAAAAACTTCATAAGACCTTAAAAAGGATTAATCTAGATTTGACTTTATCAGGTTTAAGTTTTTAAACAAGCGAGTTAGATCATATTATTAAATTGAGTTCTTTAATTATTCTCCAATAAATCTAAAATCTAGATCAAAAATATTTATAGACTATGATATTCGTAAAACTAGACAATTGTATGGCATACTTAATGATTGTCCAGATTGTCTACACATAGATTCTTAACACATACGTTGCGACCTGCGTCTTCCCGTTGGAGAGAATCCAATCGCGATCTGGTAAGCGAAGATGCGACCATGACGGTGTCATTACGATTAGATATCGCCATTCGGACAGTTACGCGGGCTACAAAGTCCGCTTTTACTGTCGGTAAAACGACGCAATATTCTCACGTCCTTCGCGAACCTTATAGTCCAATAAATTCCTCCGATGTCGCACGCTATCGCGCCCGAAACGCCTGGGTTCCCACTATCTTCGATCGCTACCTAACTACAAGACAATTTATAGTGCTCGATACACGCAATCCCCGCGCTCGTGCGCATTTTTGTTCGACTGGACCGTATCAGCTTTCGAGGATCTCGCGGAATCGTAAAATGCCCGATAGCGTGGAAAGCACTCTCGACAGTTGACACGGGGATTTCGAAAGCGTCTGCCGATTTCTAGTTCCGTCGGCTGTGATTTTTTTTTTGTTCTCAGTAAGCCGATTTGCGCACAAATTCGATGGCACGCGGTTTTTTACCGCTGTCAAATTCATCAGATTAAATTTGGAAATGCGATTGCCGTCAAAATCCCGTTCGAAAACAGCCGTTAGCGAATTTTGGACGGTGTAAAAAAAAAAGGATTGTTTCACGAGCTAACGCATGTTTTACGTGTCGTCATGCGAAAATACAACACAAATTCGAAAGTGCCGTACGCATCTTCTCACATAGCACGTGGAGACGCTGCAACAAGCCGATTCTGACCAGCGCCCAGAAGAAGCGACATCGTAATCGAACAGGTATGAAATATTGATGACTCGGTCGTGATGACGGGGATGGTTAGCGTCTGCTGGTCTGTTCATTTGTTTGAATACGATGACGACTCTTCGGCGCGGGAATCCGTCCCATAAATATGCACCGTTACGATCATATCCGCGGCGATAACGTCCCGCATGCATGTTCGATACGTTCAGCCGCGTACACATCGGTTGCGTGATCGAATTTCAAATTTCGGAGAAATGTTTTCCGCGACAACCGATACAAGTGCGGCTGATTCGAGGAGGTATTCAATCAATCTCGCGATGCGCGATTTATCAACGGTACACGATTGAATTGACGTTTATGATCGATCGGGCTATCATTAGTAGGAGCTGTAGAAAGTGTAAATGTGACGTATCGACAGGCGTAACTTTCATCGAGTATTGCTATTACATGTAGCTACTATAAGTAAATTAAAATTTGGCATATCACTATATACAAACGACACAATATTACAATAATTCAACGTTGAAAAGCTGAAAGTGTTTTTGAATCGTCTCTGTTACGCGGCTTTCGTCGTTTTACCTAAGCCTAATTGATATTCGCGGAACATCCACGATGTTGTCTGCCGCGTTGATCAGCTTGTGAATAATAATAATTCATACGCGTGCCGTCACCGCGTCGCGCCGCGCCGTGGCCGTGGCGAGAGAATTCGACGATGGAATTACGTCCCATTGATTTCTCGTATATAACGCTCCTGAAATAAACGTCCGGTCAGTCGGACCACCCGTAAACGCCAGCCCGCACGATGGCTACGCGCGCTTAATTTATTTATACGTCAACCCAGCGACACTCCGACCCATTGATACTCCCGATATCACTCGGCCCGATACTCCCCCTCGTGTCTCTTTACGCAGCGCGAAAGATTTTTATGCGGTGATCACGCGATATTGTGCGGATACCTCGCTCATCATAAAACTGTCGCCAAAATTGAAATTCTATTTGAGAGAGAAAGAGTTGTTTCAACAGTTTCTCATTTTTTAATTCTTGCTCATCAAGAAAAAGAGTTGGAAATTAACGAGAAGAATGATATCTCTGACAATATACAAAAATCTAGCTTCTTGTTTAGCATAGGGGAGACCGGGGCAAATCGGTCAACGGGGTAAAAGTGTCAAATCAAATATCTCGGAACCTGTATATTGTGCGAACTCGCTATTAACATTGTAAACGCGTCTTATGGTACCCATGTGACCAACGGAGTTTCGGCAGATTACCTGCCGTGTTATGATTTTTACGAGGGCAAACGTGTTTTCGGAAGGTGAAAGTGAAATTTTCTGCGCGTGGAAATTGTGTAATATCTACAATAATATTTGCTCTCCAAATCTCCAGGTACGTGATTATAAAGAGTAATGCATGCTGAACACGAATCCAGTGTAGTTTTTTCATTATCGTTCATGTCTAATATTTCGTGGGCGATGAAACCTGAAACTTGTGTTTGGGGCAAATCGGTCAGTAAGCACCCGGGGTGGACTTTTATAATATTGGCAAACTTTATAATTTTATTATATTTTTCAGTTTTTTCTACCCCTATTTCATATATTTTTCTTTAATATTTGGTTGATTAGTTCTTGAGTTATAGAATCCGTACACACACACAAAAACACAAAATAATAAAATTTTTTAACACTAATTAATAAATGTTTACATTTTTCTATTACCAAATAATTAATAAAATGTATCCTATCAGTTTTCATAATCGGAATTATGTAAATTTATGGAGTGACAGTTTTACCCCGGCATTTTTGAGATTTCAATTTTTCCACCGTTGTCGTTTTTGCTCTATACCGGTTAAACAAAGCGACGTAGACAAAAATTTCCTACATAAATTTTGTAGCTAAAGGTTCACTCTTAAAAATGGTATACCACATTTAACTAAAATTATTTATTTTGTTGTTAAAAATCGGCACCGAAAAAAACCTGACCGATTTGCCCCGGTCTCCCCTATAATAAACTCCCCACGATACACTGAAACAAGTTTTCCAAGAAAAATTTTTATGCGCTGTTTTTGCGTATAAATTTTGTCTGTGCGAAAAAGGGAGAGTGAGAGAAGATACACACAATCTGTATAATATATCCATATAAATATAATAGTAATGCAGAATGTAAAAATTATGAGAATTAATATATACAGGATAAACCAACGAAAACTTTCCATTCCGTTTTTGTAACCGATTAATTTAGGGACAATATGCTGAAACATGTCAATTTTATTTTTAAGGAGAACGTATAATTGTGATAAATTGAACCGTGCTACTTCATCCCCTTAACGAGGGTAACTACCCTTTCAAAAATATTAAATGGCTGCAATAGAAGGCAAATAAAATATCGTTTCAAAGGTCATTTAAACCTCTTTATAACTGTCTTGGTTTTTTAAATCAGGCGAGTGTTTCTTTAAAAATCACATTTAGAAGTCTAAAGTTAAAAAACTGAAAATTTGCAATTTACACACAAAAAAATTTATTTTAATAAATATCCTTCACCAGTTTTTATATAATAATAAAGTCTCTGTACAAAGTTGTTGAAAACATTTTGAAACATTTCCGACACTCATCAACTATCTTTTGACGTAGGTTTTTTATATGAAATCCAGCGTTGTGGTAAAGTAAATTTTACTTTTTAAGTGTCTTCAAAGAAAAAAATTTAGTGGATAAAAATCAAACAACTTTGTAAACCACTCAATTTTCTTCAAAAAATAGAATTATATATACAATTGTGTAGGTATATAAAATGAAAAATATATTGTTCTGATTTATTCATGGAAGATGGAATGAAAGATGATTAAGAGTTTCTCATAATTCTTCTATCTTTTTATTTCTTCTATTGATATATAAAAGTATATCAAATAAACATATATAAATATATCAAATACCTTATCATAATTAATAACATTAATAAATAAGACTATATACATGCCTATACTAATTCCCAAAATTTCCCTCTACACCAAGAATTCATATATTCTCCTACTGCAATTAAATTAAACTAAAATTCAGGATTAGCACAATTGCTTTCTATTACGTCAATCTTGTAACTATTAAGGAATCGTCGTTTCGCCGTTCTCCATCGTCGGCGACAGCACCACGATGTATGACGGCTTCAGACACGCGTACCCCTTAACGAGCTAATATGAGGGCCCTGATTATGAACATCCCGGCGCGTACCTTGCAGCATGGAAGGTAGGTACTACCAACGTAGGTTGGCTGACGTAATCAGCGAGCACAAATCCATTAGAGAATTGAAGCGTGCGTGGCGGATAGGGGTAGAAAAGGGTACGAGAGAGGCCTGGATGAAAGAGATGCAGAGAGAGAAATAGAGAGAAGGAACAACCAACAGCGAAGGAAGGGGAATCGAAGGGGGAATGGGAGCGCAAGGGGGTGGTAAGGGCTCCGCTTTGGCGCCATATGGCTGCTGGGCTCCTTTATCCGTAAACCCTGGAATACATGCAAGTATCTATATACGTAACCGTGCGCACGGATTTCACCCCCCCCCCCCCCCCCCCCCCCGTGGCTCGCAGAGTGGATATCTAGGCGGACGCGAGACGAGGGGAAATGCGCGAGAATCTACTCTCGAACGCGTGGCCGCAGAGCCCCGTGAATGTGCGGGATTATCCATTGTTATCGACGCACCCACCTAACTCTCTCCACGCAACCTAGCGTACCTGTACGCGCGTCCAATTAGCCGAAGATTATCGCTGTGTGTCACCGCACGCGACATGTGACCTTGCTCCGTCAATTTGGACCGTGTAACGCTTTTCGAATCCATGGTATCTTTTTATTCGTTATCGAAGCGATATTTTAACGATTCTATACCATATAAATAGAGATATCTAATACAAATAATAACAACGTGTAACGTGTATTAAAAAAGAATTATTTAATTATTAATCCGTGATGACTATAAAATTTGCAGATTGTTTCTAAATATAATTTTTATCCGTTTCTCTATTTGATGAAGAAGTATTTACAATAACGAGACCTTTTACTCTGTATGACGTATCGTACAAAAGGTCATGACCAAGATTTTATCTTACGTATCGATCGAAAAGCGTACTTGATATGCTCGTGCGCTCGGATGATCCGCCTAATCGTCTATCGGACGAAGGACAAACAATTAGGGCTGAAGTCGTCGATCATGACAAGCTTTTGGCTGAGCTGGGCCCCACGCAGGAACATAGGAAATCCAGACCCTTTCCTGAATTTTCATGAATGGCGCTCTGGTAGAGTAGGTATTTAAGCTTTTGCGACCGTAGGCAAGCCGTCAACAGCTGGCCTGCGCAAACACCTCGCCATGGGGAAACTTTCAGTCCCTTTATACTCGTGTAGAGGGGTGTCCATTTGATCGTATATGTCCCGTGATACATCACATGACAAAATGTTCAACAGAAAGATCGCGTAAAACAAATTCTGATTACTTGTCGAGCCAAAATTATATTTGTTATCATATTTATCAAATTGACATTTATTAAAGATCTCGTTATTCTCGTTGCAACAATATTGTCGCTTAAAAACTTTAAGATATCAACGAATAATCCATATTTCGTTAAAACTAAATTGTTCTTAATATTAATTTCTATTATTCCTAAATTATTTTAAATTTTAATTGGCCATCATGTAACACGAAATTCGCGAAAAAGGATTTTTTACAAGAAAATCTCACTTTGTAAGAATTTTTTAAATTTCACTCGCATTAGAAATTTATTCGACAAAAGATATTTATTTTTTCGAAATTCCCGGACGATAAGAAAAACGAGCGTTCTGCTGGAATTCCGAGCATTCGAGAGAAGAAGGAACGTGATCGTACGCTCCTTTATTATTCAACGCCAGCAACCTTCACCGCCGGTTCTTTCCTATTACACTTTCCCATATTTTTCCTCCACCCTCTTCCGCCTGTCTTGCCGAGGATACGGTGGAGTCTCGAACGAAGAAGGACAGGCGCGGAGCTAACGAAAACAATAAAGAGTGATTTTTTTCCGAGCCGACGAGCCAACCCCCGCGATCGTTCCGCTGCGGTTTCCGCTTTTCCAGTGCTGTTTCCTGCACGATCCGACTTTTTCACATTCTCGTATTACTCCTACTTTGCTCGCAGGGAAAAATTCTCAAGCGTACTTAAAGAAACTTCATAATTAAACGATATCTATAGTCTTAAAATAATGAAATCGCGATATTACACTTTACTACGTAAAATTTTACACAACGTTAATTAATTTATACAGATTACTATGAAAAATTTTATAAATACAAAATGATGAATTTTACAATAAATATGATGTATATAAAACAACATATAAGATAGATCATAAATTTCAAAATAAAGAGGCGCTTCACAACTAAAATAATATAAATATTTTTTAGTCAAAATTTGATGCGTTACATTTGTTTGGTATATTTTTTCTATATATATAAATAAAATGAAAATATCATATTTTTATAAAAATACATGTTACAAATTTTTGTTTAAAAAATCACTGAATCAAAAAGAAAGATGATATCAGGGTTTAAAAAATGTCAGCAATTCAAGAATCTATGATATGATCGATGATTATTAATGACGTTGCTGTCAATAGCGAACGTCGTTGATTGTAACAGATAGTTGATCAAAATCACGATTACGTAACTTTACACATGAGTAGCAAAACAATCGGAAACAAAAGCAAAGCCATGATCTGGCGCTAGGGAAGAAAGCACGGCGAAACGATCCTCGACTTTCTCCAGTCTGTTGCAGGAAATGGAAGTGTTTCCGTTTTCCGAGCAAACGAAGAAAAGAGGGTTAACTGCTTAGAGCAGTCTTTTGCCCGCCACGCTATTGGATTCTATCGAGATCGAGGATTCGCAATTCGCAATCCTTTCTTCTCCATAGACATCATCCCTTTATTGATCTTCCAATGGCACCTCCGGTGAGAGCGCCAATCTAATCATGAAGATATGGCTCGCCTTACGAAAACCGCGAAATCGGAAAGTCATAGTCACGACATACGCTTGGGAATCGTCGATACAAGAATGCAATCTACTCTCTGATGGAAACCTGCGGTCGATGTTCGGCGAATTTCGCTACGTGGTGCCCAAGACTAACAATGAGTATCGATGTTTCGAAACGTATCCTCCATTCACAGGAAAAATAGACGAGTCAAGTAAAGAATCTGAACTTTGAAATGAGGAACTGATGTGAAGATTTATCTTTTTTATATACACAAAGTTTATCTCTTTTTTCTAGATTTTAAAGAGTTATATGTTTCAACAAGATAGTAGTTATTCTTATTATGCTCTTTTCAATAACGTTTATGGAAGATAGGTAATGTAATTTGTTTCTTTATTGTACAATCTCTTGTCCATGATTTTATGACGGAAAAAAATCTCTACTTTAATGTCACGCTAGTTTAGTCGAATTACACCAGCAAACTTAGATTTTCAACCTGTATTTTTATTTTTTACTGATTTATCACGACTCGTTTATCAAAGAATGGCAACTTGGCATAATTGTTTCGAAGCTACGATGTAAAGATTGAATGAGAAATGGAAAAATTCTCGGTTCTCTCTTTTGCTAACAGGCAGTAAAAAGGACGTGAAGGGAGAAACCGAATATCTTGATTCTCGTGGCGTGATGATGCGCGGAACCGGTTCGAGAATGAAAAGCAATAATTATCCCGCTAATTGATTTGTTACACCGGTGAAGCGGGCCGGGACGTGGCTCGCGTGACTCGAAGGTACTTCGCAGTTAAGATCTCTAAGGCTCTCGCGCGCTTACCCACCCTCAATCTCCCTAAAAGTCTCGGAGCCTATTACGAGGGTATTTATGCCGCACTCGGGAGCGACGTTCAAAGCGACAGGCATCGTGGTAAATTATTTTCAGTGCCGCGACTTCAAAGTTCGCTCTCGAATGTCGATCTCTTTCTCTCGCGGTCTCTCTCTCTCTTTCTCTTTCATTACGAGAGCACGGTTTCTTGAGTGGCCGAAGCGAAGCCGTAAGCAAGATTCTATCATATTTCGCTTAATTAGGTCGCGCTTTCTGAGAAAGGCATAAACAATTTGCCCCGCCGGTCGCGTACTGCCTTTCTCCGTAATCTTATTGACATCATTAGTAACCGCAGAGACAATATCGTGTGACAAACCGTTTTTCCATTAAATTCAAATGCCATCGTTTTAGTAAACACGACTATTTGTCATTAAATTAGAAATCTATCTGAATAATCAGTAATATTCTGTATATTATATGCGTATTATTATACATAAACATACATATATTATTATAATGCATTGAAAGAATATATTATATTTATTATAAATTATCGCATAATCAATATACGCTATTATACCAAACTGTTTCACATCGAATACTTCTTTTATTTCAGCCTATTTTTCATTTATTTTTGCTTTTTATACAAATTTTGATTAGTTTTAATTAAAATATAAAATAATAAGGCACTAGAGCCAACGCGCGGTAATTGGTGCGCAGTAAAATTTTTTAATCACAAATAGTTTACATGTACGTACATTTCGACTAAATCTTCGAGTCCTCTTCAGCGTATAAGAGGACTCGAAGATTGAGTCGAAACGTACGTACATGTAAACTATATGTGATTAAAAAATTTTACTGCGCACCAATTACCGCGCGTTGGCTCTAGTGCCTTATTATTTTATATTTTAATTCAGAGAGCCTTTATATTTCTTTTAAGTTTTAAACTTTTAATTAAGATCCTTCTTCTCGTATTCTAATATTACATATGTTGACAATTGATATCCTCGTGTAAAAGCAAATTTTAAGCTCATAATATAATATAATATTTATATTATATTATGTATTTATCTCGTTTACTTATCATCATCGTATTAAATATCTCCGTCTCCAAGCTATAGGCTTTATCTAAATAATTTAACCTGTATATTCATATACGAGTATCTAAATATCGATCTAGCAATGTCACATCCGTCCCGAGGAGCGAATCTAGACGCATCTAGAAGCATGAATATATTCCACGAATAATCAAACGCAGAAGGATCGCTTATAAAGACGTCCTCGAGGGGCGATCTCACGGAATATATTCGACTAATAGATAGCCGTCGAATTAACCGTAATTGGTTCTACCTGTAAATAGAGCGCGAATGTACGACTGCAAGCCATTAGCATCCCGCAGGATCCATTAGCCTCCCCTATTTTCTTGTCCTGAACCTGTAGCATCGCGTCGACTCAAATCCTCCTTTGCTCTGTCATGCATAAACGCATCTTTTCTTCTCGTTTCACCCCGTTCTTTGTCAACGATGAATTAAGATGAGTATATAAGTAGCGAAAAAATATGCTGAATAAATTGTAACTTCTATAAATGGACCGACAATTAATTTATTTTCGCTGAATGGCAAGAATACGAAAAAGATTTCCAAGAACAAATGTTTAGTAATTTATAGAAAACTAAAGAAAGAGATATATAATAGAAGAAGAATGAAAAAGAATGAAAACCAAGAAACACGTTATCCATTAAGAACCGCAAGTCTCTTTTAGAGACATACAACATCGCGCGAGATTTTTTATCTGCGACTGTAATGCGTTGCTAAAAGGCGAAACATATGCTACAACGACCGTATGTACAGAGAAACACAAAGGTATTACGGACAGACGGATAGACAGAAAACGGCATAAGCAGCATAAGCTCCTGCTGCCATGTGAAAGCGTGAGAAAAAGGAACGAAAATGGAGATAGGAGGAAAAGGAAACGCGAATATCACTTGTTGCTAGAGTCGCTACGACGATGCAGCATGAATCCTGCTGTTTGTAATTTCAGCCGCGTCGCAAACCATTCCCGAGTTTGATGAATTTTTCTCGAGAGTCTCATTGTGTCGCCAGTGCTTCACTAAGCCAATGAAATTGCTGAGTCAGTTGAAATATTGTAATGGAGCGGTCGGTATTTTTTATGGGGGGGGGGGGGGGAATATTTTATTAAATTAAATTAAATTAATTGTGCTCTCTATCTATACAAACATACAAACATAAAAAGAGAAATTCAAAAATTATAATTATAAAGTTGTAATTAAAAATGTTGGTTTCTTTTTAATTAAAAGACTGCTAATCTTCAATAAAGCTAATGATATGGAAAATACCTTTAATTATGTGTTTGCAGATTACATATTCAAGATTATAATTTTCTTTTTGTAAACTCATAACTAACTCGGTCTCTTAGATAATAAAAGTAATCGTAATTTACTTGCAATATGTGCAACGTAGCGGTGCATATAAAAAAAAAAAAAGAAATTATTGAATCGTCGGCGTATAAATCGTGAAAACCGGTCGACTTTAACTATCAAACGTCCGCAAACACGCACACGTTCCCAGTTATCGGAGAGGCAACGTGATTTTTGCACGAGCCAACCATGAATTTGACCTCACACAGCCGCTCGGATATATTTTTGCTCGCGGATCCCTCGGTGCTTCTGTGGCCGCCGGAACCGTTGAGCGCAACGCACGAATGCACGCATGCGACATACGCCATTGCTATCCGCGAACGCATACGCGGAATGCACGCGTATTTGTTCGCGGATCATTAAAAACACGTCGGTTTTATTTGACCAAGCCGCCACGTACCGGCCAGCTGACGAGAGGGGCAAACGTTACCTTTGAAAACGAAGCGGACGGGCGTCGCGACGCTCGTTATAATGCCGCTTCGACATTGGCCGTTAATCGCGCTCTTCCGCGTAAGCACACGATCGAGAAACGTATTGGCAAGCTAAAATCATTTTAACTTTTCGTCAACGTCTGACTTCTTTTTGAAACTCTGTGATAAATTCAATACAACCTCGATATTGAAATAATTTTTTGTAATTTTTAATTTTTTTATAAAGAATTTCCTGCACATATTGTAGCCGTGTAATTTAGCATTCTCTTAACATTACAGACATTAGTATAATC
The DNA here is from genome assembly GCA_035220615.1 of Leptothorax acervorum. Lineage (NCBI taxonomy): Eukaryota > Metazoa > Arthropoda > Insecta > Hymenoptera > Formicidae > Leptothorax > Leptothorax acervorum. The sequence goes on along the minus strand of JASTWQ010001267.1, from coordinate 850,719 downwards.
TTTTGTTATTAGGTATTAAATAAAATACTATTTTGGATATGTGAAAATCTCAAACATAACTCGCAATTTTTTAAATATATAATAATATGATTTAATATGTGTTTTCAATTCATTTATTGAATTAGAAAGAAAACAGAGACTTAATTTTCATCTAATTTAACGCAGTTCTCTTTCATAATCTTTTTGATATTGGCGCGTTCTTCACTTTCGATTCGCTCGTTTAATTGCAAAGTGATATTTACCGCTGCTATTAATGTCTTCAAATAGATTGCACGTTTGCAAACTGCAGCTTAACCGCGCCTCTGTTAGGAGATTCGTATCCACAGATACATCTATTCCACCTAGATAGACAGGATTATGTACAGAAACGCGTCGACAGCCAGGTCACACGCAAACCGAATAACCAAGAGTCAATATTTAGCCGGCCATTAAACGAATAATCCATCAAAAGCGCTCTGAGGGAAAGAGAAGCTACACGGGAAAAATCAAACTCACCTATGGAGTTTAAACACGCAGCCCATCAAAGAATACTGATTTCTCTTTCGGAGGTGAATTGACTGTCCCGAAGGCGCCAAGCTTAGGTAGAAGTGATTTTAACCCTCACAGCCCTGACCCTTTTTCTCAAAAACTTTTCTTTTTCGAAAACTGGACGGTTCTTATTTTAACGCTTTAATAAAAACGTGTCTTATAAAAAATGAATCTTATAGATGTAATTGATGGTATAATATTGTAATTTGCTTTATAAAATGGAACTACTTTACAATATCGGAGAAAAGCCGCTCAAAGCAGCTTACGTAGAACTGAATATTTATAGGCACGTTACAAGACTCATTCGAGACGTCCATTAAAGCGCTGCTCACCGCATTGTTTTATTTAATACTTTTACAGCAATTAAATGGTAAAACAATCCGACTTACGTGTAAAAAGACAATGCATAGGATATATTCATCTTTACTAATCTAAAGAATAATCTATTTTACGTACTATTTTTAAGAAATTTATTTTAAGAATTGTTTTTTAATTGTTATTTTAACATTATCACACATGCGTATATATATATTATTTCAATGCATTATCTTATACTCTCATTCAAAAAATTACTTAGACACTATATAAGAATAGATTTGTAAAATTTTCTATTTTCTCGCACAAAAAAAAACAGCGTCTATACTTTCTTAAAATATATATCTTTTTGAAAGTTTCTGCAGCACTTATCGAATGAAGTACCTATACCGTCACGCGCGTCGGAGCCAACTCGTACAAACAATAATGACTACGTTCAGCAGAGAAAACTGCTTTGCAACTGTTGTAAAATTTAGGAATCTGATTGGTGTATATGCTTTTAATTTTTACCGGAGCTAAAAGTATACACCAATCAAATTCACGAATTTTACAACAGTTGCAAAGCAGCTTTCTCTGCTGAACGCAGCCAATATTTATGCCATGGGCAACAGAATAAATCGTTAAATGATATTACCGAAAGCATGTTCGTCGCTCTTCGCCTTCGGATTTAAAAGGGCGGCCGAGTTTCGCGCTTCGAAGAATCGTCATAACGCACACAGAAGGCCATGCCGACTTATCCAAATAATTTATCCGCGAGCGTGCAGCTCACGCACACGGAAACACGCGTGATTCCGCCATGTGCCGCGGCGAAAGTTCCTATAAATAAAACGCCGTCCCTTTCGAAATCGTAGGTGGCGAGCGAGCGTCGCGTCGGTCCTCCTCCGGTTTGTTTGGATTTGCTCGGGATTTCCTGCCCGTGAAAAGCGCCGGTCATACAGGAGCAACTTCCCGCCGAATGGGATTTATTCCTATCCGTGAGATGCACACACGCGTCCGCGAGTTGTCATTGAAATATACACGGCATACGTTTCATCTTTTGACTGTTACGAACCACGCGCGTTATGCGAATATTTTCATACTGTGAGACGAGAAAAACTAATGCCATCTGGCAACTTGAGAACAGCAGAAATGAAATACCATAGTCTGCATTTCCGTCGTATTTAGAATTTAATGTTTAAAGGTTTCACTTGCAAAAGAGAACTTATAATGTTCATTTCTTTTTAATGGAGAACTGTGTAATTGCGCATTTTTATTTCGAATTTATATTCACCCGCAGTAGAAATATATTACATGTTAATGAAGCAAAAAAAAATCTCAACGTTAAATATATAAATTAATATATTATTCTATTCCTGATAAACTATAATGTTTTATGTGTTTCAAGAAAGTATGATTCGCATAGTGCTAAATTTTTTGAGAATAGGAATTATGCTAAAATATTTCATTTAGCGAGACGACACTCGTATCGTGGTGAATAATCCATGAGAATGCTTTCAACCGAATAGCAAGGTCGAGGAGTAGAAAGGGATCAGGCCCTCCGGAGGACGTAATGGCAGTCGGTTACCCTTGTCAATACTCACGAAGAATGCTTTCAGTTTTAAACTCTTCGGACTCGGCTCCTCGAACCTTAAGTCATCCGTCAGATTTCTCTTGTCAGCACTAATGGCCATCTGTCCGTCGATGGGACTTCGGCCTCATTTGTCATCATACGTGTCGATAAACGACTCGTCGCTCTGATATAATATCTCCAAGGAAAAAATCGAAAGACTCAATTTTCAAGATTGAAGATCTTTCAAATGGAAACCTCATTAAAGTTAAATTGACTAACAACTTTTCATTCACTTGATAAGATAAAACTGATGATTAAACGAAAGCTTCATTTTCAATTATTTAAAACTAGAGGACTGCTGACTGAGCTTAATTCATAGAATGATACCAATTACTTAATTTCAAATTCTTTCAATTTCGCTTTTAATTTTCCTTGACGTGCAGCAAAAAAAACTTACTAAAATTGCACTTTGGTTATTTTGCGAATTATCTGCAGGAGCTAGGGACGATACGGTTTGCAAGAATTTCCTCTACGCGACGTCGAAGAATTTTACCCTCGCTCCTCTTACCCTAATTCTCCCCGCGCTATAGAACGCGTCTGCGACGCGTCTAGACGACCTACGCCAACTTCAGGGGCCAGGAAGTTTCTTCGTGGGTCTCAAAGCAATAATTTCTGATGGAAAGATCGCGTCTAAGGAAAAGCAAGAAACTACTGCTGCGCCTCCATCGGCTAAATCACCATACCGAGTTCTCCGAGAAAATCCTCTGCATTGCAAATAGATCTTTTTAGCGAAAGCTGGCGCAATTTTTTTCATTATAGACAAAAAGAAAAAGTTTTGGAGTATAAATAACAAATTCACTAAAAATAACACATTATGTAGGTCCAACCTTGCGTGAATATTTTGCAATATTAATAAATTTTGAAAATTATTCTAAGCTTAAAGAGAAAAAGAGAGAGAGAGAGAGAGAGAGAGAGGAGAGAGAGAGAGAGAGAGAGAGAAAGATAGAGAGAGAGAGAGAGAGAGAAAGAACTCACACAAATTCAATGTTTGTGTACATCGTAAGTGAAGTATGAGCTTAACTCTTATAGTAGTTGCGTATGGCGAGGTTTCCCGCTTGACACACCGTTGAGTCCATCGAACAGCTAAGAGAGGATTGCGAAGCTTTTCAGTATGTTGCTTTAGCCAAGAGCATACAAATACACTTTAGCGGATCTCGGCTTGCCAGTACTGCTTAAGCGAATCAAATGGAAACGAAGAAAAGAGAAGTCTAGTGAGTATTCTTATCATTATTACTAATAACGTATTATGCGTAAATAACTGTGCAACAAAATTGCAGAATATTATTTAAAAAATAGATAAATCTGAAGTAGGAAACAAAAGAGATTTCTTTCTGCCCGTTAAAAAATTGTCTTCATTGAGTGAGATTGATCGAATGAATGTGAGTCACTTGTACCAATTACTTTAATTAAAGCACGGTCGGTATAATATACGCGTGAATGTCATATCCAATAATTTTAATTCAACCGCTGTATATTTTCCTATCTCGCCACATAACCGCGTCCGCTTTTAAAGCATCGTTCACAGATTTTCTACTCTTATGCTCGCCGAAGATGGAGCCATTCATCTTCTCCGCCTACGGCGCACGTATCTCCAGTGCCTCCTGCAGCACTGCATCGGAAATTGGAAATCGGATGCGGTGGTATTATTAGAGGGCAAATATCGGAAAATGGCTCACCTATGGATCGGAAAGGGAATGCGCCTTCCCTGCGAGAGCATATCCTTACATTCGAGTTCCCAATTTAATTCTAATTCGATATTGCTAGCACAATTATCTCTGGAAATGTTTCTCCTGCTTTTTATGGCGTTATATATTCTCTGTTATGTAATGGCCGAGGTAATGGCACTGGTTTCGCGCATTGGCAGTACTAAATAATCACTATATATCGCACGAGTTATATAATATCAAATCTCTTTATGTATAGGTTATATATGTAGATATATGCAATAGATATACCTTTATCTCTTTATGTAGATATATGCAATATGTATGAAATGCGTGTAAATATATATTTTCTTCTTACTTTCCTTCTGACACATAAGTCCATACTTTTTTTTATCGTTCACTTTGATTAGAAAGATTTAGTTTTTTCTGATACAATAAAATCCTACTATTCTCTCCTGTCGTTCCTAACAATCGAAACAATCCTGCCGGTTCATTCTCTAACAGTGCGCGAGTGAGTTTATCTAGCGTCGCGGCCAAATCGGATTTGGCGGACCCGGAGGTGCAGAATGTTAAATTAGGAGGGACCTCGTTGCGTCACCTACGGAAAAGGTAGGAAAAGGAGGCGCAAAAGGGCGGAAGGAGACACTGCGCCGGTAGCATCGGGTTAGCTTGATTCACTGCATGCCGCGAATTTACCAGAAGCGCCTGTACCAAAAACTTTTCACTCTGACTCACTCGAAATTCTCAAGGCACCACGTTCGAGCCGACACGACGCGCCTACTCGCTCGCATAAGTCTCGAATACATTCCGCGAAACTCCGGAAAAAAGTATATATATGTATATATATGCTATGTATACAATCGCAGAGTAAACATATTCACATTTTTATCGATACGTTATGTACACAGGGTGTCCCGGAGTCACGCGTTCTCTCTCGACAATGAATTTTTTCGTGCAAAACTCATTCAAAAGAAATTTCTCTCGACCAAAAGTTTCACGGCATTAATTTTCGTTATAATTTTGTTATGTCCAAAGTTTTTGTTCAATGACAAAAATAATTGTAGACAATTATATCGATAAATGTAGTAGACCTAAATAAAAAAATAATTCTTCCCAAATAATGTAGTCGTCAGATAGTTATCTGAATAATAAGCGATTTCTATTATTTGGTCAAAGTTGATAAATTTTTGATAGCTAACGATTCAGGATTCACAACACAAAACTAATATACTTTTCACTTTAACAAACGATGTCTCGGAGGACATACTTTCGAGACAGTTAGTATACATGTCGTGCGGACTGCCTATAACATCGATATGTCTCCATGGAAATATTGTCGGGAGCTTTTCGTAAGAGCATAAATGTAAGTCAGATTCGCGGAATTTAAATCGTACGGCTGAATAGATGCAGGTAGATAAATTGAATGTCTAGTGTGGAACATTCCCAAATGGATATTTCTATGCAGTTCGCGCGCAACCGTCACAGTTAGTATTCATTTCATGGTAACATATTGTGTATTTATGAAAGAGGAGTCCTCGTAAAGAACCACTCTTAAAACATCACTTTTTTGCGTAACTCTGTCCGAGTAATGCACATTACTTACGGTGTAGGTTAAATTAATGTTAATGCAAGTTTATTAAAAAGATTGCTTGTAAAACATTTAAATGACTACTAATGTGTCTGAGTATGTTGACGAAATTACACTTGCATACTTGATGTCGTACGTACATATTCATAAATTTTTAACATTTTGAGATACTCAAACTACCTATAAAAAATTCTTAAGAAATATTTCATAAAAGATTGTAATATATTAAAATGGTAAATATTAAGTATAAATATAAAATGTAAATTAAAAAAGACCGTGATTTAGCTCGAAACAATATTCGTAATAATTTTATCATTTATGTGCATGTATAAGCTATATCAAATCACGGCAGCTAATGTTCACCAATGCTGCTCACTACAATACCTTTTTACGCATTTTAAATATTCACATAATAAAAAATGCTAATTTGTATCATTATGCGATATCTCGACTTTTCCTTTCCTCGTTTCTGAGAGATTTGCATTCCTCGCGCGTGTTTCCCACGAACGAACGGCCGCGGGCATGCTCCCGCACGGTTAACGGTGAAGATCTAACTCATCTCGATGTTCCGTATTATTCGCATTCGCGACCGTTATCGGCGGCGAAAACAAAGGCGCGAATCGCGGCGACGTGTTTCGGGGTGAAATACGGTGGCGTATGCTGATGAAAAACCGGAGTAAAAATGGAACAGTTCCCTCGAGAATTTCCTCCGCGAAAGTGTATTGGACGGACAAGCGACGGCGGTATAGCGGCCCGGCAATTCTCATGTGCCACGTACGTGAATCCGTGAATGCAAATCCGAATCACGGTGCACGGCGCACAACCATCACCAGCAGTAACGGCCGGGAAAAGCGCCGGAAAAACTTTAATGGATCCGTTTTTAAGGACCCGCAGCCGAGTCGCGCAAGTCCGCCGACCTCTCTCGCGTACCATGCAAAAACCCACTCGAGTCAATGCTATGGTCGTTGGCGAAGGAGCGCGACGCAACGGAAGAGAAAAAGTCGGTGGCACTGTACTGAGAGCGAAGTGCAACGAGAGCAAAGAGCGGCAAATAAAGCACGAGACAGATAATCGTGCCATTTAAACAGCGGTGCTCATCCCGCCATGCTCCGAATGCAGGTAGCACGAACGCCGGGGGATAAACCTTTCGTTCGCGTCGTAATCCGACTCGAGCGCGAATTACGACCGTCTTTCGTAAGTCGAGTGGATGATAGTCGACGTTTTATGGGGAATAAAAACCTATATCAATACGTTTAATTAGAAATGCTATATTCCTGCATACGCCGAATTCGAACATCATCTTGCTTCTGTTAATTTATGACTAGTTACTCCAAACAATTTTATAAACTTTATTTAATTAATCCTTTTATTCTACCAGATATATAGCTACGTGTATCACTTTTAATAACTAAAATATAAAATTGTTACTCTTATTTCACAACTTAAACGCCGATCTTCAAAAATTAATAAATTACAGTTACTCAAACTAATTTGTAGTCAATAACCATCTTGCGCGGCGCATCGATTAATAATCGACCAAGGTACGAAATAAATAGAATTTTGCAAGAAATTTTCATAGGTCCTACCGACATAATGCACGAGATTTCTTACAAGTTATCAAAGACGTTCACGGGCAAAAACATTCGATAGATATCCCGCGCTGAGTGGTCCCTCGACTCCCTGATACGAACGCCGGTCTTTTCCGCGTGATAAGCTCCAACGACACGACTCCGAAGAGAAGAGTGCCGAAGGAAAAGTTGCCCGACGCGAGGAAACTTTGCCGAAAACTTTCAGCGGCGACGATGCACTCCACCGGGGATGCAAGTACGTACGCACGCCGCCTAAACCTTGCAAGCATTAATCATCCTGTTCCGAAGGCGGCTGGTCGCAATTTTCCAATGAATGTTGGTTCAAAAGATTTTTCATCTCCTCTTCGCGACGCGCTTTTTTATTACCCGCCCAATTCCGCGTTTTTTTTTTCAGGACCAACTTATATAGAAAGATAGAGAGATCTGGATATTCCAGACTGACAGGATCTCTAACGAGAGATAAGAATAGAAGTATAATTTATCCAAGAAAAGCTCTAAGAAGATTTTATAAGATCCATATATTTCATGAATTTTATATTCTTAACACAATGTAAAATCAACAATATTCATGTATAATTGCGGCAGATAACTCAAAAAAGTTCGATTCTAGGAAATAAAATGCGAAATTTAAAATATAAAAATAAAGTACCTACATATATGTGAACGACGACATTCTAGGACTTATTAAATCTGCATAGCTAAGATGTCTCTGTACTCTTCTCCTTTCATCTTCTCAAGGCTCTTTTTCCTTCCCATTATTCTTTCTGATTTCTCTGGAATTTTCGCTCACCCTGCTCTTTTTTCCTTTATCTTCGTGTCTTCTTCTCGCGCCCGCCGAGCTCGGTTAACTCGTAAAGACTCGCCCACGGGGTCCGGAATGAGGGTGAAGGGGTCCGGAGAGAAGATGGGCCCGGGTAATACCGTGTAATAAAGTATGCGAAATACAAGGCGTCGATCGAACGACGCACGTCTGAAAAATAATGGCCGGCTTTGTCCCGCGAGCTGTACATGAGGCTCCTCTCTTATTTGCCGATTAACGGTCGAGCATCGATCGGCATAAATCCCAAAACGACGATGTCTCTCCCCCTTTAGTTCTCTTTCATCTTTTTCTTTCTCTCACTCGTATGTTTCTTGCTTTTCCTCCGTTTGGTACCCACTCCAAATGGAAACGCGCGTGCGAACCTGCGAACGAACGGACGAATGGACAAACGCGAGTTCCGCCGCGCCGCGAAGTCTTTTATTGCTCGTATCTTATTGGGAATGTTCTCCGGCTGTCGCCCATGGTACACACCGTAATTCCCGACGATCGCGCAAAACGACGCGACGCGGACGGTCGCGAGCGCGAATGCGAATTTCGCGCATTGTGGCGTTATAGGCATTTACGCGCTGTCGGTTGCACAATTCCCCAAATCTTGCAAAGCGGAACGATGACATATTGGGATGGGACGTCGTGTGAACAGTGCCATCAATGCAAGAAATAGAAATAGAAATATAGAGAAATATACACCCAAAAAAAATTAATTTTAGTTTTAGCGGAATCCTCTAAATCTTAGAGGATTTTATTCTTATATATGGCCTCAAGAGGAATCCGCTAAAATCAAGAGGAAAATATTCTAAGCACAATATTTTTACAATTAGAGGAATTTCGTTTTGTATCTATAGTACGATCTTGCTATTCTTAATATGAACTTCCTCTTGTATACAGATTATATAATATTGTTTAAAGAGGACAATCTTTCTATTTTTAATATCAATTTCCTCTTGTATACAAATTATACGACATTGTTTAAAGAGGAATATTATATATCCTTACTGGATTTTTTTCAAATAAAAAGAAGAAACTATATTATGAAATTTATTTATTGCAGATAAATACAATTCTCGATCGTCACTCATTTTTGGGCCGATTTCACAATCTCCGATTAACTTGATCCTTCGATTAAACTCACTCTTCGTCTCTTTTTCTAAGGGGGACAGAAAGGGGGTTAGGAAGAGATGCGGAGTGAGTTTAATCGGAGACTGTCAAATCGGCTCAAAGCACTAATTTACAAGAAAAGCAATCACTTGGCTAACACTTGTCGTTTTCGTACGAAAAATGTGCGTCGAAAGCGTAAGCCTGCCCGCTGCCGCCGTGCGAGGAAAAAGAAGAGAGAATTTTGCTCACGCGGCACACCACACACACACGCGCGCGCGCTCCGGCTACGTAAATTTGTCCAAATAAATTTTTATTCTCCAATTTTCTACACGGAAACCCGAACTATTGACGCTGAACGCTGCGTATATCGAGCACCGACTTGCACGGACTAGATGAGTTGCCACTGTTTCCAGCCGGGCTTATACGTAAACAACTGAGAATCGCGTAGCTGTGTCGTCCCGGTCGCCCGTTTCGCGGAAAACGCCATCCGCCGTAAACAATAAGCTCGACAAAAACTACCATCGGATCTTATTACGGAGATGTTTCGTTACTCTAATAAAAATAGGTAGAGAGAGAGAGAATGTTCTTATTTCTTTCATTTACTTATTCACAATAACTCGAAATTGCTGACTTCGTCATACCTATGTTATTTAGTTTATAGTCGAGTGGCTCGCCATTTAAAAAGAACGACAAAATAATCATACAAAAAAATATAGGTACAAAAAAACATACAAAAATTAAATGCAATTTTTTCGAAAGTAACGCACTTACTAATCTAGTTCTTTAAAATTATTTTAAAATATTTCAAATTGTTCTTTATTGATTTACTGCAATTTAAAATGCACTCTATTTTGATTTCAAATTTCATTGCTGCATTTGTAGGTTCGTAATATGTCCCAAACTGGGAAGTTCACGGCGAAGCGACATCGGAAAACCGATTTGCTGACAAGTTCCTTACCGTCGCACACAACTATGCTCCGTTACTTTACTACCACGTTTCGCTCGCTACTCCAGAGGTAATGCCCACTGTCGAAGATTACACGTATCCAACGGTATCGAAAGATCTGCCGTGGAAACGAGAAGCTCACGTCGACGGAAGCGCGCGCGGCGATACAAGAATATTTCGTGCTTCCACTAATGGAAATTCCTCCGACAACCAGAAATGCACGAGAATAATATTAGGGAAGTAAAACTCTCGCTATGCGTCTATAGTAAAAGATCTACTACAATATTATATTAAACATACACTTACGTGAGAAATTTTGCTTTTCTCAAAAGAATAAAAATAACAAGATGCAGCAAGACGAAACAATTTTTAAAAAATTAGAAATTATCCTCATATTTTCATAAATATTAAATAAATGCGGTCGTAAAACTTGATATATGAAAGAAATGTTACTTTTCTCTAATACAAAACTCACATCGATATGACAATAATATTAAGAGAATAATTTTAATAATCTATTTGTAATACAATATATTTGTATTGCAATAAAAGCGTACACAGACTCCAATTTGAATAGTATGGCATTTCTCAAAGGAATTGTATAATTCTAGCGATACAATATAAATGAACAAAAACTGATTCCCACGATCAAAGCACTCTGCTCCTAAATTGCATCCTCTAAACACACATATCGGAAAATCCTGTTGAATCTAGAGAGTTTTGTCTGGTATCGCGCTTCAGAGGTTCTTCAAAGCGCGACAGCAGCATTGACGTGCAAGGGAGATTGTTACTGCTGATCAAAAGTGTAACGCAAATATTTCAATAAATCCGATCGGGTTTCGTCTATTACTACCTACCTCTTCGCTATATCGTATCGCAAATCGCGTTATATCGCTCGCAATATAAATACCGATATCGTGCTATTTATTAAACAAATCAATGAGGCGCATACGCGTGCGTACATATATGTATGCGTGTAACGTATGAATATTCGAGTGTCAGAGACTCGAAAGTCGACGATTCGCCGGCGTCGAGTGACGATGAGCGCAGTATAGAAACAGTGCTGTACGCGGTTTCAATAAATCCTCTCCTACCAGTCCCTACCCCTTTTTCCATGCTACGATGTTCTCCACTTTCAATAAGGCAGGTCCTTCTGACTAGGTTGGTTTTCACTGGGAAAACGGATATATATCGCTTTATATTGGCTCGCAAGGCACCCGAAGAGCTTTCAACGTCCTGTCGAGAGGACCGCCATGAACAAGAGAGGGAAAAAGAGAGAGAGAGAGATCTCTTCAGAATATTCCTTCTACTTGCCACGTCGCTGAAACCGCGAATTTATTGTCTAATCCCTGGACGTTAATTGTGGTTTAGTGTGGGATTAATAAAAAATTGTGTCGCGTTTCTAGACAAAATCTGGTAAAAGTACTGCGACAGGCCATTAATTGTCTTTCTACAAAAAATGCAAGATTTTATGTAATCTACTTGATCATTAGAAAACTGATACAGCTTTGTAATTAATTTAATGTAAATCAACAAATAATAAATTAATATTTATCTCATAATTAAGAATTTTTTAATTGCTTTAACGTCACAATATTTGAGATATTTTAATATTATTATATTATAAAAAAACATGTTAAAATATAATATAATTATAGGTACACTGAAAAAAAAATTTATTATTTGCAAGAAAATTGATTTCTATGAATTTAGTTTCCTTAATTCAAAGAAATATTAGGTAGATTTGAGAAAATATTTTAAATTCAGAAAAATATTTTCTCAAATCTACCTAATACTTCTTTTAATTAAGGAAACTAAATTTATAGAAATCAATTTTCTTGCAAATAATAAATTTTTTTTTAGTGTATCCGTCAGACATCTACAGTGAACTACGATGGTAACTATCGTAACAATGTAGCCACTCTTGTGCTTCTTCAATTATAACGAGTCTGTCGAAGCGACGGCAGAGGCCAATTGAGCCAAGCTCGGAAGACCGGAAAGAACTCTCTCGGCCTAATCACTAGTGCTCCTCTAACTCCATCCCTCTTTCTCTACTTCATCCTCTCTATCCGTGTCTGTATATCGCATATACCGGAATTAAAGATATCTGTACACAGTGACGTACGCCAATGTTGTCGCGCAACGATAAGGCGGAGGACTGTCGTCTGGAGTTCAATCGTGAAGGATCGATTTCGAAGGGATTCAAGATCGGCACGCGGAAAGAAGGTATAATAAAAGCCATGGCGGCTTAATGTATATATCCTACTGTTTTCTCTCGTCGACATCGACGAAAGATCCTCGGAAGAAGATAAAGCCAAACGAGAAAAGGGGGAAAGTAAATTCTCCGCGCTCGTAGTATTAGAGAGCAATAAAATGCGAATTCAGATCGCCTGAGTGGTCGTAAGGCGGATATCGATGGTTTACGTACAAACTGTTTCACATAAAGTAGACGCACGTTTACAAGACCGTTTGCTTTACTAGTTTTCGGACTGGCAATTTCACTACAGTTTCTGCAATGTGTCTGATTCTTATCTCAACATCTCCCAAACATCTCCCGCAATTCAATGGTCATAACAAGTCGTTTTAGCATAAAGCTGAACTTCGAAGTTTTATACAAAAGAAAACGAAATTCTCTTGTAATAATATATTTAAATTAAATTTACATAGAAAGCTTTAAATATGCCAAAAGTATTCGATCACAAGACATAGAATTATGATAGAATGCGAAGAGATATTTTATATCTTATCTTATATTTTTTAGAATATTTCTATGTATTGCAATAAAAAAGATTCACAAGAGAGACTTATTGTTAGAAAAATAACATTAAAATTGTGTGCAATAATAAAATTATGTAAGATTGTAAAATATAATATGCGGCTTTAAATATTGCAATGATAAACTGCAAATTAGACACTTGGACAGTTGCAGAAGCATAATTCGTAATACGAATGTGAGAAGATTTGAAAACGAGAAGTTAATGTTTCCAGCAGAAAATTTGTAAAAGAGAAAGTGCTGAGATGATCAGCGAGGCCAGATGTTTTCTTCGAGAATAATGCTGATTGTAAGAGTAAATGCGAGTATAAACCTGGAGCAACCGTTCGATTTTATTCTTGAATAGGACGAGTGCTTTATTCATTCGTCGAGCTATAGAAAGTAAAATTCACCGGTGCACATTGCTGAATCTGTCTCCGTATTGCGCGTTCTCTCTCATTACTCTCATTCTCGCTGTGCCATCCGCCGCGGGCGGATTCGCGAATTGCGGCTCTCGGCGAAAGTTGCCCACGGAAGTGCAGCATTATGATTATGCACAATTAGATATCATCTATGTCAAGAATAGCGAGATAAGATAATTGCGAGATTTTCGCTTCATGCAAACGTATAACGTTATGTGTATAAGACGATATATTTATGCAAATTGCCTTGTGATATTACACATATGAAAATATACAGTTTACCTGCAAATTGTGCCTACTAATAAAGTTAGTATTTAAAAGAAATCCTATTTCAAAGTTTTTGCTTTCTCACAACGCTTTCTGTAACATTTTGTTATACATATATTTTACTGTAACTTCAAACTTTAATATTATATTCCTTTCCTAATAATTAATGAAAAATTATTAATGTTATTGCATAATTGCAATAATAAACTAATTTTTTATTTCTTCCGCCTCATTTACAATATTAGTAATTATTAATACATCGCACGTACCTATATCGTTCAGAGAAATGAGATAGAATATCTCGAACATACGGCATTCGAAGTTAACACCGTCCCTAGGTGGCAATATCCAGAATAGACATAACTGTCTGAGAGAATCCGAGAGGATCCAGGAGGATTCAAGAAGATGCTCGGTACTGAGCAAGTAAATATTTAATACCGCAGTCGGCGATATGTGTAGTCACGTCGTAGATGGTTTGTACAGTCTACAGGCGCATTAATGAAAGTCTCAAATTGCTGACATTTCAACTGCATTATTAACGGAAGCAACGAATGAAAGCGTGTCTACATACCCGTATTACCACACTTGTTTTGATACGCGGATATTTCCTTTTTTGTAGCAAAAATTTCGCGAAATTTTTAAAAAATTCGAGCTTTTTTAATCAAAATTAAAATAAGTTTTTTTTATTTTAACGTTTTATTATTCATTCTTAAATTAAAAATTTGTTTAACCGAAGTCTACACACAAATAGATAAAAAATATTACATCTTTAAAGCTTTCTTATAAAAATCCTTACATGATTTAGAGTTCAAGAACTATTTTGAAATTTTTGTTAAGAAAAAATCAACACATAGTTAGTCAAAGAAGTGCAGAAAATTCCAGACACTACATGGCTAGTGTCACAATTCACAATAAAAATATCATAGCGAGTTACTCCAAAGCGCATTCACCTTACTGCGTAATTACTCTTGCCAATCGAATCCTCTCTTTTATTTCACGGTTGGAACCGGAGTGATATTGCCCGCGAGCGATAAACGTGGACAAAGCTACCTTAAAGAACCAATTACGTAATTGTCTGCGATATCGGAGAAGGGGGGGGGGGAATATTTTATACGACATTTGATGAAAGGATGCTACCTATTTTCATGTAAATATAAATATCGACAAATGAATTAAGGAGCATCAAATATTTAGCCATTTTTACTAAGGAGAAGACTTACTCTACTTATTTTCTGTTGCTATTATCCTATATTATAATGATCGATTAAACCTCAGAGCAACGCTACGTATCTATACAAATGTTAATAAAAATGCATTAAGTATCGAATATTTATACACTTCAAGAAAGTGATTTATTTGAGCCGCTAAACTGTTTCGTTATTTCGTAGAATAATCGACTAAAAACTGAAATATTTAAGTTAAATATCTATCGTATTAAATTTCTGTAGAATAAACCTACCCGATAAACGTATTGCCCGACATAGTGAATCGTTTGCCCGAGTTACGACTAAAGTGTTCTATGGTAATAACGGCACGGTTCTAATTGGATCGTACTTTCCCTTGCCGCCAAGTAAATCCGAGATACTACGTGCGATAACAAAGTAACTGTTTCATCGATACGAAATAGACGACGCGATGTTCTCGCTCTCGAAAACGCGTTACGTGTTACGTCGATCGCATTTAGGCGAGAATTAACGAGCGGAACAAAATCGACGATCGGTCCTTTAATCCACTTCGAGACTAAGTTCGCACGGACAAGATCTTTCCTACACGTACGCCATTTTCCTTTCGCGCTGAATGATTCTCAGTGCGATTTTACAGCCCGCTCGCTTATGCGCAGGAGAATCCCTCAGGAATCGGGCCACGTGGCTATCTAACGCGTGTAAATGCAATTCGTATGCAGGGGAACTGATCGACCCTCGCCTCGATAGGCACCCTTAATATCCGCCCCGCAATGCATTAAAAGCGATCGTCCTTGGACCAGGAGTATACTCTTGGTCATTGACGACCATTGCTTGAATATTTCTCAAGGATAATTGCCATTTATCACTTTATACTTATTTAAAATAATATAAAGTACAATTTATGATTAGACCATTAGACTATGCAGTGTGTGTTTCGGTATTAAATATGTCTTAACTTAAAATATAAATTTAGAATCTTAAAAGAAATAAGAGGTTCTCTTATAGAAATATGCAAACGCTTTATTTAACCTTGTAACGCCCATAGTTGCACTAGTGCAACACTCACCCTATGGGCGCGCCAAATTATGATCCCTACCAGTAAAATTTTTACTGGATAGGGATCGTAATTGTGAGTGTTGCACTAGTGCAACTTGGGCGCTACAGGGTTAAGAGATATTGACATTTAAATGTAGAATTTTTGAAATTATTGTAAGTTATAATAAATAAATTAATATGTTTTAACTATTTTATTATAAAAAATATGAAAAAATTCTAACATAATTATAAGTTTTGTTCAAAGTGATGACCTTAAATACAGAAACTGATAATTACGAATGTAATTGCAATGAAAAATCGATAGAATACAATGTTCTGAATAACGACCGTATCGCGATATCAATGCGATCCGCGCTGCACACGGAGATGCTTTTGACGATCGCTCCGTTAAAAAACGATCGCGTATCTTCCTCCTACAATATCTAACCTACGTCCCTCTAAGATGTATTTTTAAATACCTAAACGACAGGGATCTAGAAAACGTCCCGATGGGAAACAGGTACAACATATCTAATTCATTAATCCGCGTTCGATTTAATCTCAAACACTTATTTAATAGTTATCGTTTCTATATCATGATGTATATTTGAATAAACACGAACAAGATTTGACTTACAAATAATTTCTTTGTGGCCTTTTATGTCATGTCTTTAAAAGTTTAATGATAAAACTATTAGTGGTAATATTTAACATCATTCCATCTGCTTTACTATACGAATGAAAAGTACCTGACATTGTAAGCTGAACAAAGCATAAATTTGAGGAATTATTCTTTTTAGGTGGTCTCTTATGTCTATAGCTGCTAATCATGAAAAGTCGACAAGAGGTCATCCTTGTATTTTTGAGTGGCATAGCACAACACCAATGGAGGAATTTTTAGACACAATTAAAAATAAAATAACGATTATGCCGTCAATCGTACTTATATTTCACCACGAAATTGCAGAAACGCAAGAACGCGGTTGTTTCGACCCAAATTCTGATTACAAGAGCATAAACAGTGCAGTCAATTTTGCAAGTATATATTTATTTTATTACTTTTTTTACTACTTTAATATTAATTCTTTTATTTATTTTTTCACTTGTCATTTTTTCATTTCATTTTCAGGAGAAATAATGAATACGCTACGGAAACATTTCGACGCTGTTAATATATATGTATAATAAAATGGCTCATGGTACGCGTATTTTTGAGCCTTCCGTTGATAGATCAACTATAGAACGTGTATGTGCGTTTTTACCACAAATCCCAAACGTAAAAATAAAAGAGTTTATACTGAAAGATTATATTAATATACAAGAAGAATCAGATGAATATGAAGATATAATTAATATAATTAATGATAACAAATGTAACGACGATTTATATAATAAGAAGGAAATATTTACATGTCTTATGTTATTCTCTCGCAGCAAGACGACAGCCGCAGAACGATGGGCGTCAGCCTTGCAAGAAAGGTATAATTTATATTTAATTCAAGCAATGAGAGATACATACCCAAGTTCAGGTATGTACAACAATTGCTAATACTTAGCTTAATAACACATGTTTATTTTTCTTTGCATATGTTCAGCAAAGAAGTCGATATCTCGTCTATATGGGGTGGTTTCATAAACTATTATTCTATACTAACTGATGAGGAAAATATGGATAGACTTCTCACAAATACTGATCGAGATTGTTTTGCTGTCCTGATTACTGGTGTTATACAAACGTGGTCCACGATTTTGGACATGAACTGTAAAACAGAGGAGGAGGTCGAAGCAAGATTAAAATTATTTAAGGATGAAGTGAAGTTAAAGAAACATTCCATAGGATTTATGTTTGCATGCAACACTCGTACAACTGCAGTAGTGTTCAGTGAATATAATGTAGAATCAAATATATTTAAAAGATTATTCCCCGAGGTACCCTTAGCATGTTGCTTTGGAAACGGCGTGTTTGGAAAGAATATCATTGATGAAGTAAACGAAAAAAGTGAGTATATATAATCTTTTTCTTTCCTTCTTAGTGAAAATATGCGTATCAACCTTTTGTCACCTTTTGTTTTAGAAAATGACGAAGAGGGACCTAAATGTAAGAAGCCTAAGAAATCTAAATCTTTTTATAATGAAGGCTCTACTGCGTTTTTGATACTTACGTATGGTTGACGTTTTGAGAGAAGAATCGGAATATACGGCCGATACAAACGTGGAAAAAAAAAATTGATTCGACCTCCTTGACGCGCTAAAACGTTTCGGACGGAGACGCTTGCATGGACCAGGCTCCGATTAGTTTGTCGAGATCGCGAACGCAACATGGGTGCGCACCTCCTCAACACGTGTCTTTTGCACGTGTCTTCGGTTACCCGACGTGTTGCTTTGACCGCGACGGGGGATTATTCGCTCGGGTGAAAATAGAGCGCGCGAACAACACCTTGCGTCAGGCCAAATCTATAATTAGATTCGCGGCCGAGAGAAAAATTGTAAAATACGGCTCTCGCTGCATGGATCCCGAGGTTCAAAGATCTACGAGAATTAACGGTCGCTCGGAGATTCGAAGGATTATTCTTATTATCATTCTCTTCGCGCGTTTTATCGGCTCTTCTCTTGATATAAATTTCGTTACGAGATCGAGATAGACGCGTGGTCGCGGAGCGGATGTTCGTCCGCTTGCAGACGCGAGAATCCTCTCTTGGTATAACGCGTGATTAGCAAAGAGCTCCCAGAACCGTCGAGATACCGGAAAAACCCCGCGGAAACCCTCTCACGCAAAGGTTTTATTTATATTCGCTTTATTACAAAAGATTTCCCCGCATGAGCACAGGGCGTCAATTCAGAAACTGTTGTCCGATATTAATAGACTGCCTGCTCCCGAGAGATACATATATGTATTTTCGTTGCGCGAATGAAAAAGGGATGGTAACGCGGTACGATGCGAAGGTTTTATGCAACGCGTCAATCCGGTCCGTTGGCTAAACCGCGATAAATTGTTTCGCTTTTTGACGAATTGCTAAAAAAACGATTTCCTTCCACATTGATCTCTTTTCGCGATTAACGATCCGAGTTTGAAAAGAAAAGGGAAGCAAAGTAAATCGCGAAAGTGTGGACATTGCTGCCGGAGATGGCATCTTTCCCGTCCTTTTTACATATTTTATCTTACTAACAAGTGATTTTTTTTATACATAATTGACATTTCTTATCATAGACGCAATTTCATCCATTATATAGGACGCACAACTGCACCATCTTTATTTATAAAAAAACTAACAACGACGCTCTACATACATACAGGACACAATCACAGGTGCGCGGATATACGGGGCGCGAGAATCATTTTTCAAACGAAACATTTGTCGTGAATAAAAATTGCTAACATTGCAATTTTTATGCAGAACATTCCTTTCCTGTGACGAGTTGTTTTCGTGCCAATTCGTATATGCGCACACCTACACAAACACACACGCACACGCGGAGTGCATATACAGCATAGGATATGAATTAGATATGTTTGTACGAATAGTCTTTTTTGTTTGAACCTTGTGTGACGCGTCTTATATTTTTTTTACAAAGTACTTAGAATAGAAGTGGTTTTAGATTAAAGTAGGTACCTAATTTTGTGCATTATTTTTTAGAACATTTTAGATAATTCAGATTGATACATAGATCATTTATAAACATATAATTTAATAATCATGTATTACCTTACCTTTTATGTGAAATAATTTGTTGATCATAATGTTTATTTCAAAGGAATTAGTATTCAAAAAAGTTATTTATGCATTTAATTCGCACAAATACACATATCCATACACACAAATCCGTATGTACATAAAAGATATTCCACAAGTTTCGGATTAATCGATATTGGAAGGTTCCACGATAAAACTATGGTTAATTGATAATCACAGTAGCTAGAAATTGAGATAAACTTGCTTAATTTGATTTTATTCAATTTTATTTTATATTCAATTTTAAACATATAATGCTGTTCCGGATATAATATCGCTGATTTATCTCGATATCTTTTAAACAACGAGATGTCACGAGTTTAAGTTTTGCTTTGATAAAAATGCTTCAAAAATAATCAAGACACATTTTTCTATATATTATTATCAATGAATTGAACAATCGTCGTACGAATTACCAAGAGATCTCAAGACGTCGAATCATTATTTATCGAGAGACGTGTGCATTAGAGTCACGATATACGATTGTCCGTCAGTTTTAAAACAAAAGACAACTATTTCGCCACGCTCTCCTTTTGACGTGTGAGTTTCTCGTCGAATCTCCAGTTATCACTCGATCCACACAACTCACGTTATTAAATATACTGTGTAAACAGGCCTGTTTAATGGCGTCTATTAATAATAATATGCTTCTCTTAAAAAAAGAAAAGGAATGCCTAGAATTGTACTACAGATATCTGTCCTATGTATGGTACATGCAACACTCATGAGTCTCTGACACCTGCTTGCTGATGGGACATTAATCACTAAAGATCAATAGTGATCGGTATCAATAATACCACCGTAACTATGTTAATCGGAATTTTGTTATGTAATGTAATCTTTCTCATTTACCGGTGCTAATGTGGTGGCAGATGCACACCCAGGCTGCCTGTCTGGGTGTGAAAAATCGCTATAATATTCGGAAATAATAACGCAATCCACGTGCGTGTGTAACGGTAGCGATTAACAGATAGTGATAAATCATCGATTTTTCCCACTCGATCGGTTCTTCTTCTTTTTTTGTTTTGGCTGATATCTGACATAAAGGCAGCTACGTTCTTTTACGACTGCCGTGAGGTAAATGCACCAGTGAACGATCGGCTAATCTTTTCATTGAACTTTTCGCAGCATTTGCGTGTTTATTTTATTAATTGAAGATCATCGTTAACTTCGAAAGTATAATATTCAAAGCAAGAGTGGAGTATCGGAATGATAGGATCGCCGGACGACTTCTTCCGATAAATGCAATACGAATTATTGTCTCACTTCGCAAAAAAAAAACGGTAGCGTTGCGAGGTGCATTAGCATAATATACGGAGATTGGGGGGAGGGACGCTATATATATCTTATATATTATATATTTATGTATAAATATATATTATATACTTTATATAGAATCCCCGCACGCCTTTTTTTAAAGTTATCAAATCTCGGATTTATTGCTACTACGTTCGTATGTTTTGTTACAAAAGTTATTTACAAAAATGTCGGAGCAATTTCTTTCATGTCTTGTTGACAAAGAAAAAGATGAGTGAATACAAGACCCAAATCTAGCAATGCACGAATGATAAAATATATTCGTAGCACACAGCACTCATACATTATAATCCTCTCTCAAAACATCAACTATACGTAAGTATCAAAAATACAGTAGAGTATTCATCATACCAAGATTTTTTACATTTATGTTCCTCTTCGTCATTTTCTAAAACAAAAAAAAATTATGTATCGAGTATCGGCCTATCGGGAGACGATATTTTCAAGAAGGAAAGAAAAAGATTATATACGTATATGATAGACGTATATGATAGACTGAGCACATTGCCAGGTTTTTTCTTCCGAGCTGTTCCCTCCATTATTTTTTTTCAATCGTTTTTAAACCCACTTGTGAAAAATCGCAGTATTATAACACGAGATGAAATCACCGGCTTCACCGCCACGTGTGATGGCAAAAGCACACTTATGTACAATGCACACATTTTCTATTCTATTCTATTCTATAAACCCCAATGGATTTTCGGCTCCAGACGGAGCCACAGTACCACGCTTGCAATGCATCTCAAGATATAATGGAGGACTCTCCGGGGAAAGAGTCGCCCTCTTGCAGATAAACAAATGCTCCTATACGGATTTTAATGTCAAACAAGTATTAATCTTTCGGATTCTTAACCCGTGAACTGTTAAACCCTCAGAATCTTAAACTCTTCCCTTTAAACAGGAAAAAAACCCCACCATGGGGGCATATATGGGATGGAAGGCCGGGCCGGGATTCGAACCACGAACCTTGGTGTTGCTAATCATTCGCGTAGCTCACTGAGCCACGCGTTATTAGTACCGCCGTAGAGTTAGCAGACAACTTGAATATTTTTGAATTATTCTTTTTCATATAATTTGGGAATCATTTGAGGAAGTTTGGGAAAATTGTTTAAACATTTGGGAAGGAATAGATTTTTTGTTATTAACAAAATTTATCGAGCGTCAAGTTAGCAGATAGCAACTATGTTTAATGTTTATTATAAATGGAATCGATTGGAAATCATTTGGGGATGACATCTTCATTGTAATTTTTATTTGGGAAAAGTCGCTATTTTTGTAATTTAAATAAATCTGTATTAAAAATAAATTTAGGTCTCTGTTCTTTTTCGCTGCACAAATGAACTTATTGCACTAGTTCAGATGTGTAGCGAAAAAGAACAGACCATTATCGGCAGTAGTGTGAAAATTACATATTTTTCGGAGGAGCAGCGAGTTATTTACGTCGAGACCGTCAAGTAGACCTCGACATGACAACGTTCATTAACAGACAGCATATGCACAGCATATGAAAATAAAATGGTGAAATCCACGGTCATCGACACAAAATCCCATAGTAGCGATGGTTAGAAAGAAAATGCGTTTGCTCCTATGACATCAAGCTTGACGTCAGTGCTAGGAGGTAAAGTTACCAACTTCGATATGCTATTGCTTGACACACTATTAAAAACGTTTAGTTGTGAATAAAGAAAATGAGCAAGTACTTTTCTTCCGCATGAAGCATCACTTTTATTTTGACCGATACAACCAATTTGAATTATAATGTTTACCTTATCATTTATCATCAATTATCTTTATTTTTCAATAATATCTTTATTTGTATCTGCATCCTTCCTGCCAACGCCTGTTTCACGACAGTTTTTTATACCAGATTAAGTCTTGTTTTCGTAATAGATATATACAGACGGGAACAGGATCCCCTTAAGATTGAAATCGCATTTGAGATCGCGTAGGACTCGACTGATCGATACGAAGAAATCTTTCTTTCGTCTCGTCGTGATCGATCAAATTCGATGTTATATAATAGATATCTTGATGCAATTAAATGTTTCACCCTGTTTGTTAGTCGAGTCCTATATGTAATCCCAAGACTGAATCTTTTAATGTAATTTTTATCTCCCGGAAGTAATTGAAGAATGGCTTTTTTGGTTAATATATGGTGATATAAGAACTCAAAATTTTCCAATTTTAATATCCTCGTAATGTCTTGTGGATTTGCTGGCAGAGTTGGTCAATCAAAGTTTTAAAATTAATTTTAATGATCTCTCCAATTATGTCACTGTGTTGATACGGACAATTTCTTTTTATAATTAAGTTCTTCAGTCAATTTTACACATTTCGTATTTGTTTATAAAGAAAATGTGTGAAACTGCGATCTTAAATTATCCAACAACTATCCATTTTGTTTAATTAATGATTGTGTACAAATAATAAATAATAGTATAAGTAAACAATTTAGATGGATGTAAACTAGGCCAATAATATTATTGTATTATAATTTTATTACACGCAGAGTTTTATAAGAACAATAAAAACATTTATAAAACGTAAATAATAACTTTTGTACTCATTAAATTCTATCGATATTAGTATCTCGAAGAAAAAAAGGTATAATACTAGATTGATTTTATTTTTATATGTATTCGCACGTTGCGACAGAAAAGAAATATCTATCGCAGTGGGGAAAAATCTTAAGTAACTGCGTATAGACCATATACGAACAAAAATAAAAAAAAACTCAAATCGACAGAACTAAAATACGAAAATAATGATGACAGATATCAAATAGATATTAATTGCCAAGTCATGTGTAAAACACGTGACAAAAAATAATAAGAAAAAACTTATCGTTAGATACTAGATTGATCAAAATAAAATTCGAAGATAAAATTATAATCTACCGTCAATATAAAATTATCTAAAGCGGAGTCTACAATGAGAATTTAAGGCGTAAAATTTAAGTTTTAAGCCATAAGCCGTAATAAATTAACAAATCACAGTCGAATATGAGAAGAATACTCGACTGTGATTTGTCAATTTCTTACGGTTTAAGGCTTAAAGCTTAAATTTTACGCCTTGAATTCTCATTGTAGGCTCCGCTTAACTCAAACAAAAGTTATCAAATCTCGGATTTATTGCTACTACGTTCGTATGTTTTGTTTTGTAAATGTCGGAGCAATTGCTTTCATGTCTTGTTAACAAAGAAAAAGATGAGTGAATACAAGACCAAAATCTAGCAATGTACGAATGATAAAATATGTTCGTAGCACACAGCACTTATACATATCTTCTCTCAAAACGTCAACCATATGTAAGTATCAAAAATATAGTAGAGTCTTTATTAGTCCAAGTCTTACATTCATGTGCCTCTTCGTCATTTTCTAAAACAAAAAAAAATATGTATCGAGTATCAACCTATCGGGAGACGATATTTTCAAGAAGGAAAGAAAAAGATTATATTCGTATATGATAGACGTATATGATAGACTGAGCACATATTGCTATTGGAGAGCTTCTGGCAAGATCTGAAGGACAAAAAATATGTTTGCTGAGATTCTTATTCCTTGTTTCATTACCTTTCCTTCTTCCCACCGACACAATTAGAAAAGAAAAAAAGAAACGTTTCAGCAAGCATATATCTCTCCTTCATATCTTGCCAGTCTAATGGGGAAAAATGCTCAGTCTATTATATACGTTTATGTTATATACTTACTTTCTTCCTTTACTTTATCAATGTTAGTAGTTTTTCCAAATAACACGCCTTGCGTATAGTAATGTGATAAGGCTACCTTTGGGAATAATCTTTTAAATATCGTTGTCTCCGTATTATACATTACAGTTTTATAGGATTTATGTTTACAACGAGATGTAAACATAAATCCTATGGAATGTTTCTTTAACTTCACTTCATCCTTAAATAACTTTAATCTTGCTTCGACCTGCTTCTCTGTATTGCATTTGTCCAAAATCGTAAACCACGTTTGTATAGAACCAGTAATCATGACAGCAAAAAATTCTGGCGCATCCTTTTTTAAAAACAATTCCATTTTCCCTTTATGTTGTACATAAATTTCGTCCACTATACCACCGCATACAGAAGCAATTTTTACTTCTTTGCTGAACATATGCAAACAAAAATAAACATGTGTTATCAAGTATTAGCAATTGTTGTACAACAGTTGGACATACCTGAATAATAAACTTATTCAGGATATATATATATCATTGCTTAGATTAAACATAAATTGTACCTTTCTTGCATGGCTGAGGCCCAACGTTTTGCTGTCGCGTGACCCTTGTAATTACAGAATAACATAAAACATGTAGATGTATCGTGATTTACTATACATGTTTCATGATCAACAATTGTACTAATTATTTCCTTATATTCAGCTGATTCTTGTATAACACAATGTTCTGCCAGTTTAAATGATTTTATTCTTACGTTCGGGATTTGTGGTAAAAACGCACATACTAAACTTTGAGTACCCCACCAAGAAGCTCTACTATTTAACTTTATAGCCTTGCAATGTTTAGGTAACAATTCATCTGTATAATCTACTAAATAATGCTCTGAAAAAAAATAAAAGATTAATTTCAACGATTCCATATTATTCTGAATTAAATGGAAAAATAAATACAAGAATTAATATCAAAATAGTATATTAATTCAAAAAGTAGATAAATTTTTTCAAAAAAAAAACATTTACTTGCTACTGTTGATAAAATCTCTTAATTCATCTGCTACACATGTACATGTTATTCATTACATACTTTTGTACATTACATACTTTGCGTAATGTTTTATACCAATAAATTAATTTAGAATTTACTTCTATAAACCTACAAAATTTGCATCTGTATACTTACTAAACATATTAAAGTTAATACCGCTAAACGAACAAGGAATAACAAAGAATCCTGTCAATGGTTTAATTCTTATATTCCTCATTTTATATAAAAATTCACGTGCTGCGTTTACTGTGTTAGGATCTATAATAAAACAACATGGACCTCTTGTCGATTTTTCATCATTTGCAGCTTTTAACCAGGACCTGGAAAGAATAATTCTTCAAATTTATGTTTCGTTCAGCTTACAATGTCATGAACTTTTCATTCATATAGTACAGCAGATTGAATGATGTTAAATATTACCATTAATAGTTTTATCATTAAACCTTTAAAGACAAGACATGAAATGCTACAAAGAGATTATTTGTAAGTCAAATCTTGCTCGTGCCCATTCACATCATACGTGATATAGAAATAATAACTAATCTGCTTGCATTAAATAAGTGTTTAAGATTAAATCGAGCGCGGATCATTGATGGATTAAGCACGTTGTACCTGCAAACCATCGCGGCGCTTCCTAGATCCCTGGCATTTAAATATTGAAAGATAATTCTTAGAATGTCGTAGATTAGATAGCAATTCGAATCCAATGTATTTCTATAGCTTTGCGTTGCGCCATAGTCTTTGGACATGCCAGGTTTTTCCTTCCGAGCTGTTTCCTCCATTATTTCTTTCCAATTAGTTTTAAACCCACTTGTGAAAAATCGCAGTATCATAACACGAAATGAAATCACCGGCTCCACCGCCACGTGTGATGGCGAAAGCACACGCACAATCGGCACAATGCACACATTTTCTATTCTATTCTATAAACCCCGATTTCCGGCTCCAGACGGAGCCACAGTACCACGCTTGCAAGATATAATGGAGGACTCTCCGGGGAGAGAGTCTCCCTCTTGCAGATAAACAAATGTTCCTATACGGATTTTAAAGTCCAACAAGTATTGAATCTTTCGGATTCTTAAGGCCCATCTACAATGAGTTGTATCGTAGTCGTGTCATAAGTCATAATCCAGACAGCACAAATGTCTACTAAAAGCATCTTAAAGTCATCTTTACGATATCTTTTAGACATACGTGCTGTCTAGGAAGTCATAGGGCACGTGTTAGAATCTAATTTATCAACGTAGAATCTTGATGTAATTTTATACTATCGATAACTCAGCAATCGTTCTGCTGAACGCGGCCATAGTCATAACCGTGCTAGTGCTACACTCTACTACTCTCGTTCAACACGGATTCAGTTTCAGTGCAGTCGGGCGTCGTAAGTCGTAGATCTTAAATATTCGCCAAGTGCCAATATTTAAGATCTACGACTTACGACGCCCGACTGCACTGAAACTGAATCCGTGTTGAACGAGAGTAGTAGAGTGTAGCACTAGCGCGGTTATGACTATGGCCGCGTTCAGCAGAACGATTGCTGAGTTGTCGATAGTATAAAATTACATCAAGATTCTACGTTGATAAATTAGATTCTAACACGTGCCCTATGACTTCCTAGACAGCACGTATGTCTAAAAGATATCGTAAAGATGACTTTAAGATGCTTTTAGTAGACATTTGTGCTGTCTGGATTATGACTTATGACACGACTACGATACAACTCATTGTAGATGGGCCTTTAGGCTGAGGCCCTGGCACAATGCTAGGCAACAGGCAATAGGAACAGGAAATAACCTCAAATTCGTCAATACAAACCTAGAAAATTCGAACGATATGATTGGTTGGCAACAGGCAATAGGCACAGAATTTCCAACGTGACGGAAATTCTGTGTCTATTGCCTGTGTCATCGTCTATTCTGCATAAATACAAGGTTTCTGATTTCTGTTCCCTGTTCCTATTGCCTGTTGCCTAGCATTGTGCAAGGGGCTTATTACCTCAACAGAATGTTACCATCCCTGAGCGCGCGAAAATCTAACCTTGTCATTCGTTATCTTTAAACTTTTCTCATTTGAAAACTATTATAGCCTCGGCATTTTCGTATTAGAATTTTCGTCTTAAAATGTTACAAAGTATTTGTCATTAAAATATTTATCGCCAGTTTAGGTACACCATGTATACGTATATAATACCTATATAGATATGTATATAGGATCAAGATACGCTATTAGGCACTGATTGTAAGAGGATATAATTAGATCAGCAATAATCCTCTCAACCATCTGTCCAGATAATCACTGCTACCGAGACGCGCATCCTACATGAGAGCTTGATTTCTGCATATCAATCACGTAGCGATCTGCGCGGAGTCTCATTAGATAACTTTTCTCACTGCATCTCTACTCTTCACCATCGACGTTCGATCCCTTCCTTTTCAACGAATCATCGAGCGCAGGTACAAACCTATCACTGGCCATGCGGCTTTTAATCATTGAGATCAAGCAGGAGGAAGAGAGCTCGTGTACTATAGTACCTATGTGAGTTTAATTACGTCTAAGTGCGCTTTACTATCCGTAATATGTCTATATATATCGCGCGAGCATCGACTTCTCTTCGCGGCGATCTCGTGCGAAAAGTCCACTCCCTCGTGTGCAAAATATATTCGCCGCAAGCAGTGATTTCGTTTTTCGAAATAGCAACGTTAAAAATCATACCACGTTCGCAAAGGCATGCCTCGACGTGTATTAAACAGGCGATAGCCGCGGCTACATTGATTTCACGCAGCTGCTCACCGTGTACCTGCAGTGTAAATAATCAGGCATAACCACGCAGAACAATGTTTTATTCATCGACCGGTGAGCGTGCCCCGGCAGGATGCGAAATTTTTAATTCGCCGTGAAATCTGGCCGTCGACCGGAAGTAACCGTGTCGGCCGCCTCGCCGAGGATCGATACTCGTCGGAGATCGCAAACAGATTCGTGAGATTATTTCAAACATTTTTTTTTCGACATTTATCATTTCATCATTGTAATTACGTGATCTTTCCTGACGTAGACATAATTACGTTATGTGCTAACGCAAGATGGTCCTGTCACGTGCTTGATTCCAAATTCCTGTGAGAGACTACGGATAGGAAGGGTATAACGATCAATATATATTAGTCATTCTCCTTTTTTAAGTTACTTTTTTTAAACTTTAGCATTTTAGATTAAGTAATAAAACTATATTTAAAATATGTTCTCTCTCTCTCTCTCTTTCTCTCTCAATTTTCATAAAAAAATATCATGACATTAGCATCCCTCATAACTCAAATTTTTTACATTTAGTTGTTAAATTCTTTTTGAAATGTATCAAGAAATCTAGAACTCACTTTGAAAAAAGAATCGGATCTCTAATTATGTCGGATTCTGAAAATAAGATCGGCCTTGCAGAAATTTTGTTTACCTTAGCAACTTTAATCATATCAGATAATACATCGAACTGTATCGTCCTGAGAATGCTTGGAATGAGCAGTATTGCATTTATTGAGCTCGGGCACAATGGGATCATAAACGAAATTGAAATACGTGCGGATAGTGCGCGGATTGCAACAGGAACGTTACAGTTGCGAACTTACAATTAGATAGGTACGTCTTCCACGCCTGCACGTGACAAGGGTTTTCACGGTGTGATAAACGCGATTTTCTCGCGGAACACCAGGCATACTCGCTTACGTAACAAATCGAGTTCGATCGAAATGGCGCATCCCCCTGCCAGGGCCAGCTCCTCCTTCTTTTTCTTCCTTTCTCGCTTTTTCTCCTTCCCTCTCTTGGCTACATGCTCACAAAACATTTCCAGCCACGTGACCAATTTCACAACCGAATGGTAACCCGTGCCCATTCGGTGCGTACCCGGAGCCTGACAAAAGTAAAAAGTGTTTTGTTAAGCGGCAGGAATTCGTCGTAATTAATGAACCGGGGAAAAAGGAAGAGCAAACACAGTCGGAGTTCGGAAGAGGAATGTAGCCGGGCAACAAAAGATGAAACGACGTCAACGCAAACGTGGAATTCGCAAACTAATACTAGAGATTAATGAATTAATCCTCGGAGATTCGTATCGAACGCGATTTGCGTTGAGCAGAGATTTTGATAGCAGGCTTTAATATTGGGATATCGCGCAATTGCGCTGCTGATATTTTATTTATCTCAAGCCAATGATCGATATATTATATGCGGTTTAAAAGCGCAATTAAGAGGATCGCTTTAATCAACAATGTCGCGATAATAAAAGTGCAGATAAATGAGGCAACATACATTTTTGTTTAGATTCATGCATCGCGGAAATCGAATTCAAACTGCAGACTGCATAAAAGCTCTGAATATTGGAAAAGTGGAAATAAAAAGAGTAATCCAACAAGTGTTAATAACATAGTTCCCGCTATGCCATTGTACTTCGCTTCATTAAGCTTTGTACAAGTTTGATGAATGGCGAGTGATTCAAACTTTCAATGAGCGAAACACCGACTGCGACTCCAGAAAATTTTCTGTTCGTTAAAAATTACGTATTCACATTTAAATGGGAAAAAAGTAAGAAATTTACCGTTTAATTTTATCATCATTAATTACGCGAAAATTTGGCCGAAATCCATCATTTTTAATCACGCTTTCAAAGATATGTGCAATTACAGCGAAGCATGAGTTTGATTAACCAATTTTATATTCAAGTTTACTTTAATCATTGTACCACCAAGAAAAATAATAAAATTCTTCTTAACAGTTTTCCCATCATATTGCAAAAGCAAAATTATTTCTATCGTTGTCTAGACAGTTGGATACGGTGATAACGAGCAACTGTGAAAATGGACGATGAGATAGTGGAGGTTGTACTATCTTTATGACTCAGCGAAAGACCTATCGACCTGACTAATGATTCCCTCATCGCTCGCAACAGTTCGTTGTAGTTTGCCGAGCGTTACGCGAAGCGATCCAAACGCATAACTTCCGTTCGTCCGTCTAACCGCAAAGCCGGAGGTGAGGGGAAGAAGCATCGTGTACATCGGTGTCGATCAGTCGAAGCTAACTTTCCGCATTATTCGCGTTAACGTACTACGCGCGCGATGAACTATTATTGTTTCTCTTCCCTCCTGTTCGCGTTGTAGTTCTGTTCCATCAATTTATCGCAACTTTATCCTAGCATAATCAATTCTTCGACTCGATCGATAACGGTGATTTAGAAAGATGGCCAACAGCTATCAACGCGATGAATCGAAAATCCCAATGTTTCTCTCGCTTACGACAGAATGAAGACGTTCAGTTCCGATTACCTTGATAAAGCTAAACGAGCTTCGCGAAAATTACCGGAGAGCGGGAAAGACTATATTTACGGCTAACACTTCGCTATCAACCCGGCTCCTCCGTGCAACCTATAGCGAACCGTCCCATTAATCGAGCAACATTAATCCCATTGACACCTGAGCGCGCTCGCGGGCCGACCTATCTTCGGCGGTGAAGAATCGCCGTACAGCTTCATTGCCGGGCGTCAGGTGGAGAGAGGTTGGCGCGTCTCTTAAAGAACTGGGAGGTCAACCACCTCCATTCGTCAATGCCGAAGTGGTGTCCCGAATGAGAGAGAAAGAGGAATAGATATAGAAGGGAAAATCGTTCCTATCGGTTTTCCCACGAACTCGGGTGATTCTCGGCGTGATGGTGACTTAAAGACGTCCCGGCCGCGTTGTTTACAAAATACATGATTAACCGAGTAAGCAGCCATTGAATTGGGCGAACGTAAACGCGCGCGTGTGAATAGAAGTGTCCAAAAGGAAGAGAGAAACAAAAGAAAAGAAAATTAAAAACAAGAGAGAGAGAGAGAGAATGAGAGAGAAACAGTGAAAGGGAGCTGACCGCCTCAAAGAAGATCTAAGAACGAGCCAGGTCTCGACCGATGAGCAGCTCGTAAACCCCGACTCTCGGACCATCGCATCGTCGAGAGGTTCATAATGCACATAACACCCTCTTCATGAGAGTTCCTTATTCACGCGGTGCGGCCTCGTGAAAGCTCGTAATGTCCACGATCGAAAAGCGAGAACGCGTTCGCGCGAACGTCCGTCTTCTCTTTTTCTTTCTTTCTCCCTTTTCCCCTGTCTCTCTCTCCTGTCTCACTCTCTCTCTCTCTCTCTGTTGCATACCTATATAATTACGAGACGTTAATTACGCGATGAATACACATGCGCCACAGGAGAGGAGCGTTTCCCGAGAGAGTCGTGAGCTTTCAAGTGTAATGCGGCGGACATTCTCCGAGTACCAGATGGTGCGGATTTGATTTTATCTCGCTTAGAATTCGTCAACGAGAACACGTCCGTCTTGATCAAATTAAGGAAAAGTGCAGTTGAAAACAATTAATATTATAATTTTAATATTATAAATAGTAACTTATCAAAAAATAATTATTTGATATTGCATCGCAAATTCAAAAACACTATGTTTTTAATGATGTTATAACAGTTAGCTCATACGTAGAAAATTTATATGCAATATTAAATTACTAATATTATTGTAAATTCTATTTTTAAAATCTATAATCTCAAAACCCTCCCTGCACATATCTTCATCGATTTTGAAAGACAATATCAACTTATTTTAAAAGAAGAAAATGTTGCATGGAAGATCAATTGCTTTATTTTAAAATGGTAAACTGATATACTTGAATATTTTTGATAAAATATCGCAGTATTATGCAAAATACTGTCTAAAGCAAAATATCAAACTTGAAAATATAGTCGTTTTATGTGAAATATGTATTCCATAAATATATAAATTCACATTTCCCTATAAACTGTCCATCTACAGTGTTTTAACGAATTTTTCTCGTGCATTTTAAGGCGAAAACAATGTTTAACGATATGAGTAATTCTCGTTGCAAAATTCTCGTTGAAATCGCACACAGTAAAAAAGACCACATAATCTTTTTGTTAAGCATGCGAATTGTGAACGCATCTCTCGAAATTTCAATACGGTCGTTTCTCAACTGCGCAGTCCCGATTGAGCTATGGACGCAAAACCTCCGTTTAAACATGGACTTATTAAAGAGAGAGTTTCAACAGAACCGTTCTTATTCACTCAACGATTCATTCATCACGCTACCGACGTGCAATACTAAGAAATTGTAGGATTCTTTCTGTGATCTTTAAACTATAGAAACAATATTCGACATAGACGGTTAAACAGATTTTCTCTTTCTAACTGTGCCAGCTTAATAGACGTACAATTTGAATGTTTTGTGAGTTTTGTTTTTTCTCATTATGCTTCTCTCACTCAAAAAATTGATACAATAATAGTAGCCAAAATTATATTGTAAGCTTCGTCGATTCGAAGTATGTAGTGTATTGGAAATTTTTTCTATAAAAATATCTTTATATTGGTAAACGTGGAATATAAATTTAAAAAACCTGCTTCTTCTTACATATATGTTTCATACAGATATATTTTGCAATACTCAGATCGTAACAAATGCCTATCTGTAAAATTTTAAAATATATACACGATGTTTTGAATTTTCAGATGCGTAATGTACCTACCTATAACGCGTAAATTGTGCTAATTCGCAGAGGATTAATTAGCGAAGAAACCAAGAAACTGCAGTAAAGATTCTCTTAATAGATAAAGATTTTCCTAATAGATGTACCAGATGTACCAAATGTTAATGCAGAATCGAGTGATGCAAGATCGACGGTACTTCAAGCGGAGAAATTCCTCTCTATCTCCATTCCCAGTTGGATTTCTACCTCTTCCTGCGACACAATACTACCCTCTGGAATCCCTCTCAACGATGTTCGATCGAACGTTACCCGATATCCCATGACACTGCCTACGCCTACTAGGTAGCTATAAGTGTCGTCGTTCTTCCTAGACACGCGTGTATATACTACTACAGCGTGCAGCGTACAGTATAGCGTATGACGTATACGCAACACGTATTCTCGGTAACATAGGTAAGGCCCGCGATAGACGAGCATGGAAACGAGTGTTTAAGAAACAGGTCGGGACATAAAAGACGCATAAAAGGTGACAAATCGCGAGTCGCGAGTGAAATACGGCAGGACTGGTCGGTCGACGTAACTGCGTATTTATCGCCATAAGGCCACGGATTTTGCCACGGCCGGGCGATATCGATGGCGGCAGATTAATTTAATGGCGCGAGGCGGCCTCGCGTAGCCCGGTAATTACCGTCGTCGCCGGATAAACGGGGTAGTACTCGTTCGTTCGCAGGATTTCGAACCTCTGCTGATAATCGGTACCAGTGCCCGGATAATATATGACGGAACGCCGAAAATCGCGATGGTATCCTTACGAAGAATATCTCTTACTTTATATCATGGCTTAAATAATTATGAAGGAAATGTACGAACAACCGGTTAAAATAACATTTAAAATACCAATTTAATTTAAGCCACGTTAATTTCACGTTGCCAATTAGCCGCTGACTGAGCGCGCGCATGAATGCGTGTATCGTGATGCACAGAATCGGCCGAAATTGCAAACAAATAATTTTCGGTAAACAACAACTCTTAATTTGTGAATAATTACAAAGGGCGATGAATCTATTATGAGAATGAAATATGAATCTATTATCTTGCTATACATACAAAAACATATAATTGTTAAATAATTGTTCCATACAAAATTTGTTGGTACTTAAATTATTGTGTAACGAACAATATTTAATTGCAATTGGCGACTTTAATAACAAGCATCGAGAATTAAAAGGATCGAGCATTATAAGGATGTACACCGGTTAAAAACATGATCGCAATCTTCGATAAAAACAAAGAGATAAAAAAAGCAGGAGTAAGACGGAAAAATGTCTTAATTGCGATCGTTGCCGAATTCGATCGTGCGTCCTTGATTTTGCAATGAGCAGTCCTCGGCCGCGAAATTACGGAGGAAGCATGGTTTATTGGCCGGCTCGGCAATTAAATTGCAGTTTATATTGAACCAGTCTGGGAAATCCATGAAGGGTCGGTAAAGCGAGAGAGAGAGAGAGAGAGAAAGAGAGAGCGCAGCGAGGAGAATCGGGCAAACCTCTGCAAACGCGACGAACGATCCATCGTTTGCAATTAAATCAAACCAAATTACGCGCAGGAAAATGAATAATTATCGAAGATATAAGAGACACGAGTTTGCGAGTGGCCAATATATAATTGCCAAGGCCTTCACAGCAAGGACTTCCTGCAGATCAAACCACCCAAATTGTACGCCTGGACTGGAAGCGAATGCACTTTCTTAAGTTTTATTTGGGAAACTCATAGAATTTCACAACAAAGGTTTCATATTATAATATTTTTCCGTCAGAGAGAAAACATTATAACTAAAAAAAAACATATAATGTTTTTAAAAATCAAAGTTAGAAATAAATATTAAAATAATAAACTTTTATTTAATTCTTTTAATGTGTAAAAAATTGATATTAATATCACGAAATAAAACACATTGATACTACGGAATTAAATTTCATCTGTTAGTTGTGTTACTTTATACATTTATTTTAGCCTTTTGCTTTGATTTTTCAAAAGTTGATCTTATTCAATTGTAACAGGTTTTCTAAATTCCGGATTCTTTCCTTTTTTAGAAAAGTTGTGTATTAACGATCTCACCATTAATTATTGCGAAATTGTCTCTTGCGATAATGACGGTGGTCATATCGGCGTGATTCCGTACGTGTCGACACACTTCGATGGCTACAGAGAGCAGAGATCTCCCGGATATGACTATAGAGTATAGATCTTGCGATGAAAAATTGGAAACCAAATGCCGAATGGCAAATAACTCATTTATTGGAAAAAAATCAATTCATCTTGCGTCTCGCATCCAAGCGTTCCATTACCGATCCGTTCGTTTATTATTCGTTGCTCGTTTCGGTATGGGTCAGTGCGTTGCGCGGCATATTAACGCACGTGTAATATGATTCGAGTTATTTCGCCCGTCGGCCGACCGAAATCCGGATTGACCGTACGTAGAGTCGGGCGCGACGGATATAATTAGAACGTGTAAAAAAATATACACACCGGTAAAACCGATAATATGACGGATAGCGCACCGTCGACGTGCCGCGTACCCTCCGATGATCCATCGATATTTGACTTTTCATTATGGAGATACGAGAATATATGTACAGGACCGTTTATAAGTTACTACATATGACAAAGAAAGAGAGCTGTTAGTCCATTATATTTTTTTCATATTTAAAATCACGTTAAATTTGAGAAGTAAATCATTCAATTGGCTTCTAATATATGATTAATTATACATTTTCCATTAAGTCGCACTACTAAAAATCCCAAATTTTGCAATTCTACAAATTTAATATGACAAACATATATTGTCAAACACTCAAATATAATCGGCTGTAAGTTTTAAAACACCATCGCGTATCACATTTTATAGATATAAAATATAATTTTTTATATAAAATAGTAAAAAAATGTAAAAATTTTTATTTTCCATGATAACTCTTTGTATTCCTTTCATGTATTCGCAATAACGAATTTATGTGAATGACAGTATGTACCTACTGTATATGAAATGTAAATTGAAACCGGATAAACATTATATTATTGGAATGCGATATTATTAAAAATTACAATAACGATATGAGACACGAGCAATAATATTATTTTTAATGTGTACATACGGCAGCGGATTACATTATTACAATTTCAGGAAAATATTTCCTACAAGGGAAACAAACGTTATGATATCATTTCCGTCACGATAACAAATCTACCGAGCAACGAATAATCAAACAGAACAAATTTATATAATAGAAATTGAAAAATAATCACCGTGATAAAGACGCGTTTATTCGGTCAAGTAAAATAAATATTTCAGAGTTGAAAACTCGTTATAATCACGTGAATCATCAAAAAATCGGACTTTATGTGATGCAAGAAAAAGAAATAAAAGACCGCAATCCGAGAATGTTTCTCCGCAAAGATGCATTAAGAGATCAAAAGGAGTAAGATGCAAAGATGAGATCATAGGACGAGCAAAACGCAAAGAAATCTACGTACTCGCGGCCAGAGCCCAAAATTTTACGAGCGTCCATGAACCCGATACGAAGTTGTGAAAAGATCGCGCGAGATACTGAAGATGCACCAGACGCGAGACAAATTGGACAGCTGTCGGAATGATGCCCCGATATGTATCTACAGCTACAGAAATAGTCCGGGACGAAGAATCTCGAGAAATATTTAAAAAATGAAGAGATATTAGAGAAAAAAATTAATTCTGCAGTAATTAGAGTATTTCGACTTTCTTCCTTTTCTAATTTTCCTTCAAGTTTTTCAACGTTTTTTTGGTCAATTTTAATTATCGAATTTCTAACACCGTATAGAGTTTTACTTTTCCTTTAAAAAAGAATTTACAATTCTATGCCACAATGTTCTGATATTTCAACGTTAGTTATTTTGATAATCGAACTTAGAATTAAAATTGACATAAGGTAAAACCGCATATAGACAAATTCCGCTGAAACTCGTATACGGCTTACAATTAGTCAACCATCGGTCAGCCCTACGAGCCAAAGTCAATAGGTAATATTGCCTGTTTAGAACAGGCCAACCGTGGAGAATGCTCCTCGTTCAAAATGAAACGCTACGCCACCCTCTACACGCATTTCCGTTCCTCTTTCAGTTGCCCCGTCCATTTGTGACCCGCAAATTTGACGCTGCTAATTATGGCAAATATGTGGATATGATAAAGTATAAATAGCATTGATTCTTACACCTAATAATATTGACCCGTTAGAGAGAATAATGAAAGAATCGCAAATTGTTTTTATTAATATACCTATATAATCGTGACAATCGATTATTTGAAGATATAATTTAACGAACGATAAATTTGTATATAAGTTTCTATCGAGGTTTCTATATTTTAACGTCATAATGTCCCATTACTTTCGATAATTACATTAATTACACTGCACTTGCAAACATGTTAACATATAACATCGGTATTGATCATTAGATAAAAATAAAAAGGGATAAAAGAATATAATATCAATCTTTGTAAAGAAATTTTGAAGAAAAAACTATAGAATGGCAATATCCTCAAGATGTTAGTAAAATTTAACTATAGATTATGGCGATGCACGTTGTTTATATTTTTATCGCCAATATATATTGCTATAATTTTATAAAATATCTAACCAAAAATCTAATTATTTTATTAAATTTTATAAAATTAATAAATTTTTTG
Organism: Leptothorax acervorum; assembly: GCA_035220615.1. Lineage (NCBI taxonomy): Eukaryota > Metazoa > Arthropoda > Insecta > Hymenoptera > Formicidae > Leptothorax > Leptothorax acervorum. The sequence continues at coordinate 812,895 of JASTWQ010001267.1, read as the reverse complement.
CAAAATTTTGTTAATAGGAAAATTTAAGTCTAAGCTCAACCGTTTATATTATTATCTACTACCATTAGCTTTGTCTCTAAATTTATCTCTCTTAAAAAAGTTTCATATAAATAATATACCTATATGTATATATCTTTCCCTCAGAGAGTTTTAAAAATTATACAAAGTTCACACACATAGGTACGTTATATATTTCACTGCTTACACAAAAAACGCGCTTCTTACGAAATATACCATTGTAAAGTTGCTCCTGCGGTGGAAAATATTACTTAAGTGCGAGCGGCTTAAGTAACGTACTGCATTTTTTAGTAGCGCATCTCGGCCGAGTTTTTTAGGCGCAGACAACGTTTCTTAAAAGCGTCCATTGTTAACAGGGTTAAACATTAATCCGGCTTGGGGTTAGGCGCTCAATTGGAAAATTTCTCAGCGAGGTGGAAAGTCGCGGATAGAAGACCGTCCTCTGTTTCCCGTCACCTCATCTTGGAGGGCTTCTCACCGCACTCGACGGATGGAACTTCTTCGAGGACAAGTGATTCGTCTCTGCTCTTTCTTGCGCCTCTCTCCCCATACTTGCGTGACACACAGTCTCGCTTTCAACACACAGCCCCTCTAAAACGAAGACCGCGAAAATGGTGAGAGAGGCGCGGAGAAGCGTCTCGCTGAAATTAGAGTAGGACCTCCCCTAGATCTGAAGAGCCTGGTTCAGCGCACTCATCAACGATGCGACCTCTCCAATTTTCTCCAGCTTTCCTCTATTCCGTGATTTTGCTCATCCTTTGCTCCCTTTTCCATCACCTCTATCACCTGCGTTCGTTTCCTATCTTTGTCTATCGATTACTGTCGCGATACGTTTGCTCCAAATATACTCCACGATAAAGTAACTAATTGCTAGTATGCTCCCTAATGCTCCGCACAGTCGATAGTAATTTCAAGCGAAATCTTCAATAAGCCATCACGCAATATATATTATATAGATAATGATAAGTTACGTTGCACCGAATATTGCCCATGATAAACCCATGTGCATCGTACTAAGTTATATATAGCTATACGAATATATTTTGCTGTGTGTTGCACGCCAAGAGCAATATACTTTGGAATGAACTAATCCAGTCTATCGCGATGTTATTCGTGATTAGATATTGTTTCACACATACTCCGCATTGCTATCTTGCTTCAATACAATCTGTGATGTATTATGTTATGCGGAATATTACGTATACAATATGGTACTGAATGTATCCCATAACGGATCATATTACGCTCAATATTGTTTGTTGTTGTAAATTATGTTCGTTTATTTTGTATTAAACTCTCTTGATCACATATAATATAATAGAATATATTTTGAAATAGAATATGACAGCATGAATATACCACGAATATTCTTATCAAATAGTTTCGAATTAATTTCGCATTAAGCTATCTTGCTCCGATGTAGTTTACTGTAAGTTATCAGGATATTCCTTGTATCAATAAGTTACTTTAAGAAAAAGATGTGATAAGTTCCAATATATCTCAAACATACTTTCGCGCGCGATAAATTATACTGCTTTAAATATATTTTGCAATCAATCATTTTGTTTCGAATACATTTAATGTTACCTTTTTTCCTCAATAAAATTTTTACAAAACTAATATAAAAATTTTTTGCTAAATATAAAAACACTTTTATCACCATAAAAAAACCATCCGGTGTGAAATAAATTTCGCAATAAATTACTTCGATAACCGATATCGCTTCGAATGAAAACCGCGACGGAATTACACACGGCAGAATAGTTTCCGCGATTTTTGCACCGAGATAATTAACAAAAAAAAAATGCTCCTCTCTAAATAAACACTGGAATCGGCTATCTCCCTCGAGCGTACTATTATGCTCCAAATTATCTCGCTGCGAATACAATCCGTGCGGTAAGCAACTTCAGAATATATTTCGCGTACATCACGAACGCGATCGGCATCGGCAGAACGGAAATGGAGGCGCAATTAATAGAACGGCTGGAAATATTCCGTTGATATGAATTCCTCGTTATACCGCGCATTAATTCTTACCACTCCTCTTTCAGAGAAGGGCAAAGGGAGGGCAAGAAGAGAGGAAACCGAGACGTCACGAGAGGACGGAGCGGCTGCCGCACTCCACCGATGCACTCGTAGCGAGTGACTGGCCTCTCCAAGATGTTGACGTTTAAGCGCCTACTTGAAGAGGTGGTCTTCTTCAACGGAATCGTGTCGCGTTCACCAACCTTCCACGGAAGCTGCGCCAGACTGTAACGATCTTTTCGTCGAGTAGCCGAACGCGCTGCAGCGTTTTCTACGTTTCGCGAATGCAGAATGCTATGTTTTTTTTTTTGCAACAACATCCGCGATTAAGTTGTAATAAATTCAAATAATTTCTATTTCGCGGATTCTAGTTTTATCGTGATTTATCTCAATAACGTTTTAAGTCGTTATACTAAATGATTATCGCTACGCTGTGATACCAATTGAATGGTAACTATTTAATATTATAACGAACTACCGTGAAGCATAAATTTAAATAATTCTTTTGTAAGAAATGACGGAGTTTTTCTATGTAAAAATATGTGAGCCGCAAAACGCTTGTAGGTAAGTCTTACGCGTCCAATTTTTATTCATATAAGTCCTTTCTTCTTTCGATAGTAAGAGTATTTTCAATAATAAATATATTTAATAAAAGTGTACTTTGTTAATAATAGAAATAGAAAATCGGAATATATTTGCCATTTGCGTTATTAATATCTAGGAATATCTATTTTATTTGCACGATATCTATTTGCACGACAAACACATATACATCGCATATAAATCCGAATATTACGGTCTTGAAATTATAGCAATTATATAGCAACTCTGTATACATATATAATTGTGCCGTGCAATACAGCTGTATTGAACACCCCAAGAATTATTGGAAAAAAGCAGATATTATACACGTGACGATTCCAATATCGACGTTAACGTAATTACGAGACGAATAAAATTGCCTAGTGACATAACCAAAATTGAATTGTCACGCAAGAGACATTTTATCGAATTTTTAAAAAAAGTATCTTGCTTCATAAAAGTCATGGTAATCATTTCGTCATTCTATATTGGATAGAAAGAGAATGCATATTTGTTCGCATAACTTAACCCTACAGTCTACACAGGGCATGTCAATTATTTTACCCTCTTATACGGAGCCTGTGGGGTCCATTTGGTCTCCACACTTTTTCTCAGTGTAAAGTACTTTCTATAAGCAATAATATTGTTTAACCATCTATAGATAAATCTCTTCGTTTCTTAACGATGAAGAGAATTGGTGTACATTAAAGTCAATTTTAGGAATGGGAAATTGGTAAAAAAAAAATAATTTGAAAAATGCAATTGGTGAAAAAGTGTCGAAAAAATGCACAAATGCCTTTTGCTTGGGGGGTTCATATGGCCCCCACACACATGCCCTGTGTAGGGTTAAATAGTGTATCAGAATGATCTCTTGAATCATTCGAGCGCACGTAGAATTTTACAGCAAAAATTAAATCAGGAATTAACGAAGGACAATAGAAATTTAAAAAAAAAACTGAACACAGTGTCATGTAACACAGACAAGTGGAGTCTTTGACTCACCGAAACTGGCGGGTCGGTCGTCGTAGCAGAAGTGGAGCCCCTTAGCGATGTCCACGGCGCGACGCTTCATGATCGATCGTTAGATCGTCCTCCTCCTTCCGCGACATCCTCGTCCCATGCGGGCGCATCGCTGATGGAAGTCACTCGCCGACTGTGTGTGTCACTCGCGGATTTGCACACTCGCGCGGATTCGCGATCGCGGAATTCCGCACGGGCGGAATTATCGGGGCGCGCGCGGTTTCCCGGGCGTTCGGAGTTTCGGACACGGTGGGGAATTTGAATCGCGCGAGTGGGTGATGAACTGCAGCCCACGCCGCGCGCGGCCGCGCCGAAATGATTCGACGTAAATCCACGTAAAAAAAAAAAAAGCGAACGACTAAGTACGCGGCTTGTCACACCTCGCTCGCGAACGTTCCGCGCTCCGAAACGTCCCGAAACCGCACTTTGATCCACGACGGCTCCGACGCGTCGCTCGATCGTTCTGTAATTAGAAACAGACAAGGTTAAGAGATTGTCGTTAATTCGCCGGCGCAAATTCGAGCCCGTTATCCCGCCATGATCGCGACGGGACGCGATTCGGCGGAGATACACGCGATACTACACGCCCGGCAACAAAAGTCGCCGGGCCGCCCCGTCGACTTTTCAACGCGCCACGAGAGTAGCGCGTGCGACGCGACAACACAACCGCGGATCGAGAGAGATCGACGACAGGAGAGCGTCTCGAGTTCTCAATGAAAACACCGAAATCATCGTACCTTGTTCTCACGTCGCCGAACGATGATGCGGCTCGTCGAGCGATGAACAGGCGTCTTCCTTCCGCGTCAAGCGCACAGTCACTGCAACTTCACGCGAATCACGCGTGTCGCGTTCGGGCGAAGCCGAATCACGTGATACTCCGAACGATCGAACCTCTCGAATTGGCAGGAGGAACGTTCAATTTTACGTTTACTCGTGACTTAAAAAAAAAACGATCGTCGATATCGCCGCCGTGAAGCGGCCGCGAGGCCCGAACGCGCAGTGCCGTTTTGATCTCGGTTTCGCGGGCTTCTCCCTCTCCCTCACCTACCCCGACCCGAGTCGGTACGAGACTATACGAGGTGCGCGCGTCACGGCGGCTGCGCGTGCACTGCCCGTTCGGCATTCGGCACCCGGTTCGGTTATCCCCCACCCACTCCTACCTCCCACTCTCCCACTCGCGTCTCGTCGCCCGCCCGGCCCGCCGCGCCGCGCCGTACGCCGCGCGGAAGCGCGGCGTACGGGACCCCGTGCTCCGTCTTCCTCTCCCCGATCCCCGCCCGTGTTGTTTGTCTCTCGCTGTCCGGGCTTACATACGGCGCGTAACCGTCCTCCGTTTTCCGTAGCGTCCTTTTTTTCTCTCGCTCGTTCGACGACGAACCTATCATGTGCATATGCGTTCAGAGCGTCCTCGCAACGCTCCCCGGAACCCCGCCGCAGCCCCTTTACGACGCTGCACAAACAAGATACCCGAAGAGGATACGCCTGGACGTTTTTCGTGAGCGGTCATTCTCGTTTAAAATGTTCCGTAAATCACACTCGATAGGAAAGTATCGTGGAGTCTCTGAGAGACGAACTTCGCCGTATTAAAGAATTTACGATATCACGGTATCTCGTCGCGGCAAGTGCGGCAACTGTCTGTCCACAACGCGTATATATACGAAAGATTTCAAATTCGCAGCCAACTTCACACCGACGCGCAAACGGCAATTAACTCCCCGGCCTCCCCGTGACGCGAGCCAGGTTGTTTCCGAACGAAATGAACGAATAGTCATAAAGTACTGTAATTAAGCGGAAGATTCTTTCGTGTCTCGAATCTTGATTTTGGATCGTGCGGCACGTTTCGTACGTACAAGTGATACGCGTAATTCGTATATGTATGTGTTTCTCATAAATCGAAGTAAGGCGAAGTAAGGTTACGAGTGTCGAACGATGCGACTGATCGCATGTATTAATTGATACGACGAAAGATCGTCGAAATTTCGATATCAGTTCATACGCGGATATCTCTCGTGACGGGAAAAACGTCTATGGTCTTACCGAGAATGTGTGTTTTCGACGAAACGCCGGCCGAAGGACAAATGCAAAGTCATCGCGCAATGGACAAATAGGTACCGGCCGACTATGTATGCACAAATCCATATACTATATCCTCTATCAGTATTATAATAATAATATTTCTCTTTGAAATTTCAGAGATCCGAATGTTTCTCCGAGGGATTCGTGCACGGAGGAACGAAGCAGGAAAGCAGCAGCCGGCAGCAGCAGTGAATCAGGAGTAAATCGTTCATCGTCGTGTGAGTAAATCTATTTCATTTTCTTATGAGAATAATTGCTTAATGATGCGTTGTTTTGTGTGTTATTGCGTTATCGAAATAATTTTTAATTATATTAAAATTTTTAATTCTTAATTCTTAAAATGTAGAATTCTTTATTACATCGCGTCTAAATATATAAAATTTTAATTTTATTGAAATAGTATTTAATAGTATCTATTTAATTCTTAATTCCGAAAATGTTGAACTCTCTTTATATTGCTTCTCTAATAAATATGTAAAATAATTAAATAATTAAACTTCTCGCATACAAGCATTCGTGCGTGTTAATAGACAATTAGGTTGGCAAAATTGCTTAATAATGCAATGTTTTGTGTGTAGGTATGTGTGTCATTGCGTTGTCAAAATAATTTTTAATATATTAAAATTTTTAATTTTAAATAGTATTTAATTCTTAATTCCTAAAATGTGGAATTCTTTCTTATATCGCGCCTAAATACGCAAAATTTTAATTTTATTGAAATAGTATTTAATTCTCAATTCCTAAAATGTTGAACTCTTTATTATATTGCTTCTAATAAATATGTAAAATAATTAAATAATTAAACTTTGCATACAAGCATTCGTGTGTATATGTTAATAGACAATAAGGTTGGCAAAATGTTTATGCAATTATATGTACAACAATTGTATAATAATCCTTGAAAAACTGATACTTTACAATCTTTTTAATAATTTAAAGAAAACATTGTTCCAAAGTTTGCATTTATTTGACGTGTTGATATTTCTGTTTGAAATTATGTATACACATCCTTCTTCTCCGATACAGAGTATCGGTAGAAAAATTTCGAAATTGCACCGCGAATATGAAAAACGACGATAGAATGCTCTCGTTGCATTAGTTTGTACGATAACGATTTACGTTACGCGCGAAGGGTCTGCTACGTGATCTTCAGATTTCCCGCTCGAATATCATTGAGCCTCCCTCTCTTACGTGCCCAGACCCAGACGTCTCGACACGCGTTTTACGCACACACCCGCGCGGAAAAACGTGAGCCCCGTCTCGTCACGTCAACGACGTGAGACGCGCTTCGCAAACGGCCGAATCTCATATGAAATAAATTCCACATCCGCGCGTGATCTCTCGCCCCGCGCGCTCCTATCGCATTCTCGAATTCATTTTATTCGCAAAAGAAATACACACGGTGGATTACTTTTTCGACAATAATTTAACCATGTTAACATTATCGGGTGTGCCATTTATCGTCGACTGCCGTAATCAAATAATCGGAATTAACGTGAAATCGGTAACAATGGTGGGATGTATGTACGTTCCGTTGAATCTGCGAAGAAATAAGCGCGTTATCTTCCGTTGAACATTTTGTAAATGCTACAAAATTTGATTTTAAATATCAATATAGCTTTTGAAAGGTTTCACTTTACATTTATCCTCGTTCCCGCACGAGCAAGAGCTTTGAAAGCAATCGTTCCGGCGTGTATCCGTATTACTAATGCGCCGGAGTGGAAATTATGAGGCGCGATATGAAATCTGAGCGGCGCGATAATCCCCATGAAGAAATCCGTCCGTGTGATCGAAGAAGACAATGTGCACAAGGCCTTAAGGAGTCAACGGGGTTCGCGATACGCGCGTATATATTATGCGGAGCCAGGTACCGCGAGAGTAGCTCGGATATGTACCTAAGTATATATTGAGTATCGAACGTGCCCTTGAGGGATAGTACACGGCCGAGCGAGGAGGCGGAGGCCGAAGACGAGGACGAAAAGGAGGAAAAGGGAGAGTCGCGGAGGTGGAGAAGGAAGGAAAAGGCGATCGAGATTGAATTATGGCTCGCGGCTTAAACGCCGGATTCAAATCGATCCCATATATCACATTACCTGACACCTTTATTCTCCTTTCTGCGGCCGCATCTCGCCCCTATTCCCGGGACACCCTATTGTTTTACTTCTGTCTTCCTCTTTCGCTCTCTCTCGCTCTCTCTCTCTCTTTCTCGTTCTCTCGTTATTCATCGCACATGCAATTAGATATGAGCTGCTGCGCCGCGTACAGAATAATATACGTTAACCGTGGACGACGCGTCTTCTTCGTATTGCATAACAGACGATATATTTTACAGATAATTGTAATACCTCTCAATATAGATTTCAATAAATCTTTCAATCTGGTCAGCTCAACAAATTTTTCTCTTAAAATGTAAATTCCTACGTATATTTTTGCATGCATCTTGCAAAATTTTTTGAAACGTTAAATTTGCAGACTTTTCAAAAATAGTTAATTGCACACAAAGATAAAATTGCGATTGCGCTTCTAATGATTTACAAATTTAGAAATCGTTATAATCGTCTTGCAATATTATTCCTTTGTCGATTGACGTTTCCAGCCTATATCGTTCATTAATCAGAAAATTCGATTCGACGGCGATAAATCTGTCGCCCGCGGAAAGTCTTCCACGTCGGGTGGAGCTGCATTTCTATCGCGAACTTTCAGAATCGCGAGCGGAAGAAAAATGTAGATCCGGGAAACGAATGTCATCATATATCGAAGCTCGCAGTTTTGTACTCATCGGTGAACAGAAACAAAAGTTCGCCGGATGGAAATATCATTCGATACCTGTCAAATATAAACCTAGCGCAACACAAACGCCTTTTCCGCCATTCACGCGCGTACAGGCAGATTCAAAATTGTCAGACCGAGATATGTTTACGTTGTAATTTAGAACCCATACAAATTAGACAATCATGATACAGCATAACGTAAAAATTTTAGGATCGCGAGAGTTAAAGATAAAGAAGAGAATCCGATAAATAAATTCTCTGTTTTAACGATACATAATCCGGTAAACGCAGCTTATCTTTTATGCATATAATTTCTCGGAACGCCCGTTGAATATTCAGGAGTATTGCTTTTCGTCGCATGCGTAAATCGTAAATCATTACCGGCGGCGATAAAAAAGGACGACGGTACAGCTCGTTTTTATTTACGCTTTCATTCGCCGGCAATTATCTCGGCGTTAATGCTCGAAAAGTCGAGTTATCATCAAAACGGCGCCATAAATTCAGCGTGATCGCGAGCGCGTGGTTTCGCCGACGAAAGGCGAAGCCTATTTTTCCACGCCGGACGTAGAAAAGAAGGATTCGCTATTACGTACGTTGCAGCGGCCACCTTTCATCCCTTCCTTCCGCGCGATAATTTTCCCGTGTTTACGGCCCGCGAAACATCCTATCGTTTTTCTTTGCCACCGGCCACAAAAAAAAAAGGAAGGTTCATATTACTAGAACGCGGGAAAGGGCGGGACGAAAAACTAAAGGGAAGAGCATATACGAGATTGGAAACACCACCGAGTCGCGCGATATCCGCGCAATATGCGCTTCTGCATTCGCGTGCACAAGCGTGATGCGTGTGCGCGAATCGGATCAAATTACGTTAATCAGCCGACCACGAACTTATCGGAAACGATTGATGAAACTCAACGTGGAACATACGGTCGGCTTCCATGAAACTCTATCTTACATTATCCGTGAGGTAAACGTCCAAAACTGCGACGAGAAATAAACTCGTCGGAAATCGATCTGTCTTTGATTTTATCACGAATCTTAAAACTTTTTAGCACAATATAATATTTATAGGGTACATAATCGAGACGTGTCGTATGACTAAATCTTAAGTGTGATCATTAAATCCGTGCCGTACTCTTCCCGGGAACGCGCCCGAACGAGTTTCGAGGTACTTATTATTTTCCTGCATCGCACAGGTTGACGCGGCCGCGTTTATCGTGCCCGAGACTCGTGCGACGTGAATCCATAAATTTTAAGTGCGCCCTAATCACGCGTGTTTCACTTCTATTGAGACGTTCTTGCCTCGGTTCTTGCTTGGTTGTGCGCTCTCTCCCGAGCGATACCCGGCGATACTATGTTGCACCGTCGCCGCATACCAGGCTTACACATCGATCGTATACCGTATCCTTCCTTATCTTTATGCTTTCCGCACGATCTTGTAACCCGGACCGGTACTGGAAAAGAGACTTCTCAGACTTCCTATTCCATTCCGTTCTGTGCTCGCTGCTGGCGTCGTCCGCCCGGTGAATGCCGGGCTCGCGCGCGAACAAGTTTCGTTATGGGAAATTCTACAGTTGTCCCCGGTATTGTCGCGCGATAGCGTAAGCGACGTCAAAATGCAGCTTAGTCCACATGAAATCCGACTGTCCGGCCGACCGGCCGGTGATGGTTGCATACAACAAATATAACTGTCGCTACGCGCTTAACGCCGTCACGAATTAAACATGCGTTATTGTAAATGCAATTTGCCCAACGTTGTTCGGTAACTCGCACGTCCGCGCGAAATAAGGGCGAACAAAGCCCTTTCGTCATTCAGGATGAAGTCGCTAAAACGTTAAATGAGCTTTCAAGATCTCTCAGTGGCTAGATTTTCACTTTATAGAGCTAGTTGCGATCTTCAAAATTTCGCAATGTGCGACAGAGAAATGCAACGATAAATTTCGCTCGTTTTAAAGGCATTTATACCGAGATATATGAATAATACCAGGCGTTACTTCACACAAGTAATAAATTTCGTATAACATACATTATCGCGCGTAACGTTGATATACAATGATCGCGCTGTAAGATTCCATGTTTATTCGACACTTCCGCGATCGCGCGTGTACGATGCAACAGCGCATAATCATCGCGTGCATCCGAGCAAATCATTGCTCGCCTTTGCAACAATATCATTGCTGCGAGCGACGCTGCGAACGATCGTTCGTGACGCACCCGAAAGTGACGATAATCATTTGTCACAAATAATCGGCGAACCAGTCATCACGCGCGCCGGCATACACTACTTGTCGTGCCGTAATTACTACTCGGATAATTTCACAAACAACATAACGCTGGAACGCAGTTCGTAGGGCAGCAGCAGCACTAGTCGCCCCCGTCGGCTTCGAACAATTCCTAACGCCAGAGTGATTCGGGAGAGAAAGCGTTAACACGAATAAGCTAAACGCACCACCTCCATTAAAGAGAGACCACTCATCTATCGAAAGGGCAGAACGCAGATTAATTTCAAGGCACAAATAGATGCATTTATATGAATAAACCTTAAAATATCAAAATAAAACGTAAAGATTAAAGGGAATTAATTCTTGATAATTAATTAGGCAAGAAAGATTAAAATAAAAATATTGTGGATATAAATATTTCTGCGATTCCGTCAATTCTACATTTTGTAGGATAAGCTAAAGATTTTATAAATCGTGAATCTTAAAACTTTTTATCAATTTCTTTAAATTAAATGTAGATATACCTAGGTATATGTATAAAGCACACAGTTTTAAAAAATATATAAGGATTAGATATTAAAACCTTTAAATTACGCAGGACTATATATTCTCGAAATATCGTTATCATGGGCAGTATGAGAACTTTGCAACCTGGGCCTTCAATCGCCACCTCATTTTGCGCGCTTTGTTGCTGCGGTTCAAGAAACTTTGCGCTTCGACTGGTTCGACAACGTTCTCATCACGAGCGCATTAACGTTGCCGCTACCTTCCTTAAATTCTTGCATCGTCAAACGTCGTCGCCAACAAATATGCGGCGCCAAGACATTCGACAATTTGTCTGAGATTAAGATCTGCGCTAAGTCAGGTCTCTAACGACAAAGAGAAGTGGGAAACACGCGCTCTTTGATCGTGAATTCGAGCTGCCGCGTTCGCGCGAGTCTGCACGTACACACGCATCAATTCCTTCCGTTCTCATTCTCGCCCAGAGAGATTGACTTATCGGCGCGTTTTCCGTTCCTCGCGTTTTGTGCCCCTACCGGGAATTTTGCGGAAATAAATTTGCACGCACGTAAGTACGATCGACGAACGAATAAAATCCTGACTGGTACCGGTAAACGTTGCGCTTTGATCTAAACAGCCAAATGAATTCAGTCGTTCGTCGTAATCGACGACTGGGAGTTTGGAAAGGAAATTTGGATTTACGAAATAAATTCCATTCTGAAAAAAAGTCAGCAACTGGAAATGTTACGAAATGTTGTAACTCCCATATTTTTTCTGTTTTAATCATTTACACAAGGCAAACAACGCTCGAAACTTTTTATGCCATTTTGAAGTCACAACATTTTCACGTAAAAGTTATACATTTTACGTTGCAGAATAAAGCAACTCTTTAAATTTCACGGGAGCATAATTAAAACCGGTATCTACATCTTCTTATTAAAACTAAGCAATTACATCACTTATTCACATTTAGAAATTATAATATTCACAAAAATATTCTTTCTTTTCATAAATATAGTAGAGATAGTAATATATTTCCGCAACAAACATACAGAGTCATGTTTCGCCCACTGGTGAATACATGAATCAATAAAGATGGTTATGAGCGATGATTTAATAGGTCGAGCTTCGAGGAAAATCGCGAGTGAGTCCTTTGTCTTGCGCGATATAATGACGGAGAAAATACCACGGTAAAGGCCGGACAAATCAGTGTCAGGGCGCGCGACCTTTTCCTACGATTTTCGCCATATTATTTCGCGCGAAACGGATATGCGACGAGGTATCGTTACATTCAATGCGGTTCCTCGACAAGACACGAACACATTATTCGTTGTTTTCGCTGGCGAGATCTAAAAGGGTGGATCGTGGTGCCATGCACACAACGAGAGCGAACGGCTCTCGACGAATGCGGGCTCGGTGTCTGCGGACAGAATTGCATCGTCGACTTTTTCAACTAGTCTACAAATTGCTGCCTCTCGAGAGCGCATGTACATGGAGCGTTTACACGGATTTATTTTTAACCGTAATTAGAAACGTGTATATTCTAGATCTCGGAAATTTTACTTGTATGCGAAAAAAAAAACAAGTATTATTTTCACGTTATCGTAATCTTAAAAAACAATATCAATATCGAAGTTTTTAAAGGATATTTCTGTAGAATATATTACGACGGTTCAACTATACGATTTTGCATTGCATATTGAACGTAGTTCGCTGCTAAACGTAACATCGCTGCTAAATAATTCTATATCCTAGGAAATAATTAATCCGCAGCGATATGCGAACAATAATTACTCAAACTACATTCCACGGCAAAGGAGACTATGTGTCTTGCAAGGTAGCTTGTACCTACAGAGGTACAGAGTATACGCATACGTTAGATCGTAATATTACAGCTGGGCCTGTACATACTAAGCTACTAGTTAAGAGTGATGCCGAGTAAAGGGGTGACGACGAAGGTTGCCTTTGTTTGTCTGAAGTACGCGCGCGTTTCACCAGCTCGAAGTGGCAACGCGACGTCGGAATGGAAAGAGATAGAGTGATAGAGAGACAAGCGGAGGGTGGCGATCTCACGTGCGCGCGCTGTAGCCAACCCAAGCACTTTTAAACGCACCCTCGACTAGCGAAAGAAAAAGACGAGGCGAAGGGTTGAAGGGTGTGTGTGTATGTGTGTGTATGCGCGTGCATTTGTGTACGAGCGTAATAAGAATATCGCTGCGCGACGACAGACAGTCGGTGGCATGATGTGTAGCTCTAACGTTTTATTTATCAGCACTGATGACTCCGCCGTCCTCGCCTTCGCCGAGGGTCGCAATTCTTCTTTCCTCGGAGTAGAAGCTGAAAGAAGCTTCGCAACTTCCCTCCGCCGGCCGCGCGCTCATCGCCGCAATCAGGATCGTGTCCGCATTCATGCTCTTGGCGCATTCTCCGTTTACCCCGCTATTACACCAATACTATCCATTAGTTTCCGAGGATATTTTTGGACTGCGCAATATTTTAAATCGTGATCTTCTTCATGTTAATACCGCCTAATACGTCCTGGTCGAAATGCTCTCCCTCTTTTGCCGAGTATTGACCTCGGTCATAAAGGTGGTCTCAAGAGAGGGCGATTAAATTACACGTGTAGTCAAAAAGCAGCGTAAAAAGTTTGACGATAAGCGACCCCGTCGAGCGAAATAATGAGAAATCCTACGTTATTTCCATTTCATTCTATACTTCTGTCTTGATTCATATTACATAAATGCAGTCGCGACATTATTAATTAATAGTGTATAAAATCTGCATTCTAAAAAACGTAATTAAAAATTTAAAATTGTAATTTTGAAGCCTAACTTGAATATTATGTGGGAACCATGATTACAGTATGTGACGTTGCAATATTATTATTATTGTCTCTATTTTGTCTAGTTTCCTGAAGGACGGCGAGAGCTCTCGTATCGGCATCCTTCGGCGATCCCGTTCTGGCGACACCACGGGGTTGCAATCATTCGCTGACATTTCCCACTTTCGCGGTGTACCCACCTATCCACCTAGCTACCGCGGCACTGCTGAAAAATATCGTCAAGACGGCATTGAAATATTACACTGTGTCACACCGCAAGAATTGCCGCGCCGTCGACGGTAATCTACCGCTGTCTCCGCGCGCGAGCGACGATTCGTATTGCTCGCACGAAGGAAACACTAGCACGGTGACATTAAACTCTACGGCAGGTGGAATTCCATCCCGGAATATAACAGCCACCCTGTATTGTCGCTGCATATCTGAATGCTGCATTAATCAACCATGTTAGATATGATATACGTTCGTTTCCGATAACGATATGTTCCTATCAACTAATTTCTAGTTTCTACTTATCGCATTCTTTTTATGCGTTTACTTTGGAGATGATTATTTATCGAATATTGATTTGGAAACTGTCAATTGTTATAATTTCGCCTCGGTATGTATCTTGGCGATCAAAATTTCATTTCTGCCGTAGCAAAACGAGCATGAAATTACGCGTATTACATAGACGATTATTCCGAGTAATGATTGCTTCATTAAGTTTTCTGCGTGTAGAAACGGCGCTTAATGTTACTATAATCATCCGCTGCACAGTTGTGATCCTTGGCAATGTGCCAATGGACGCACATGGGACATTACACTCGCGTTGTTACAGATTTATCACTCCAACACTGACGTCGTATCCCAACAAGAGAGTCTCGGCATTAAATCAAATAATTAATTAATCCACTAACACTTCTACTCATTTAACTGATTTATCCGCTAAATCTGTGACTACAATTAATCTGAAACTTAAATTATGTCTTTAGATTCTCTTCTTTTATAAGAAAGATATTTGAAACAATATGATGTGTTGAAAATATGAGTTTAAATATGCCTGAATTATTAGTTATAAATAAATTAAATAAATATTATACTGATAATTTAATAATGAACCATATTATATCTACATTAATGGAAATTACTATTTAATGTATGAACGTATTATGATATTATGCAGTCAATTTGTAGAATTTTGGGGACAGCGGTCGTTTACTCATCGTTTCACACACTTCAATCTTTTAAAGCATTATACTTAACGCGTGATTGCGTCGGTTTGAGAACTATCGGGAACAAGTAGAGCGTGCCTCTCCCAGCACGCGCAGCATCCAGGACTTTCGTATTGCTTCGGAGTGGGCTATCTCAAAGGCAACATCTCCACGCTAGTCACGGGAAATGACTCTCGCAATCTTTCCGCTGAATGCCGGTTGGCAGTCGGCGCGGGCCGAGCGGACCTTCAGCGGATATTAAATGAAAACATCGGCCTCTCTTTCGCTTCCGCGGATCCATCTAATATTTGCACAGATAGATATCGCAAAGGAGCTGTCTGCGGCTCCGAACCAGCTCTTCTTTTCCTTCTTTCACCTTTTTGAGGTACCGCATGAGATCGCGCACGTCTTCGCCGCACAAAGACGAAAACTAAACGTGAAAACTAAACAAAACTTAAACTTTCGGTTTCTAACTATTGAAAGACTTTGTAGTATAATTTTATTTAGAAGCAACTATTGTTATATTTTCAATATATATGTTGCATATAGAGCTAGAGAGGTGATATCGCTAGGGAGATCTCTGAAAACGTTTTTCACGGTTTCGAAAACACGATATTCACCTCTGTCATACTATCGATTACAGTGCCCTGAAAAACGGGAAAAACACGACACGCGAATGCACGATGGAGTTCCAGTGAAATCGCATGAGACCCTAGAGATACGCCTTGAAGTAATCTCGCCATTTCGCTGTCTCCGTGACCTAACGTTACCCACCATTACCGACTCTCCTTCGTCCTCTATTTCAGATAGAGAAAGAGAGATGAGTAGATTTTATCACTATCAATTTACAATACGACTGGCGCACCACGCACGCGCGCCCGCGCACCACGTCGCACTTTATGATCCTGCTTTTCCGCGAGCAGGGCCGAACGGAGATCTTATCTAGTCACTTCCCGATTATTCCCTCGCCTAGAGAGGCCCTTTACTAATTCACACGATTTTACGGAGCCCATTGTCCGCTCGGACGACGCGACGGCGAGGCTTACCGTGGATGTTGCTCTTGGCCTACCAAACCTATCATCCTTTCTCTCCCTTTTCGAGTCCCTTTAGAGGCCGCATGACGATGATAGACTTCGAATCCCGAAGCAATCAGACTTAACTCTGATCTTCAAACTCTCATTAGTTCATGCGGTTGAACGGCCTCCTTTGCTATTTCTGTGCAATGCGAATCAAGATTACAGGCGGATCTGGGAAACAGTCTTGAGCGCTCTTCTTCAATAGTTGTGAAATTCATGACAATGGCATTAAAACGAACTTTCGCCTTGACATAAAATATGCATTTTCTGTATTCGTAAGTTCTTACTGTGAATTATTTCAACTAAAATAAATTTATCATCGCGAAAACGGCCTCCAGGCTGTTAAAAACATTTGAATGAGAGGTCTTCGAATGCCTCGGAGCTAATTTTTTTCAGAATCACAAATGTCCATTATAACCGACTAAAAGTTTAAGCTACGGAATACGATAAGAAAAAAAACATTTTTGCCTAAAATTTTTAGTTTCTAAGTGTACTTTAAACCTCCGAACGCGATAAATTGCTTGAAAGTTCTACAAAAATCTGACGTTATACATATAAATCCCACTATAGATGGAGGTAATCGGATTTTCCAATAAGCTCGCTATGTCGCTATCATCGTGTCTTGTTTCCTCTGTTTCAAATTTTTATGATATATATGTACTATATATTGCGGATCATATGGATGTTATATTATTCATACATATATCCTGCACAGATAGATATATCAAAAGAAGTTAATATATACAAATGTGCTTCATTTGCTAACCATTGCATTTAATTAACGTGATAATTGGCTGACAGAAATAATGAAAAGGGGTAACTTGTTGATATTACAATCTCAGTAAAGCATATATTTTGCTCGTAATAAATTAATGCAACTTATTAATGGTACTAATTGGTGAACTCAATTTGTACATTTCACTATTCTTCATGTAACATATGTAGTTTTGTTATCCGCAGACATATACTGGCAGTGTTGATTAGTTTGTTAGATTCACATTTCTCCACCTATTTCACTATGTTACTCTTTTTTTTCTTCTATAATTCGTGACGAACATATACCATGTGGCGAATGAAGGCAGTATAACCGCATAAGATGCATCGCTGTCGCAAATTTCGGAAAGTTCCTGGATCGATTCAAGGGACGACGACCTTTAAATCTCCCACGCAGTGCGCAAGCACTACGAAGAATCAAAATCACATTGAACTACATTTCTGACTACTGTTGCTAGCCGATGCTTGCTCATTCTTTCTTTTTATTTCTTCATGCAAAAAACATATTTTAGTTACCATTAATATCCTTTATGTATTTAAACTCATGGCTATGACTTTGTATCAGTTTCAATTCTTTGGATTACTTAATGCTTCTTGTCGCTTTGAAAGATACGCTTAAGGTTTCCGGCGTAGTTAAGTTTATAAGAGAAATATTTGAAATAGAGGAACTCTTTGGTATTATTATATCTAGTATTATTGCAGTATAAATATAATAATAACAACGAAACTTCAAATAAATCAGCTATTTATTTCGAAGAGATATCATGGTGTATGAAAGATTCAAAGATTTCAGTTTCTGATTCTCTCTCTATAAAGCACTCTCAAATCCGATAGCTTTCGTATCGAATGTGATTACATCTATACAAAGCTCGTGAGTTGTATAGGTACACAAAGACAATGATTCTCCCTATTATCCCATCGAGTTTGTTGTTTCGAATTTTTCATGAGCTTTTTTTGCCCCACGTTCTTCTACAGCTTCCCATTATTTTCCACGATCTCAATGCGTCGCTGAGGCCGTCGTCCGATCTCGCGGATGACGCGGAATTGTCCTCGTCGGTGTCGAAGTTACGGTTCAAAGTAAGGAACGGGTCTCTATTAAAGGTTGTTGCGCCTCGCTGCGAGACTCCGACTCTCATATTCCGCGCTGTCGCGTTTCAGCACTTTATTCTCGTCCTCCAATCTCGCCATCTCCTCCTTCCCCAACAGCATCATGCTGTCAGTCCTTCTCTCGCTCGTCGTTTTAATCTTTTTAGCCTTCCGCTTCTTTTCTTCCCCGGACATTTCCAACACGGCGACTGATTTCGCAGGGCAAAAAATTTACATGGTTTATTAGGTACATATTATATCGACGGTTTGCGCTAGTGGTTCGTGCCATCATCGCGGTCCACTGAAGATTTAAAAAACGTGACAAAACGGAACGTTTGAATAATATCGACGTACATCGACGAATAATATTCGTCCGTTCTATATTTACATTGGTTAACGCAATTTTTCGGCAAACGAAGATCAGTTTTCCGTTATTTATAAAAACTAGATTGGTTGATTTAATTGTGAAATCGTGTCTCTCGTTTCTTTATATAATACGTGAAATAGAAATCTATTTTTTAATGTCTTTAAAACTTGTAATCGAATTATTTATGAGACATAATCTCTCTACTTCTTTAAGAAAAAGGAGATTTTTATTTCAAGGAGAAACTCGCCGATCGAACAGACAGAAAACTTTTTACCTGTAATATTTTTCGCATTATACTTCCGCTTTTATCTCGGCACAGCGTGCTACAATTAGATATATTATTTATTAATATTGAACAAGATATAACATATCATAAGCCCGTATGCGTTGATATAAATATAGAAAAGTACTATTTTTATAAAGCGATCTTTATTTTCCATTTTAGAAAGAGAAAAGCTTACAAAACTTGTTACACACGACTATTCCAAGTATCTGATCGCGCTAATCAAATGTACAAGTTGTTTTCTGCAAACGACAACTGAAACTCGCGTGATGCGTGCGCGTATCACGAGGGTAAATTTATTGAATTCCTGGACGATGCCCTCGCGTCCAATTCCAACCCTTTGCGCGTCGACGCTACGAGAGGCGGTGCGTCTTATCGCATTCACACGCATCCTCACATTTGCAACACGTGTTGGTGGTGTCGACGAAGACAGTAAAGCGCACTATGCGTATACACGCTTACACGCACACGCACGTCGCCCACACGTCGTCCGACCGAATTTATTTAACCCAATTAAGGAACCCCGCCGGCAATCTTTTGAGCGACTGCTCGGTCGATTGAAAGTTACACGTGTTTTTGTCAGTTCTCATTTAACACATACCGGGTGTGTAACCGGATACGAAACCATCCGAAGGACATGGAGGCAATGGCAGGCAGCGCCGATCTGGAAACGTAGCACACGCTGTATGGAGAGAAGAGACCTTATACGTGTCGAAGGCCAGCGATTCCGTTTCGATTACGAAGAATCGAGAGAACCGATACGACGACGGGACAGTCCCGTCGTGCGATGACGTACGATCAGCGTATTTTGCTAGCCAGAAATGCAATCGAACACCACTCCATAGAATTTCACGACTTTGTACGTGGAAATATGAGTGTGCAGCTTTATGCTCAATAAATACATCAATCGCAATGATTTTCGAGAAGCATTACCTGTAAAACATAAATCCTCGTGTGATATATGATCCAATAAATCGCTTATAATTTTTCTCGATTTATAAACTTTATTCTGTGTTTTTGCAGCAAATTCTGAAATTTGTATATATATGAAAATTAAATGTTTTTTAATTTAATTTTTAAATTATTACTTTCTACGGTTTAGGAAGAAGTAGTTTAAAAATTAGAGGAGAATAACGTAGGATTTTCAATTTTGCTGTTATGCCAGGCCAAATGTAACAGAAAATTAGGAAGAGCGATAAGAGAACGGTAACGACTGTAATAACAGTGTTATTATTTAATTGCAGCCCGATGTACATCTGGCTGAGTTTCTAATAAGATCTTTTGGTAGAGCTGATATCGTCATCCACGCTGGGCTTAGCCATTTTCCTAATGAAACAACTTTCCCGATGCAATTAACAAACTCATCGTTGCACAAATGTATTAGGCTACCTCATGGATTTCTCATTTCGCAACAATGAGATCAAGAATCATGGTATTGTCTTACGTATTCACATAATGAAAAGAAAAGCAAATTCTCTTATGTGTAATAAAAATAATTGATACCAAAATTTTAGATGCGTAAAAGCTACGATAAAAAATTTTTAGCATTAATATTGTTATGTTAATATTGGTCAAAGCAATCGGGTAACATATTCCATAAAAGACATTTGCTTTGTTTGGAGATTTGCATAGATGCGTTCAGATAACTGCCGTAAAGATAACTACTTTTCACCGTGGATCCACGATAGAGGAAGCCAATTACTATTTGCACCGCATTTGGCATAGTACGAATGGACTCCCATCGAGTACCAGTTGCGTCTATTTCGTATCAGGTGGGAAGCCAATTGTGCAGAGCGGGCGAACCCAGTCGTATTCCTGGCAACACAGCGCGGCGCTAAATTATTATAATGCCCATCGGACAAAGCGCACTGTCTCGCTTGAAATTCTATGCTAATGAATTAGGGGATCGAACTCGATCGAACATGCGTTTTCGCATGAATGCGTTGTCGGATATATTATCTGCTTAGGTTCTTACATTACTTATACGCTGAACTGAAGCCAAGCTTAATCGAAACGTATGGCGAGTCATCATAAGTTTCATTTAATAAACTAAAAGTAAAAATCAAAAATAAAAATTGTATCAAAATATGCAATTTGACTAATTTATTGTTGACATATATATATATATATATATATACACATATATTTTGCTGCAATATAAAACGAAAATCTCTTTTAATATTATACCTATATTAAAGTATAATTTAAAAATGTCATTAGCAGCAAACGCAATGCATTGTTCACCCAGTTATATGTGTTGTCCGCTTGGAATTAATTAAAAAACATCCGATAATCGTAACGCCCATATTAATAACGTGATTAAAACTTCATAGCTTCGTTGAGATCGCGCATGGATTAATGTCTACAAAAATATCGGTGAGATATATATTATGCGCGGCGTACATTATACCGTTCGCAAGTATTATGCGTTTAATTATTTCTAGCATTGTAACGTTTGCGGTCCGGTGTAATCGAAACTGAATATTTCCCGTAAAATTATGGGATAATCATCGGTTCTACCCACCGAGCAGAAATATTAAACGCAATTAAATGCTTCCCTTTGGTGAACGCGCGTCGCATGTGAGAATGCAAAATTCGCCTAATTCGCCATGGATCACGCTGGATGTAGCTAGAAATGAGATAAAATCTTTCGCAAATGATTTAGGAATATATCCGAATCTCGTGAGTCTCTCTCTTCATAAGACAAGAAATAAATTTGCTTACTACGAATCTCAATTAATGAATATGTATCGACTTTTTTTCTATCGAATATTGAAAGCAAATCTATCTTTACTCTTCTAATGATTAGGTATAACTCGACCATAATGAAACGATATTCAGATGCTGGATTGAATTGAGATTTGCGGATACGTATAAACTTAATATCATCCCTAGACGAGATCCGGAACGAGACAGATATCTTGGCTCGCCACTCGACTTGTCAATTATAATAAGACGCGTAATGAATGAACGCCTTCATGATTTGCAATTGGAAAAGAGACGAGAAGGAAAAGCTGATTTCCTTTGGCGCATTGACCGTCAACGAGCGCTAAATACGCTCGGCTTAACCCGAGACGTAGTAATGAGCATACGGGATAGAAGCACGCGCAGAAGGGCCGTCACTTATGTATCCCCGGCGTGTCTCGTTGCGACAAACCGTATAATATGACTCGCATTCACTCGCATTATACGAGCGACGCAGAAACATGCGCGGAGAGCTACGCGAAACTTTGCTTGGAGTTGTTCGTAACGCGTATCCTTAATATTTACGTGGTAGGTCTGAAATCCTATCTTCTGAACAGACATAATATTATAACAATGAATGTACATTATAAAACAATAAAAAATTATGAAAATCTATTGCCTATCAAACTTAAGGAATAAGTAAGCGAACAATTTTCTATTAACTTATATCTTATATATTTTGACAATTATTTGATATTTTGTTATTTTACATTGACATCTTACAAATATTTATATTATTTATTAATAGATTATTATAAATTATATAAAGATTGTATAAAGATTATATTATATTAAAAACGTTTTATAAAAAATGCAAAAAAGGAAATATTTAAAAAACTTTATTTGAATGCTTTAATTATTGCCTTCATATGATTTTCGGGAATTACCGTTTTCCAAAAATAGTGATCTATTAATCCCACAATCTGCAATCACTTTTCGTTTTTTGTCATGATTTCGGGACAAAAAGGAGTTCTGCAAGTTTGTACAGCAACAGTTGCGATGTCTCGAAATAATTAAGCCTTTATACTTCGACGTCGTGCTTTGATCAGTCAACTCTACGTTTCATATTTTAATATCCGACAAATGAAAAAATCGTGGCAACACGAAGGAAGCGACGTCGCGCCGACGGAACCGACGACGCAACGTTAGGATGACATACGAGACGCTTCGCATTTTTCGAGAGAAAACCCAATATGAACGCGCTAGTCGTCGATACCTCGCGTATTACGTAAGTTAACGTTGTAACCTGAATGCGAAGTTTGCGCATATGATGTTCGGACATGTCGATGCACCCCGACGTTTTGTTTGCGCACGCATGTATGCGTGTTTACGCGTGTGCACACAGCTTTCCATCGCATCGCGCACTAATCATGGTAAAAGCAGCTGGCAGCGCGTTATATCTGTCACATCCAGCGTATCTTGCTTTACTTATAATGGAAATATGAGAGGTGTCACATTCGTGCCTTGGAATATCTTTTTCTATCTGTTGTTGTTTCTCTTTCTATTATTTTGTAAAAATACTGGAATATATTATTCCATCTCAATGAATCTATTGGCGTGTTCGATTGGTGACGAACCTGGCTCGGGTTAGCTCATGGACAGAATACATACCTAATATGTATATGTATTCTATGTCCATGAGCTAACCCGAGCCAGGTTCGTCACCAATCGAACACGCCATAATAGTCAGTCCGTATACATTGGCATATGTACTCTTCATCTTCTTCCTTCTTTTCTTCTTTCTGTTCTATTAACTTATTACTTTATTACACTAATAACGTTATTCACACAACCTATCAAAATACGCGATGACAGTTGTTCACGAGGTAAGCGCAGCGAGACTACCAATCAGGATCGTGGAAAAGAGGCAACAATAAATTCGACTGTCGACTTTAACACGGCAATTTTAAGATAGGAAAAAAATTTCTTCTCGAATTTTATAAGGAAGTCTGTATGAGATTTTTGAATTTTCTATATTCCACTTGTATGAATTCCATATTTTTAGAATGTAGCAATAAATATTATGTCTTCGTGTTCTTCATGGTGAAAATTAATTGATTGGAGCACTTAACCCGTTTGCCCTTAGACCGCCGGTGTCAAGAAGAATTATTGGATTGATTAAGGCAAAAAGGAAAAAACGTTGTTGTAATTACCGGCGCTAAAGATCGCCCCGAGATCGATTACACGCGTCGCACGTTTCAGCCATGTGCCGCGTCGCATGCAATCATAGCTTTTTAGATCTGCATCCCGCTATTCCTGTCCACCTGCGACCATCAGTAGGGCAAATTGTGATTTATGCGAGCGGCGTGCGGCCGTCTGACGAAAGAGAATTGTGAGCGTAATGAGTTATGGACGCTCGTTCCTAATTCAGATATATGGTCGTGTAATCATCCTTCTGCTTGACGCTTGTGTCACCGCGTTTCCGTGTCACCGCGATATCATTTATTCCGGTTTTTATCCAAGATTATCTTCCGTTATCCACGTTTTAATATTGGCTAAAACGAATCTTGACTTGTGACGTAATGAACCGAAGATGAATAAATTATTAACTATTGCGAAGATGCATTTTCTAATAACTAATTTAATTAAAGACAGATCAATTTATTACATTTATCTTATAAATTCATTTGTCAGAATTATTAAGAATTTATTTGTCAGACTTAAAAAGAGATTGTGAAAGTAATAATATATAAGAATTTTTTTAATTCGATGATAGCAAAATATATTAGATGTTCTAGGTAAACCTCAGTAATTAAAGTGATTGGGTGACACTCCCTGAATCTGATATATCGTACGGTAAAATAATAATATTTTAGCGCGATTTCGTGCTTATATATACACGGTCGCGTTCCTCAGTTTTAATTGAGCAACGCGCAGCGGTTCGTGGCAACAACGTCCGTGTCGTATAAATTGCGGTAATAAATGGTAATTATGTTACTGCATACTGTGGTCGCCCTATCGATTTGCGCCCACCTATGATTTAATATCCGCGACCGTTTTACTATGAAATTGCACTCGAATCGGATAACAGCGCCTGGTAGTTATCAAAGAGGCGAATACCCCCTCCCTCTCTCTCTCTCTCTCTCTCTCTCTTTCTTGCTCTTGCTCTCTGCGCTCTAGCGTAGATCTCTAGGGCTACATGTTCGTTGAACCAACCCCTGATAGGTGCACTTTTGGGGTAGCCAGCCAGTCCCCCGTAGTATAGTGGCTATGCTTCAGGGCCTCAAGTATCTGCCGAGAGGCGTGTAAGGGCGAGAGACCTGCATGCCATGATACGACAGGCCTCCGTATCCAAGATGAGGTTTCAAATATTTCACGAAGCCGATGTAATCTGTTAATGAATCAACCTTTTGAGGACACTCGAATCATATCTTGTTCACTTCATAGAGCTTGTGAAATAATTACGTTATTCTCCTTGCATTTGTGTGTAATTCTCAGCAAAAAATTAAAATACATTATGACGTTAATTGAAGAAATTTAAATTTTTTTTATAATACAGATATATCGATAATTTCATGATTCGATTGTGAGACCGATTAAATCATTTAATATGAAATTTTTAAGATTACGAAATACACAAGTATATCATATTATTTTTAGAAGCGTGCAATAAAGGACGGGAGAAATTTGATTTTACCACGTGAATCGCTGATACTTTCTATCACGAGCTGGAATGTCCTGTTGTAAAAGTATTCCTGCCGCGAATACTTTCAGACATAGTACAAAGCCGAAGGGAGAATCTAACGGTTCTATCATGTCGTGTTATCTTTTTTCTCTTTTTTACTTGTCATCAGTCGTGGAGTTCCCTTTGAGACACGTGAGCTCCCGCCGCAAAGCACAGGCAATTTTGGTTTAAAAGCGAGGCTTATCTTAGAGTTATATCATACGCCGATATCCGCGACAGTTCATAAAATACGTGACGAGAAGCTGACTTTTGCTCGACAACGAGAAGTTGACTTTTGAAAGCGAGACGTTTTTCCGCGAATTTTCGGATTTTAATGAAAATTGACACGTAGAATAAACAAAAAATAAATGTTCCCACATGATATATAACAGAACAATTATGGAAATGTATTTTCAATATTAACAAACTAAAATGACCAATTAAACTAAAATTAATTTTAAATGGCTATTAAATATGTAACGCAAGATAGCATGTATAATATAATTTTCCGAATACCTACTGCCGATGTAATTTACTTTAATTTTGCCAATAAAAACTGAAAATCTGAAAACATGTTTTTTCCAATATCAAGCTTCCGGAGTAAATTCATTCTTTCGAAAAAATCCGAGAATAGTTCTTGACTGCGGCAGCGGAGTTTAGCTTATTCGAGGAGTTCTTTGCATCGCGGAAAGCCGCGGAAGGCCGACCGATCGTGTAAAATGAACGACGTCATTAGCGCCGTGAATCGCGCTTGTTTCTCGACCCAAGCAGCCTATACCTCTCTCGCATTCTCGTAATTTAGTCGGCACGACGTGAATGCGCGAGACGTCTCGTTTTCGTCGACATGCTGACATAGCGGGGTGTATATCCTGCTAAACGTCGGGCAATTAAAAAAACGGGGAGCAAATTAGCCGGTACTATAGCTCATTAGTTTTCGCCGCCTTGTAAATGCGCGGAAACGTCGAATGACTGAATACCGGATATCATTGGGATACATTGCGCCGCTCCTCGAGCTCGCGCAAATACAGACACACAGACACGAACGTGGCTCGCAAGACGTGCACACGCGCTACCGAGCTTTAATTAACTCCGCGAAACACTATTTTAAAACGTTTGCCTTTAACTGCAAGCATTTCTAATTACGATATAAATCGCGCCGGCCACGCGTTCCTCAGATAAACTGAATCTCGGAGTACACAACTCGAAGTAATGCATTTATTGCAAAGCAATGTAATTCAAATATTTCCATAATTGTAGCAGCTACAATTATGGCGCAGAAATCTCTGAGAAATCGATATTTCTAAAAATAAAAGATTTAATGAAATTTTGAACCAAGGATTGTCCCTAGAATGTACACTTATAAATTGTATAAATTACAAAACATTGATCAAAACGTTTATTTTTTTTTACTTATTGGACGTTTATTTATTGTGTATAAAATATAGATGAATAACTCACCATCTTTATATAATTATTAATTTAATCTCAGATTTCTTGTAATTAATATATTTAAAGTAACAATCATAATGTTATTGTATCAAATATCTTATAAATAATGCTCGCTTTCGTAGATGTCACTCTTAGCTCATTTAAAAAAAAAAAACATAATCCTATCATATTCATAGAAAAATAATTCGTCTCTCCGAAAACATTCTATCGTGCATACAATGCATTATATGTGTATGATCACCATGTATAATACTAGACGCACTCATTATATACAATCAAATTGCCTCATATGCTTAATCACTCTTGATCCGAAAATTCTTGATTGGCCAGCTGGTAAAAGTAGGAATCCGCATTCTGAATCAATAAATTTGGCTCGTCGAATTCCAGCACTTCACCATCACCCATCACTAGAACTCTGAATAGAAAGAAGAAACAGAGAAGTTGTTAAGTAAAAACTGGCGATAATTATATTACAAAACTGATCTGGTTTTTGTGCCTGCAAATTATTAATTAAGCAAACGCTTAAATCTGAAAGTTGAAATACCTATCACAATGCATAATTGTCCTTATTCTATGGGCAATAGTAATAACTGTCGCACTTTGGAAGGAAGACTTTATCGTCGCTTGAATAAATTTGTCCGTCTCCTGATCTACATTCGCGGTAGCCTCATCAATGCAGACAATCTGGACGATAAATAAGTATCAAGGTTATTAATACGCGAATGATCGTCAGCTTTCTGGAACGACGTTATGGATAAGAAGTACCTTAGCGTTATGTAGCACAGCCCTGACTAAGCAGAATAATTGTCTCTGACCAGCGCTGAGATTACTGCCACCTTCGTCTAAGGTCGCGCCTAACCCACCCAATCGATAAACTAAAGAATGTACTTTGCACTTCTCGAGGGCTTTGTATATATGCATGTCGGTGTACTGATCCAACGGATCCACGTTCTCTCGAATAGTACCCGAGAAGAGAAACGGGTTTTGAGGTATAATAGCTAAACGGGATCTAGAATGATATTTTTACAATTAATATGTAGTGATCATTCTTTGCAAATCTCTTAACGAGTTAGTTGTTATTAAATATTACCTTAACGCTTTCAATGACAACGTTTGAATATTCACGCTGTCAATTAATATACTTCCAGAACTGATTTCTGTCAATCTGAATAAAGAAGCTAGTAATGAACTCTTTCCAGCACCAGTTCGACCAACGACGCCTATTTTCTCCGCTGGTCGCGTGATAAACGTTACTTCCTTCAACGATGGCACCAAATGATCTCTGCAAATGTAATAAGTAATATTTCCCAAATGTCATGTATTACTCGTAACCGAAAGTTCAAAGTTATTACCTGTACTTTAAAACGACTTCTTTGAACTCTACAACACCCTGACTAGGCCACGCGTAAGGTGGATTAGCGCCTATTGTATTCTCAGACGGCACGTTATCTAAATACTGTTTGAGTCGTTCCACCGCAATCATTTCTCTCTCAGTCTCAGTAAAGGAATTTACTACCCCAGATAACAATCCCGTTACAGACAACGCATATGTGATCGCTAAACCGATCAAACCAGGATCAGCTATGTTATATTGATGTTGCAAAACTGCCATAATGCTAACTCCGGCTAAAAGGGCGACACCGATAAATTGTAATCTTAGTGCAAGCCAGTGACCGGCTGCTATAGAGGCTAATTGCGTTTTCTGACTGGCTTCTAGTAGCAATTCGTTTTCCTGTTTGAAGCGAGGTACAGTGCGAAAGGCTCTGATAGTCGTCAGGCCGCTCAAAGTTTCATTGAAATGAGCGTACAAGGGAGACAACGTGATACTAGATAATCGTTTTACCTCCCTCGATGTTAATCTGAAAAATAATTTAAAAATGTGAATTTCTTTTAACAAAAAACTAATTATATTTATATATTTGTACAAATTTACAATAATACCTATAATGATTTTGTATCCAATGATAGACGGGTATAAGGGGTGCTAATATGAGGAAGATCCATGGTAGTCCATAAGCTGTAACTATAATGGTAGCAATCAACCCGAATAGATGTGCCAGCAAAATGTTAGTAATAAAAGGTAAAGAGTCATCGATTGTATACGTATCAGACGAAAATCTATTTATGATTCTCCCAACTGGTTGAATATCGAAAAATACTGTTTTTGCCTGAAACAATATTTTTACGGTAATTCTTAATCGAAATATATAACAATTATTTTATATCTCCAGCTCATATATTCACCCGCATAACTGTCTTTAAAAGTTGTTTGTGCATTATTATGGCTGCTTGTATCCCACCGTATGCGAAGATGAAAGCTCTAATTAAAGTGAAAATAGAATTGAATATAGCTAATAGGCTATAAACTGTTAAGTAATATTTCGTATCATGGTAACTGTAATTATCGTAATAGAATTGCAATTTTCCAAGTTTGGACGTGTCGGTTGAATTAGTCGCTGTGGCATTAACGTGCGTTACCCAATACGACAGCCACAAATCCGTAATGTTTCTCGAGCTCTGCATCAGAATCATAGAGAGAAATATCGAGATCGCCAAGTATCGTCCTATGGCATTAATGTAACTCATATACACCGAGAAATGTACTGTCCCTTTCTCGGTCGCTTCCTTGTCAAGTAATGGATCGATCTCGTTTCTTTCCGATGGACTAAATTCATTTGGTAGCGCCCTTATAGAAGTGGTGTTCATGTCGTAGTCGATGGAATCTGACGACAAAAGATAATCTTCCAAGTCGGGCAATATGTCACTCGGTTTTCCTTGATTGATAATTTTTCCTTTCGACATTTCGATAATTAAATCTGCGTGAACCAAGTATTGAGTCTGATGCGTGCACAATATTCTAGTTTTACTTCGTAACAAGCCCAGAATTACATGCTGGAAAACGTGTCTGGCAACTTTGACATCCAATGTCGCCAATATGTCGTCTAATAAATAAATATCTTTATCTGCGTATATAGCCCGAGCCAGGGAAATTCTTGTCTTTTGGCCGCCGCTTAAAGTGTTCCCGGCTTCGCCAACAGCTGTTAAGTCTTTGTTAGGCAGTGAATTCAAATCAGACGTGAGTGCGCAAGCATTTAAAATATTCCTGTTGTAATCGTAAGTATCAAGTTATATGTGACATATAAAAAAATTTATCATTAGCACTAATTTCGCGTCGCTTGATACTTACTTGTATTTGTTATGATCATATGGTTTCCCGAACAGAATATTATCTCGGATTGTACCACGTTGTAGCCAAGGATTTTGTTTCACATATCCAAAACCTTTGTGATCATCATTAACCGCTATTATTCCACTAGTTTTTGTAATTTCTGCCAAGATACCATCTAAGAGTAAAGTTTTTCCGCTTCCAACTTTGCCCATAATACCAATCAATTGTCCCTGTGCAAAATATGTGAATATAAAGCAATATATCTTATATTAAAAAAAAAACTTAAATAAAATTTACTCTTACCTTTCGTATAGATAAATTGATATTATGTAAGGCAAAAACATCATCGTCCTCGAAAGTAACGCTTTTTTTAATGTCGGTACTTGAAGATGGAGTGCTCATAATCTTCGGACTTGCACTTATAGCAATATCGTTATTTCTTGGACGGTTCACAGTCAACGTTACATTTTGTAACAATAAATCAACGTCGGGAGTAATATCTGTATAATACAATGACGCGTCCATATCTGGTAGCTAAATTAATAAAATAGAAACTTAGTATCTCAAAATCTAATAGTGCGTTGTACTTTTATGCTATATTATAATTTTAATATACATACATCCAGCATTCTTTGAATTCTCTTAAGCGATACCCACGCTTCTGTAAGGCCGTTTAAAACCCATGGAAATGCATTTAGAGGTCCTATTAACATGTTCAACAACGCCATGCTGGTAAAAACCGTTTTAGCATCCAACTCATTTCCGAGCAATACATACGTTGCAAACGTTAATATTGCAATAACGACGGGTGTAGTTGCCCAAAAATAAACACAAAGTGCATCTAAATATTTTCTACCTCGTAAATATTTCACTTCATTCTCTCTTATCTCTACATAAAAAAAAGAGATATTTAGATAAAGATGCTAAAAAGCTAGAAATTTTATTAAAATTATTTAAGCGCATACTAACTGAAGATATTTCGTAAGAAGTGCTCCTCCCATACATTAACTTTAATTGTAGTTATCCCACGCAATATCTCTCCCATCAGTCTCACTCTTTGATCTTTATATTCCATTAGTTTAGTGCTGAGCTTCAGAATTTTATTTGCTATTATTTTATTAATTGGTATTAGTATTATTGAAAACGCAACACCGGCTAAAAACGAAACTCCGATTTGCTTATGCAAAAGATATAGTGTCACGAATAACTGAAAATATAAATATTTTTAGTTTCTTCCTTTTTTAACCCTTAACGGTCACACTGGGTAAAATAGACCCAAGCGTTTTCTTGACTTCGAAAACGACCCAGTAAACCAATGGAAATGGGCTATTTTTTTACATATGTTAAATTAATTTTTTGGAAATCAAACCTATACAGTCTTTTTAAGGAAGACTTAAAGTACAACAGGATATTTTTTTTTTTTTTTAAAGGTCACCTACAATTTTTTATACACGTGCAAACACGCTTGGGTCTATTATACCCAGTGTGACCATTACGGGATTCTAGCGAAGTGTGACCGATAAGGGTTAAGAAACTACAATAAGGGAAAAGTTCATTTAAAATGTAGAACAATACATTCCCTCCTTATATATAAAAGGAGAAAACATTCATATTCATATCATCATAATATATGTATATCACACCATATATAATTACCTGCAAGGGTATACTCCAAAATGTATGAAAACTAGGACAGCTATTGACTAATCTGTCGTTGTCAGTGCTCATAAAATTAATGATTTCACCAAAATTAAAATTTTGATTTAAATCAGTATTAGAAGAATGTAATGTTTTTTGATAGATTAAAGTAATAATTGCAGAACGAAATTTCAAACCCACAACAGACATCCAAAATGTAAAGTGCGTATTACAAAATGCACCTGAAACATTATTATCGTGATTCAAGTGGCAAATATTTAAAAAATTTCAAAAAGTTTAGTTTCATACCAATTATAGCACTCAATATTATAAGCGATGCATATAGATATCCATGTGAGATTGGCTCTTTTTTATCTTCAATGAAACCTATCAATTTACTTAATAATATTGGTCCCATAAACAAGCTGCAATCTGCGATAAACTTCAGTATTCCAACTGCATAAAATTCCCAGCCAAAACATTGATGCAGCAAGTGGAACAGTGTCACTTTCTTTGTAACTACTCTTACGTTTGTACGAAGCGATATTTCCGAGTTATTTTCGATTCCGTTGTTTGTTGTTTTCTGCAACATTAGTATTGTTATTGGGAGAATTAACTTACGAAACGACTATCACATGTGATCAAAACATTTAGAAATAATTGCATCATGAATAAACTGCGGATTATTATGCCTTCTCATTTACCATGTTATGTAAACGTTGCTCAATTTTATGACTGATTGTATTAGTACTGATCTGATCGGGTAAATCAAATAAATCATCGGAATGATTCAATAGGCCCTTCACGCCTTTTTCCATTAACGGTGTTACCCAATGGAATAGAAGTTTCGAAATAATGGTTGTATCTTCCATAGCTATTCCAAGGTAGCTCGAATCCTGTTCGTCTGGAAATTGTACGTATGAAGAAGTGGGACCACTCAGTAATGCAGTGCGTTCTCCTACCTACAAACACATTCATTCACTGATCCGTGATATCTCCGATAATCCAATAATTTTAGATATCATAGGCAATTCAGTATTTTGCAATATGAGTATTTTCGGATAATCAGAAACGCGGATTGACGAAAACATTAGATAATTATATGATAGAGTGGCTTACTGTAGCATTTCGAAATGATGCTCTCGTCCGTTCTGACCTACTAGGACCAGGTATCAATGTTATGGCATACAATATCAGAAGAGTGACTATAGTGATACTGAATCCCAATGATAAATTTGGCAAAACATCGTCTTTGGGCTTATTATTGACGTGGCTGCGTAATAATAGCGCAGAAACCACTATCAAAAGAAATATTAACGCTCTTATTAATACTGGTCCTCGTGGGTTAGGATTGCGTCCACGTCTCAAGCTTAAGATAAAACAAAGATGCACAACCCATGCTAAACCTTCGGTTCCTGCTACGAGATAATCCACTGGTTTAGCAGAAGTAAAATTATCGGTAATATTCGACTCATAATTATTGGTATATAATGTAACAGGAGTTGTAGTAATATCTTCAACACTGCTTTCTGGTGATAAAACTGACTTAACAAATCTAAGAGTGTGATTTAATCCATCACGTATCCTGCTTATGATATCCGTTTCATTCTCTAATGACGAGTTTATGTTCCTATGAATGGAAGTGTCCAGTCTCTTTGGAACTGGCGTGCTGTAGTCTTGCACTTCGTCATGCACCAAAGGTATGACAGTATTAGTTAGAATAATATATGCCCTTATGATAGGTAATATCACAAGACATATTGTAATTAAGATCCTTATGTTTATAGCGTGATAAACATGCTGGTGTCGAGATGAGAACGTATTTCTTTTTCCACAGTAGTATGCAGAAATTATAGCTATGAGAGCTAATACTGGTATCTGAAAAATTGAGAAATAAAGTTGATAAGTCAATTGCGTTAATTTGCTGTTTTTCACATTTAATGTGAGACGAAATTTTATCACCCTACCTGAAGACAAAGCTGCTGGAAACATACACTTAAGTCGTGCGTTTCAGGATTCAAAGGATTAATGTCTCCACGATGTCCACATAACTCGGTCCAGTTCCACTTCCATCTTTCCACATCCAACCAATTCTCCGCCATGCTTAATATTGCAATTAAAATTAACTCATGATAAAGAAATCTTTATCTTTAATAGGTTAAACAAATATTGTAGAGCAACGTGAACCATTTATACCAAAACATATAAGTGGCATATAAAAATAGAACTATGGTATTGCTATTGTTACATGCATATTTTTAAAATTACAAGGAAAAAATTTCTCCAAAATTTATATCCAAACAAAGCAACAAGTATATAGGAATAAGATAGATATAATAGAAATAGAACATTATTTGCTATTTTGTTTAACAAGATTATTACAATTTTCAAACTTTTATATCACTTCTATCTTATTGGATAAGACAGTGTTTTGTTAATCAACTAATAAATATATATTACAGCATATTAAATTTTTGATATGAGAAAATGTAAAACGATACCATGGGCGATTTACTTGATTGATAATCAATTATAGGGATAGATAAGAGGCTTATTGCAACATCAGTAAACAATGTAGATTAGCGTATTCAGAAAACGTACCTGTCGGTCGACGAATTTCCATAAATATTAAAAAGCGCGCGACACCAATAAATCCTGCAGTATTTATCGTTTCCTTCCCGCTTGCATCATATTTTGTTACTGCGCTTTCACATCGGCGATTTCTTGCAGGTTATGTTTTCCTTGGTAATGAATCACGTCACAGGTCACAGCGACGCAGCAGCGGCAGCACGCAGCCTTGGATTTGGATGACGACTGTCCGGCGAGTTTTTACCAAACATTCTGGATAAAACCAAGCGCACGTACTGAACATCGCTCTTATTTATCTCATTTATCTCATTTATCTTATTTATCACCAGTAACAATAATACGCAACACAAACGTAATCCCGCAAGAAATAGATGCGATACGAAGAGAGATGTATCCCTCTTGTGCGTCCTAGCCCCTAGGTTAATCTTAGACTAACTGCAATAAACAACACAAAGCACTGATACGTCAGCGTACACAAATCGCAATTTGTTCCATTTCCCGCTCTAGACTTGACTTTCTGATGAATAAAGTCGAAGAATCAAGCATTCGGCAGGAAAACATGACTTTAGGGGCGAGAGGAGATTCTCCGCTGAATGAGAATAAGAACAGCAACAATAAACAGAGCATGGACCTTCCTATGTCAGACGTGGAGAAAGATGATCTCAAGAACGATCTTCTGGACCATGTGGCTAACAGCAAAGCGATTTTCAAGAGCCAGCAGAAAGGGGAACCCGAGTTGACATTTGAGGAGAAGCGTGCCATAGCTGGGAAGTTGTTGGAGAAGAGCCACTGCTTGTTTCTATCGAAATTTGGACATTATTTGAAGGTGGAACACTTAGAGTATTTCAGCAAAAGTCAGGATTATGAGACAGTCTATCATGTGACTAGATTACGGAGATATTTCAATAATTCTACACGACATATTGACGTCAGGAACAGAAGATACGAAGCTCTAAAGACGTTGATAGAAAAGGGAGACTACTTTAGCGAATGTGAAATGATGAAGAGAAATCCATTGTTGTATGAACACTTAGTAGGACAATATTTGACAGAGCAGGAGAAGAAAGCTAGAGATACCATTGATACGCAAAGTGCAAATTATGTGGATATACTTATGGAAACTGTCGAGAGAGACAAATTACAAAAACGTTTGAAATCTCAACAGCAGGAGGAGGACGAAGTACGAGAGGAGAATGATTCAGATGATGATGACGACGATAATAGCAGAACCAGCATTGTATCCACACACAACACAAACTTTGACAAACAGAATCGTCACCAGTGGGGTGAAGACTTAAATGACGATAAGGATAGAGACAAGAAATTACAAAGCAGTAAAATACATAAAATATCAAACCAAGAAATAAAGCTACTTAGGCAAGAATTTGTTACAAACATGTATCAGAGTTTCCTGGATGGTAAAGATAGGGATTTTGATTACAGGTATATGTTGCTAATCAATAAATAAAATAATATAAAAAATCTATAAATATTTATATCTTTTTAGAATATTTTAATACAAATTTTTAATTAGTTTATCATTGACATAATATTTGTATAATAAATTTTTATAATTTATATAATTAGATGTATCTCTTAATATATATACAAATATAAAAGATAGATATTGAAATGTTATATCTTATAAAGGTATATTAAAGGTATATTTTTCTATATATAGAATAGTTTTTGGAATAAATAAAAATAAAGACATTTGCGCCATATGTGTGGTTTTACAATTTCTCATACCAACTAAAAGTAATAGAAAGTTATAACATTTCTCAGATATTTAAATATAACAGTTGCTTTATTATACATACATATCTTTATTATTTGTTTTCAGCACTGTAGATGATAATGAAGCTTATGATAATGTGGAATTAAGAAATCAAGATGAAGAGGAAAAGTATTTTGATTCTGAAGACCCTGAAATTGTTCTTCCATGTAGTGAGTGCAATGATCAAAACGAATCTGAAGATGAATTGGATATATATATGAAATCACTGAAGGTTAAATAATATTTTACACTTTACAATTGCCTCGCGTTTGTGTGTTGGCATTGATTCACAGAAAGGTTTATTATTCACTAGGAACAGACTCCTACAAATGCACACTCTTTGGATAATCAGACATAGCCCTGCGTACATTGGGTTACAATAAATATATTTATACTTAACAAAAGTCTGGTTGCATATTTGTTACCTAATACCGCATCTCTCCCTTTCTTACTCTATTTTATTTTATATACATATGTGTGTGTGTGTGTGTGTGTGTACATATAGGTATATATAATATATATCTAATATCATAAAAAGATTCAATTATAAAATTGTATATTTCAAGCGTATTCTTTTAATAATTCAAAATTGAAAATAAATTTTTTAATTATAAAATAATTTATAAGAATTATCTCCAGTTTATTATCGCCAAATTTTTTGTTCCTCTTTTTTTATGTTTGTCTCAATCCAGTATATTTATTGAATTTGATGTGTTTAAATTCTGCTTTTATTTATTTTGCATTCAGATTAAAAAATTTTTAATTGCATGCGTTTTGTAAACGCCTGACTGCAGAAAAGCAATACGACGGACAACGTTCGATGAGCCGAGCCGGTGAGCGATTATCTGTCTGATTAAAAAATTCCACTCCATGGAACTCTAGCGGAGTCGGGCGTATCTGATGTCCTGTCAACCCGAGTTTCCGAAGCGTGTGTGTGACGAATAATTGTATATTTCTTCTCAAGAAAATGGTAAGAATTATAGAATTTTGAGAGGCATGTTTCGTAATTTTGCTTGCAAGGATAAGTAGTATCCATTTAGATTTGATCCATGTGGTGCTAATCATCTCGCGAGGAATTAGCCTAGTGTTGTACAGGTTATCTGTCGCCAAACATGTTTGAGGATTGTTTCATCGTGGCTTTCAATATTATAGGAATGAATGCTTAATTTTTTGGTTTCTGTACGAAGCAGTCAACGTTTATATAAGTCACGAAGAAAATATATGTATTTTATTGTTATATACTTTAATCTTACTGCATAGTCTATTTACGACGTAACTTGATGTTTGTTCTGATTAAAACAATTATTTCTTAATAAATCGTCAAGTTGTAATGATTTAATAAACAAATTCTTATGCTGCAGTATAGTTGCAGACAAATACATGTATCGTGTGGCATTATTGTTTGAAGAGTTATGTTCTTTGCTTTGCTGTCACTGTCAGTGCCCTTACTTTTATAAATAGACTGGTCGTCCTTGTTTCGACAATGTATTTTCATTGCATCTGTAGTGCATGCTTGAGTTGGATGGCTTACCTGGCATGGTACTACCTGGTGTTCCTGGTAGGTATCTTTGTTTTTCTCGCAGCCAATGACACCTGCCATAACGGGAATGGAGGAGCAGGAGAAGCTGCTGGAAGACGCGATCGGCGTGGTGAAAGTCCAGGCTTTTCAGATGAAACACTGTCTGGACAAATCCAAGCTAATGGATGCGCTAAAACATGCCTCTACCATGTTAGGAGAACTCAGGACCTCCCTTCTGAGTCCGAAAAGCTATTATGAATTATGTATCCTTATTAATTATTTAATGACGGAGCTTGAATTATGATATTCAATATGAGTATCTGGCTTTGATGTTTGATAATCGTAAATATTCCTTATAATAGTTATTATTAGATATGGCAATCACAGATGAGTTACGGCACTTGGAACTTTATTTGTTGGATGAATTTCAAAAAGGGAGAAAAGTTACGGATCTCTATGAATTGGTACAATATGTTGGCAATATTGTTCCCAGACTGTATGTATTTTATCTGCCTCGTAATATTACATTATTATTTTCTCATTGGAAAACGAAATATTCTGATTAATATTCCAGCTACTTACTTATCACTGTTGGTCTGGTCTACATCAAGACAACGCCCGGTTTGAAAAGAGATCTTCTGAGAGATCTTGTGGAAATGTGCAGGGGCGTGCAACATCCACTGCGCGGTTTATTCTTAAGGAATTATTTGTTACAATGCACAAGGAATATCTTGCCAGATGTTTCCGAGGGCGACGATGAAGATGGGACTGTATGTATTTCGTGGACCATGAAATTTTCCACATGCGCACGATTATTCCTGCAATTTCATTTTCAGGTTCGTGACAGCATAGATTTCGTTTTAATGAATTTTGCAGAAATGAATAAATTATGGGTACGTATGCAACATCAAGGTCACAGTAGGGATAAAGAAAGAAGAGAAAGGGAAAGGGAAGAGCTTCGCATTCTAGTTGGAACAAATCTTGTACGACTTAGTCAACTGGAATCTGTAACATTGGATAAATATAAGAAGGTACATTTTAATCTTTTTATTTTTTAATCATCCCTTTATTTTTTAACCAGATTTTTTAACCACATTTATCTGCTTTCAGCTTGTATTGCCAGGAATCTTGGAACAAGTGGTTAGTTGTAGGGACGCAATAGCACAGGAATATCTTATGGAGTGTATAATTCAAGTAAATCTTTATATGCCATAAATGTTTTATTTAAAAATAACAATGATCGAAAAATTAATGTCTTCTTTTACATATTTAGGTCTTTCCCGATGAATTCCATTTGCAAACGTTAAACGCATTTCTAAAGTCCTGTGCGGAATTGCAAAATGGAGTAAATGTTAAAAACATAATTATATCGCTGATCGATCGACTAGCAGCTTTTAGTCAACGATCCGACGGCGTAGGAGGGCCGGGAAGTCCTAACCAAGTGCCAGGAATTCCACAAGACGTCAAACTGTTTGATGTATTTAGTGACCAAATTGCAACTATTATACAGGTATTGATTAATTAGAATAAACTTTATTGCTGATTATGTTAGAATGGCTATTAGGGCGGCAGTGTGGTCTAGTGGTAGAGCGCCAGACTCGCAATCTGAGGAACCATGTTCGAGTCCACTTGAGCACGTAAACATGGAATTTATTTCCGAAGCTGCTCCCCCCCACGCGAGAAATGTATTCTCAAATGGGGAAAAACTGGGCTCCGTCTTTCGGAAGAGACGTTAAGCCGTTGGTCCAAAGGTTAAAGGGTTGAGTGTGGAGATGGGGTAGTGGTAGATGAGAATCGTAACCCCATAGGGGCGATTGAAAAACTTCCATTTACTCCATGTTAGAATGGCTATTCAATGATTATTAGATACTACACAATGTTTGATAATATCATGATTTAAAATCCAGAAAGTTTCTTACTCATTATTAGTTTAAGTCTGAGAATAGTCGCAAAACATTACATTATACTTTAATTAAAGTATACTTAATTCACATTATATATTTGTATAAAAATTTTTTTCATAGACGAGACAAGATATGCCTCCCGAAGATATTGTGTCCCTTCAGGTGGCTCTCATAAACTTAGCACATAAATGTTATCCTGATCGTGTAGATTACGTAGATAAAGTTTTGTTTACAACAGTCC
This sequence comes from Leptothorax acervorum, assembly GCA_035220615.1. NCBI lineage: Eukaryota > Metazoa > Arthropoda > Insecta > Hymenoptera > Formicidae > Leptothorax > Leptothorax acervorum. The sequence continues at coordinate 773,367 of JASTWQ010001267.1, read as the reverse complement.
AAATATTCCAGAAACAAAATGTTGATAAGTGAGTATGATTTATTAGACATGTTAAATAATTAAGTGTCCACTGTATACTGTATGTTAAACGTTTATTTTCCAGATTGGAGTATAATAGTGCCGTTTCAAGAGAACTAGTTAGATTAATGAAAATTCCCGTAGATAATTACAAGAATATATTAACTGTGCTTAAGCTTGAACACTATGCGCCCCTTTTGGATTATTTCGATTATGAGGGCAGGAAATCATTGGCTATATATGTAATAACTAATATCTTGGAGAACGAAACATTGATACCGACGCAAGAGCAAGTAGACGCAGTGCTGTTCATGGTATCTTCCTTGGTCCAAGATCAACCAGATCAACCTAATATAGAAGAAGATCCTGAAGATTTTGCTGAGGAACAGGGATTGCTCGGAAGACTAATACATCATTTTAAATCAGAAACGCCAGACCAGCAATACATGATACTAAGCGCTGCTAGGAAGCATTTCAGTGCTGGCGGTAACAAAAGAATAAAATTTACTTTACCTCCAATAGTATTTCAAAGTTATCAATTGGCCTTTACATACAAAGCACTGAAAGATCAGGTTTGTAGTTTGTATATTTTAGTGAGATAAGATCATTGGAATAATGATAAAACTGATGTTCTTTTCTTTTTTTCAGGATGACATGTGGCAAAAGAAGTGCCAAAAAATTTTCCAGTTCTGTCACACAACTATCACAGCGCTGATGAAAGCTGAATTAGCCGAACTCCCATTAAGACTATTTCTACAAGGCGCGATAGCAATCGGCGAAATCCGTTTTGATAATTTCGAAATGGTTGCTTATGAATTCATGAGTCAAGCATTCTCGATATATGAGGATGAAATAAGCGATTCGAAGGCACAGCTGGCAGCAATCACCTTGATCATCGCCACATTCGAGCAAATGAGTTGCTTTGGCGAGGAAAATGCAGAGCCTGTACGCAATCAGTGCGCTTTATATGCCAGCAAATTGTTGAGAAAACCAGATCAATGTAGAGGAGTCGCCACTTGTTCGCACATATTTTGGTCAGGAAAATCTTTGGCTACGGACGGAAAAGAGGTATGTATAAATCTAGTCCTGATCATATGAGATAAACATAGAAGTAAAATAAATTGTATAAGAAATATAATACAATTTTCAGATGCAAGAAGGCGGTAAAGTATTAGACTGCTTGAAGAAAGGTATTAGGATAGCGAGCCAGTGTATGGATACATCTGTGCAAGTACAACTGTATGTGGAGCTGCTGAATCATTATATTTACTTTTACGAAAAAGGAAACACAGCTGTAAGTTCAGAGAATAGCATATTAACAATAAGTTATCTTTCTTTAGTTGCCATTTTTAAATTGATATTTGTTTCAGGTAACCGTGCAAATATTGAATCAAGTAATTGCGAAAATTAGAGAGGAACTTCCCAATCTGGAAGCAAGTGAAGAAACTGATCAAATACAAAAACATTTAGCAAATACGTTAGAACATTTAAGAAATAGGATGGAATCGCCAGACTCCGATGGACTTTCTTACCAAGGTCTTGTCCTTTAATAGTGCGGAATCGGCATTGTAATTTTGTAAATAAAATATTTCTATAATATACATAATATTATAGATTAGTTGCACCAACAACAGTTAGCATTAATTCCGATTAACTTTTATTAATTTTTATTCTACTGCAGGCAAAATTATAAATAATAAATTAGAAGCGAAAAATGAATGAATTATTACAATTGTTGTTGCAACTTAGAGATCAATACTTATGAGATTATTTCTTTACTGGATAGATGTTTAAATTATATCGAATTGCCTACACGAAATTATTTCTTAATGACTTATCAAGCGCAAGGTCGGTAAATGGACGGCGCCTTTTGCGACCTTGATCAAGCGTACATATTGAAATTAATAGAACTGTATGTATACTTGTTTTAATAAAGATTTATTATATACACCTACCAAGCTTCCACAATAAAAATTCAAGTTTGAGTTCATCATATCTAAATATCACTAATGCCCGTTTCTACCAACGCGGTTTAAAAGTTAATCCCTAGTGACATTCGGTTAACCAAAGTTTGCCAATCAGTCAGAGAATTGCAGAGAACAGAACAGACGGTTTGTCACGTGTATGCAGTACAAGCAAGTCATATCTCGTTATTAATTAAAAACACGTATTTTTACGAAGAAATGGGTAAAGGCCGAAAAAATAAACCGAAAAAGAACTTTGCTGAAAAACGCCGTGAGAAGCAGAAGGTATGATTATCCATTAATATTGAAGATGAAATATATAAGAGGTTATGTGGCTTACGTTTACATACAAGAGAATAACATGACATAGTAGTTTGTATACACATTTGTGCTCTTTTAAAACAACACGTTCAATAGGTTTTTATCTGATGTAATATTCGATGGCCTTGTGAATTTGAAATGCGTGTTGACATATAATTGATATTTGTAGAAAAAGGATGAATGGAATAATACTCCTCATAAAAGCTATGCGGATATTATTCGTGAGAATAATGATTTTGAGAACTATTACAAGACACAAGGAATAGTGCCAGAAGATAAATGGGATGCGTTTATCAGCACTATGAGGACCAATCTGCCAGTTGCTTTCCGTATTACTGGTTCAAAAGCTGAAGCTAAAGCCTTATTGGAAATAATCAAAAGTGATTTCTTCAAAGAGATTTTAAATACAAATTTGGATGGTGATAAGGAAGATGTTAATAGTCAAGCAAAAACTATATTACATAGTTTACCTTTTTATCCAGAAGAACTAGCTTGGCAATTGCAATTAACTAGGAAAGATATCCGACGATCTGAGGCTTACTTTAGGCTGCATAATTTCCTTATTGCTGAAACTAACAATGGCAGTATCAGCAGGCAGGAAGTAGTTAGTATGGTTCCTCCTTTAGTTCTGAATGTTAAACCTTCACATAAAGTTCTTGATATGTGCGCGGCACCAGGATCAAAGACAGCACAACTTATAGAAATGATACATGCAGATGAGGGAAATGATCCTCCAGGTAATTAATGCTAAATTATTATACTGTAAAAAATGAGTGTAATGCAAATGTTAATATACAAATCTTGTCGTAGAGGGTTTTGTAATAGCTAATGATGTTGATAACAATCGATGCTACATGCTGGTGCACCAAGCTAAAAGACTAAACAGTCCAAACATTCTTATTACGAACCACGATTCATCAGTTATGCCAAACTTTATGATTACAAAACCGGATGGTACAAAAGATATATTAAAGTAGGAATTCAAACTTTATGATATTTAAATATTTATCTTTATACCAAGTATTTTTATATAAATTTTGTTTCTTTGATAGATTTGATAGGATACTTGCGGATGTCCCATGTAGTGGTGATGGTACTATGCGAAAGAATCCAGATATATGGTGCAAATGGAGTCCTGCTAATGGCAGCAATCTTCATGGGTATAAATTAATATAATTTGTTGAAAAATTATGTATTATATAAACAATAATGTAGAAAATATTAATTTCGATTATTTTATAGAATTCAATACAGGATAGCAAAACGTGGCTTAGAATTGCTAGCAGTTGGGGGGAGGATGGTATACTCCACATGTTCATTAAATCCCATTGAAAATGAAGCAGTACTTCATAGGCTTCTTTGTGAGACTGGAGATTCAGTACAATTAGTTGATTGTAGAGATTTAGTACCAGGATTACTATGCGATCCTGGTCAGTTTTAAGATAGCAATATGTAAAATATGTATAAAAATATATTTATACCAATAATTGTAAATCTTTAAAAACATATGATATGTATAATAGTATATTTCGCAATTAGGTGTCACACACTGGAAACCGGCATCTAAGAATTTACAATACTACGATAGATGGGATGATGTTCCAGAACAATGGCAGACGCAAGTACGGCCGAAAATGTTTCCTCCACAAGCAAACGAAGCTTCTAAGTTTCATCTTGAACGTTGGTAAATATCAAATAAATTAATAGATAAAAGTATATTATTTCTGTGGGAATTATATTTTTAATAATTTTATAGTATGAGAATATTACCACATCATCAAGATACTGGAGGTTTCTTCGTGGCCGTGCTGGAGAAAGTAAAATCCCTGCCATGGGAAAGTGAACCTTGTGTATTAAATCAAAATGCACAGGATGCAAATGATGATGAAAACAAGGAAAAACACATTCTTGAAGAAGGATCTTCGCAAGATACAAAGCTTTCAGAAAGTGGAAAAAGAACATTAGAAGAAGAGAAGAAACCACGAGAACCACAAAAAAAGCGAAGAAGGATTGTGGGTTACAGAGAAGATCCATTTGTCTTTTTCAAAGACGAAACGGAAGACGTATGGCAGTCTATTAAGTGAGTTCCAGTTTTATTTTTTCTTGTACTATTATAATTGCTTTTTACATATCACTTGATATGTTTTCAGAGATTTTTATGGTATCTCTGACGATTTAGATCCACGTTGTCTATTAGTAAGATGTCACGAAGGAAAAAAGAAAAATATTTATTTTACGTCGCCGGCAATTCGTGATATAGTGATATCTAATGAGAATAAAGTAAAGATGATTAACACTGGTATTAAAACATTCGTGCGGTGCGACAATAAAAATATGAAATGCGCCTTCAGACTTGCTCAAGAAGGAATGCATAGTATCATTCATTACATAAGTGATAACAGAAAACTTCAGGTCTCAAAAGAAGATTTAATAATGCTTTTACAAAATGACGAGCCACACACACCACCTGAAATTGTGAAATTAAGTTCAAACACTCAGGAACGTCTCGAAGAATTTGGTAAATATAATAGTACTTTTTTTCTTCTTTATACTTTTTTACACGATAATTCATAAATATTACTTAAAAAATATGTTTAATTTAAGCAACTGGAAGTTGTATACTTTTATACAAAGAAGAAAAGACTGACAATCTAAATCGCCTAAATCTCCAGCTGGTAGGGTGGAGGGGAATAATGTCTCTTAGGGCATATGTGCCTACTTGCGACGCAATTCATTATTTACGGCTTTTAGGAGCGGATTGCTCTAAGTTTGGTATGTTGCTTGTAATAACGTCATACTATCGTGGAAGAATATATCTTATTGTTTACATTGTAATTCTACAGAGAAAAATAAATTCGAGGAAAATCGCGCAGCTGCATTAGCCGAGGACGTCAACAACAGTGATGTTAAAACTGAAATAAAAACTGAAGATTAATGAAAAAGTTGCAACGAAGAACAAGGTTAGCATAAAGAAAGTTAATGGCATAGAGGTGCCAATTGAAATATAATGAATAATTGAATTGTTCGTTACGACATAATTAATACTTCTTAAGATACTTAAATTTTTTTATTTGATGCGAATATTTTAATTCGATCTGGTAATAATCGAGTATCGATACTGAAAAGTGTATAAATTATGTTATAAATGGACTAAAAAAAAAAAAAATAATTTTGTAGGATAAAAACATCGACGATAAAATGATTATTTTTACTGTTCATTTTCTATGAAATAACTACTTTATGAAATTATATGCGATATCTAACGTTTTTTGAGCGGTTAAGCGCTTCCAATTTTCTAATGCCTATTGGACTCATCTCGCCATGTGTAATATAGTACAAATTTTTATTATAAATATGGCCGGATGCAAGGAATCATTAATCCTGAAATGACTGATGTTTTTGTAACATCTAATATCACTGCCTTTAATAATTGATGCACTCTCCTGCATATATCCTTGAATATCATGCAACAACGATAAAAAGAATGAAACCTATTAACAACTCCTAATATCTTTCGTCTTAACCAAGTCATATATCCCACATGATTCTGCAAACTAGCTTAATTAATAAGCGTGTCGCCTAAATATATTGTATATATTTAGGCGAAAATCCTGATATATATGTATATATCAGGATTGTCCAACTTACAATTAAAAATCCGCTCTATATGGATCTCTACTAATAAAGGATGGGTTCTGCTATAAAAAATCATTTAAATGTAGATACAAATATAAAAAACGCTGGACAGCTCATATATATATAACATATATATAAATTAGGAAATAAATAAAATCAAAATCTCCTTCTCTAAGATTTGTCGAATTCCTCCTTTGGCTTCGAGGTTGTTGCCTGATGCTAGTAATCCCTACCCGTTGGTGATGTTAACTTGCCACTGATATTTTGCGAGTTAGACGGTGATTTTGAACCTAAAATCGTATGGAAATTTCGAATTTCGTTAAAATTATAAAATAGAATTTATTCTACTATTGTAGAGTTCTCCTATATTCTCATAAAAAGTTTTACAGAGAATTCTTCCTAGATTTATTACAAATAGTCTAAATAATTTATCTTTTATCCAAGTCGGAAATATATCGTGACTTACAGCTTTTCCCGATCTTGCTTCGTGGATTATTTACACATGGATGCTCCCCCATGAGATGTTCCCTCCATTTGTTTTGATTGACCAAAGCTGAGCAAAGGGGACAGCGTTCATATCCCTCTATAGGTTCTAAAACAAAAATCAAGATTTAAATTCCTGCTTCTCTGGATCTCTATTATCATATCGTATCAGAATAGTAAAGTAATACTTGTGCATTTTTTGTCTTGTCTATGATTCTCGAACGCATTTTCATTCACCGCCTGTTTACACATGTCGCATTTTACGTAATTACTCCTCATGTCGCATTCATCTGTAAAAAAAGTTGATCAAATTTAATAATTTCGATAGATGCAAGAGTTATCAATTTGATCATGCTTTCTCAATTGTGTTTGTGATAGAATATTTAATATTTTGCAACTTAATTGAACGTATTAAATTCTCATGTACTTACTTAACAAATGCAGATTTAAATAAGAAATTTCTACGACTTGCTTACACGCTTCACATTTTGTTAACATAGGACAAGTTCTCCAATAATGTATGTTCAGACCTTCTTCGGAGTACACTTGACCCTTCGACAGGCAAAATATGCACATTCTGCAAAATATGCGCAAACAAAACGAACATCAGAATTCTCCATATCTTTTGCGACTGATGAATTTAATTCGAAATGTATACGTACTTATCTCCCTTATGATCGGTACTGTTTTCGGACGGAGACGTAATACTCGTTGAACTTCCGGTACTTACAACCGGGCTCGATCTCGAGGGTGACTTAGTTAAATTAGTTACATTATTTTCTGTAGATCTAGTTCGCGTAGGCGTCGTTGTTGCTTTATGGGTGGATTCGGCTTCCTTTTTTCTCTACAATCATTCGCACACGTATAAGTACGAAATTTCCATTTTATCCAGGTATTTCGTACCTGAAGATCGATCAAATCGAATTCATGGAAGAGCTGACGATACAGCAGGTTCCGTCGTGTTATGTCGTCATCAGGCGGCAATTGCTTTCGCACCAGTCTGGGATTGACCTTGTACACCAACACGAGAATCCTCTCGGAGACCTTTCGCACTGCCTCAGCCGGGTGGTGCAGACCGGAAGAACCTAATTCGGATAATGTCCGACAAGTCAGCCCGCTACAACAGTTACAATACCTTATCAGAGTAATTGCGTTTTAATAACACAGAGTCGAGCTTGAGGAAGGACCTCTGCGGATCGATTAGACGAGAGTCAGAAGGACTGCGTTTCGATGGCAAAGGCCCAATATTCCTCAAAACATCTGGTAAACATTCCTCATGCGAGCTCGAGCGTTCTAAGGCTATTTTTCAGAATCACCTTTGTTTCTCCGTGGAGATGCCGTGGCTCAGTATCAGTTGCTCCACCATCTCCAGTCTGCTCAGTGCGAGCCTCTGATGCGTGCTGCTGTTGACGGGTCTGGTCAGATGCACCGGTATTATGTGTAACTCCCGCACGCATTTGCAGTCTGCCATGCTGAGGATTGTGTGCACTGCCATATTATGTATCCTCGGGGTGGTGTCTCCGGACTTTGTCAGAAGTTCCGGCAGCAGACGTTCGACACTTCTGGCAATCTCAGTCGAAGACACTCTAAATAAATCATTAATAAATCATCAGTTAAACTAGATCCTGAGCCTTAGAATATAAGAGCAGTGTTTATATGTTTGAAAGGTTTACCTGTCCGCGGCGAATTCGGCGAAGAAGATTCGGATAAGCTGCGCGGCCAAGCTGTATACGCTGAAGACTTTGTCTCTCAGTGCTCTGTGCAATAACAGGATCGTTGCCCTGGCCGTTTTATTCGGAGAATGTTTCGAAACCGCCGAGTCGAACGTCTTCAATTCCTCTTTCAGTTGCATCAGTCCCTCCTCCTTGTCCGTGAATTGTTTCGAATAGAACTTTTCCACCTGCATGCGTTTATCGTTATCATTTATCCTATATATCCAAGCATTGTAGGAAACAACTTTGTCGTTACCATCTCCATCCCGAAAACCGCAATAGGTAACGCTGCTTGTTTCTTCTCCCTGTCGTTGAGTTTCGAGGTAACTTTCATCTCTGCGCTGTCCAAGTGGCATTCTCTCGTAAACTCGTTTGTGTGCGAGCTAAACATGGATAACGACGAAAGTTTATCGCGCCGTTTCGATATTGTTATAACGTTTCAACGTTGTACTGTCTTACTGTCTTAGTGCGGGGATGGTCCTTTCCTCGTAGGCTTCGTAACTCGACCGAAGGGCCGGGCCCGCTGATTTAGCTTTCCGCCTGAGGGATCCCTTGTTACAGTTCTGCTTCTCAAGGACACCGTTCGTAGGGCTTACCTCTGAGGAGTGCGAAAATTTGACGTTACGTAAATATCTAAAAATTCGAAGAATCTAAATCACGTCAAGAAGATATAGAACACAATGTATTTTTCGACAGATTATACCGGGACTGTTAGACTTCTGACGCAATGGCGACACGGGTGGTTGATGTGCGGGACCAGTTGGTGACACGGCACCATCGCGATTAGGTGGAATGACCAGTCTCGGGGGAGATGTCATGTCGTCGGGCAACGCCGCTGTGTTCGAGTTGTCGGTCGACGTCGGCTCTTTGTCCTCCGCGGTCGACAGATTATTTTTCTCCACGGGCTGCATCATTTTTTAATCGACTCGATAATTTATGTTATCATTACCAGGCTTTCTCGCTAGCGAGAAGTTTCGAAGAAGCTGCAAACGCTACTCACCCCTTTGATCTCGAGCAGATTGTGTATCTCCAACGATTGATAGACCTGCTGCCTGTACTGCTGAGCCTGAGCCTTTTTAGCCTTGGCTTTATCGTAATCTTCCAAAGCTATAGCGTACTTCTTTTCCAATTCGTACTTGCCCAGACGCTCGCCCGCTTTTCTCAGATTCTCCATAGCCACTTTCAATTTCGAAGCGTACTCGAATCTCTCCTCTTCCACCGCCAGCAACTTCTTCACTTCCATTTGCCTTATGATTTTGGCCACTTCCCGGTCGACGTACATTTCGAATGCCAGATCGTCGTAAGGCGAGATGTAATGCGGATTGTACGGGGCATCCCCCTGTCCGGTTAATTCCTGACCATAAGGCTCGCCAAGTATATTTATGGCTATAAGGCCAACCTGATAAAAAGAATTATTTTTATATAGCTCTATCTAAAAATTTCAATAAATTTATCTGTACAATAATTCAATCATATCTTAAATTTATGTGATTTTGCTCAAACAACTTGTTGGGCTACATATTTATTTTAGTTTTTATCTCGGTTTTTATTAAAAATATATATATTTATAGTTTTTATTTAGCCAGCTGTCAGTGAGTCGCATACCTGACAGTAGGTGTTGTGCGCGTTACTGTGCGGTTTGTGCAACCTGAGCTTCAACGATAGCGCTTCCGTTTCCGGAAGAGCCACGCTCTTCAGCTCCCTGCTCTTGTAAAGGGTCGACGCGTTGTCGGACAGCGTGATGTAGCCCAGGTAACTGAAGTCTGTCGAAGCGGATGCATTTTCCTCCCTCGATGTCCAGATCTCCAGCTTCTCAGCTGCAACGAAAGTGTACGTAGCAGTTTACATTCTTCGCGGAAATTGCATCGGTATAAGTATCCACCGGAAGATCTACGTCTGCCCGTAAATTTATATCGAAAACTGGCACCCGGTACATTTTCTTTTCCGGCGATGTAGCCGGAAGATGAAGAAGAGGAGACGATGTAGCCCCGGGAAATCAAGGTAGGCTCGTTAATTCAATTTCCATTGTCGGAAAATTGCTTTTCAACCGAAACATCGTTTTAACAAACAATAATGCTTTTATATAACCGCACTGAAAGAAAACTAGTCTTCTTTCATCGTCATTTTTATATTATTTTTATAATATAATTTGCTGACGTGAATAATAATAAAATTTTGTAATAAAGCCAATATTTGCCTATTTCTTATTTTAAGCAACGTAGGACTAAATTAATAAATAATATTTATGCAAAAATAAGTAAAATATTTAATCTTTTGATATATAAGTAAATTAAGATATATTTTTAGTAATTTCTAATTTTATTTTTGAGAGACATATCATTGATGTAACGTTAATAATTTGCCTATCATATTTTTGAGGAGATAAGTTTAATTATAATTCGAATAGTTTAGCTTTTTAAAGTTTGCACTTACTTATAAGGTACTGATGGGCCAGGACCTGTATTCTTGTAAGCTTTGTGGGCCCATGAAGTCGTAGAATCAGTTCCTGAGGATACGTGCAGTTTCTTGCACTCTGCCAACCTCTTACTGTCGGCCCGTGAACGTTAAGCTCTAACGACGAGTGCCTATCCTCCTCGCCTTGAAAATACATTTCAGAATCTGAATAAAGTTCAAGGCTTAGTCCTTCTACTACGAAGGGAGCGCTAAAATTATCCTAGATCACTTTCTCCATTCTGTTTCAATTTCAAATGAATATATTTTCATCGCGATGCGCCTTCATTAGACGACAATTAAAATTATTTTCACGCGGTGATTGACAAAATCGCTTTAGTATAATTTTATTAGTCTTTTTGATAATATACGAATTAAATTGTGAGTTAACTAGGATTAATAATCACAATGTAATATAATAATACTGTAATAAAAAAATATTTTTGTGAATTATTTTAAACTTTCTAAAAAAGTATCTTAAAAATATTTTAAAAGTATTTGGTGCTGTAGTATGTGTCATTAAACGACAATTAAAATTATTTTCACGTGACTGAAAAAATCGCTTTAGTATAATTTTATTAGTCTTTTTGATAGTATACGAATTAAATTGTAAGTTAACTGGGATTAATGACCACGAGATGTAATATAATAATACTTCAAATATCTAAAGAACTCGACGAGTCTTCCGTCGAAACGTCAATCGAAAGCCAAAGCGAGCACGCTCGTGCAGGAAGTTCTTACTATACGTTACTTAATTATTAACGCACATAGTTAGGTACATGTGGTGCTGGATATTACTACTTAATGCTCAAATACTTCTTTGAGCGTTCCTTTGGTCACAGTTGTTTATTTTCATTCAGGTTTGCGGTATTCACGCAATCGCGCGCGTTTCCGCAAGAAATAAATTGGTACTCGATGCCGCCGCTGTTTAATTCTTTAGATTTTTAAAATACGTCTAATGCGGAAGGGAGGCATTTTGGAATAAGGCAACATAGTCACGCGATATCGCGGTTTCGCGCACGATTTACGACCGTGTATTTCACAGAACGGGGTGTACGTCGTTCCGAGCCGTGCCACCCTCTCGCGCTTATGAATTCATAGCATCGTCGATGCATTTTTAAAAGTAATTTCGCAGTTACGGCTTACAGATTATTGCCCCCGTCGATCGCAGGCCGCGGACACGTGCCGCGTCCTGATAACGTGCTTTGTCGCGGGCCGGGGCTGAGGGAACCGCAGGCTCGTCTCGCGGCAGAAATCAATGTGTCCGAATATGCGATGATAGGAGCATTAAGACACAGCGATTCCGGCGAAATCCTGTGGCGGGCCATCATGACGGAAATAATTGAAGTGCCGAGAGCCATGCGGATCCGAGCCGCAAAGGGTGAATTTCAGAGCGCAATGAGGAGAGAATTTGAGAAATTTAACTTATTCTATAACTATTTCAGAACCTCTTTCCTATAGATTATATCAGATAGATCGTAATTAGCTTTAATTAATCTTTGCGGGAACGGTCTGAAATCACTATAAGCAATACTATATCTTTTAGCTTATCGCAACACACTATCGAGCAACCGCCGGCATTGTCTGGAACGCTAAAGTAGTCGGGGATATTACCGTTTAACGGAACTGTCCAGCATTTAATCCTGTCATTTTTTTTAAGCAAAATTTAGATCTTTGTAATATCCAGCTCTTTCCCGATCATCGCTCGAGGTTAGTACGCGTTTTTACATCACAATTCTGGCCGTCTTACTCGTGGCGTAGACGACGTTGAATCCGACTTTCCTGGGCATGTCGTGGGAGTGCTGATCGTCGGGAAATGGCAACCGATGGAGCAAAAACGACGTGGAGAAACGACTGAAATGTTGTCACCACGAAGCGGCACGAACGAACGAACGGGGAGGAACGGAGAGACACGTCAAAATCTAAAAGGCACAGCCATCTGCAAGCTCGATAAAGGGGGAGCTTGCAAGTTTCACCCCGGCGCGCAGGCCACCCCACTTTTGCGCATCCGGCCGCGGCGAAGCTTGCGACAGAACTGGCTTCGTACTGGAGAACCTCCGTCTCCGCTTAACGGGTTGAGGGATTTTCCTGCGAAAAGGCATGCGTATATTCGCGAATGTGCGATGGTTTTGCACACGTCGCTGCAAACGCGACACAGATATTGGGGTGACGCCGCCGATGTCCCCATGAAGTCGATGGAGATATCCGCGTGACTCGAGCGTCGAATATAATTCTCGGAAAGGAAGGGGCGAGTCGGAAATCAGAAACTTAATGCGAATTTATTTTCCTCAGTCGTGGAGGATAAAGAGTTGATCTCGTGACGAATTGAATTGCTTCCCGTTTCTTCCTTTTCTTACCAATTTACTTTAATCCGTGCGAGAAGCAATTCGAATTAAACATAAGTTTCGCGGTCTTATAAAAATATAATTTTCGTTTAAAATTAATCGCTAATTGAAACTGTATGATCTTTTTCAATTTTTGTTTGGTATTTTAGTTACATTGCTGAATGATATCTCTATATTAAGATCTAAAAATTTTTTAAACGTCCCATCTTTTGATTTAGAAAAAAAAAATGATTTGATCTAACAGGAAAAAATATATTTTGTTTTTATTTAAAAACATTGGTTGTTAAGGCAGTTTATTTATTCTTTTTGTTTAGTAAAATTGGAAATTTTTTTCAGGAAAACGTGGCGTGAATTAATCGAGAAAGTTGCGGTAATATTTGAGAATCCCTGGGAAATTATTTTCATGAAGGATATATACCGCGCGTTTGTTTACCGCATAAATACCGATATTCTACTGATGTAGTCTACTCGCGCCTTGCATTCTACTCGAGTCGGCTCGGGTAGAAATATAGACTGTAATTTCGTAATGGATCAATAAATGGAGGCTGCGTGACGTCAGAGGGTGCGGCGAGGGTGGACGAGCCCACGAGAAGCGGCGCGTTATGTACGCATGCTCCTCTGCATCGTTCATGGCCACGTGCAGACGCACGTGTTATTTTGAAATAATTTTGATTATTCTCGCGCGAGAACGTCCGCGTTATAAAGTAAAATATCGCGTGAAGATATTTGCGTGACAAAAATGCCTGATATATCGCAATCTTTGATTTAATATTCCATTTATGAGTTTATCATTCAATCCAATATTGGCGATGAGAATGATATTTCGTACTTGAATTGGAAAATGTAATTAGCAACATAAAACTATTAACATATACCAAGTGGTATTTTAATAATTTATTTTGAAACGTTTTAGATATATACAATATACATATATTTTTTTAAATATATATCCATATGTGTATATGATTGTTTAGGCAGTACAAAGTTTGGAATGTTTGGCTAGGAAGCTTGATGCTTCCTGATGCTGCCTGAATGTTTCGACCTAGGATTATTTTTTCTTATCTTACAGATTTTTTTCAATTACGTGGTAGCAAAAAGATACAGAAGGCCCTTGGCAAACTGAAAAATTTCCGAACCACCCAATTTAGATTGACCATAGACTCTGTCGACAAATGTAATTGGCACTTCCCCTATTGTATAATTTAATTGTCTAGCCCTGACTATCATTTCCATTTGGAATACGTATCCTTTAGATACACAGGACTGTATCAGCTTTTCCAATACATCTTTTTTGTAAAGCCTAAAATTATAAAATCCCACGTTAAAAAACATATTAGAATCTATTAACACTTTTTATAAGAGCAAGTGTGTAAAAAATTCATCACCTAAAACTACCGGTCAAATCGCTCGCACCAGGCCTCAATAGAATCTGAGTAAGAAAGTTTGCACCTCTACTGACTAACTTCCTCTTGAAATCCCAGCCATAAACACCACCGCCATGTGCATATCTCGTACCGCTGACTATATCCAGCTCGAGATACCGTTGTAATTCAGCCATTTTGGGAATAAATTTGGGCTGAAAAATAAAAAATCTTTTTTTTATAGAAACAATTTAACTTTTTTATAAAAACTTATCATTATATTACTTTTCAATTTATTCATCAACGTAACACATACATGATGAGATAAATCGGCGTCCATGATAACAATAAAGTTCCCGGTTGCATATTTAATTCCATGTATGTAAGCAGTCCCCAGTCCTAACTTCTTTTCTCTGGGCTTTAAGACTATTTTATCCTCGCCGTAGACGCGTTGCAATTGCTTAGCCATGTCCAGGGTCCCATCAGGAGAACCATCGTCTATCACAATAATTTCGTAGGCAAGCTCGCTGTAACGTTGTAGATTATTGCTTGACAAAATTTCTTTCAATTACGCAGCTTAAGTTTATTTGTTTTCAATTTATTTCATTAATTATACATAAATTCTGACCGGTTCTAGGTTATGTCTAGTTACCTCTCCTCCATATATTTCACAATAAGCCATATTATTATAGGTAAATTCTCCACTTCATTGTAAGTGGGAAGTAAAATCGAATACTTGTCATTCTTGCACAAATCCTTTATAACGCTCTTCACCTGTTCCTTATTTACCATTTTGACGCAGCTGTTTCGAACTGTTTACAATAGGCCGACGAGGCCGATGTCTCGACTCGACAATTGGTAAGACTGTCAGAAATGTCAAAGATGTCAAAAATGCGCAAGACCGTAGTGACATCGTTGATGTTCAAAGCCGCGCTTTCTTCAAACTAATAAATTGCACATTTAGCAGAATATCATATTTTATATAATTTTGCAAAGAATTTTAGAGAGAAAGAGAGAGAGAGAGAGAGAGAGAGAGAGAGGGAAAAAGAGAATAACTTAACTATAATATTAAAATTATATAAAAGTGATAATATGTTCTCCAATCAAGAGTATTTTTAAATAATCTTAATTAATCCATTATTATATGTTGAGATTAATAGCTACATTAGTCTAATAATTCTCTATAATATCATTGAATAAATACAATGTCAATATACCGTCCTGCCGTGAAATGTAACAAAATATCCATCTTATCTTTTATCAGCCAAAGTGATGAGAAGCCCGAGTTAAACGCGATATAATTAATTAATTATGCACACATCAAAGCAATTGAGAGGATTAGTAAGAAACAAGCTCTTTCTTCTCAGAAATTAACAAAAAACATTTACGTGAAAAAATACTAAATTTGTACAGTGTCTATTATACATGTATTACGTATAATATTTTAATATAAATTATCACTTTTATTTCTCGCGCTTATATACATTTCAACATATTCCATTTATTGTTATGTTGCATAATTATATACTCATATTTCTCCACTAAAATACTACAAACTAATTTGTATGAAACTACCTGCACTGCTTTATCGGAGTTATCAAATATCGTTATATAAATAGATAATGCCGAATTAAGATAATGATAAGAAGCGTTTCTTATTCCTCGTTCCAATTACGTATTTTGCAAATTTTGCTATAATTACTTGCGGTGTTTTATCGATCAAATTTATCATTCCCCCCTCTCCATTGGTTGCATATTATTGGCTATTGCTCTCTATGATTGCCGATAATCGCTTATCGCCGTAACGAGCCTATGAGCATTCCGCAAATATCCGCGAAGATGCGCTCGCGCAAACACGTACGCATTCGCACACAAATATACATATATTTCATATATATTTGGTCCATTGGCCGTTTCCGCCGCGTGCGACAAAGGTCGGCTAACCAGTAGTGCCGGTCGATTAATTTTTGGCACCCCGGATGAGATATCTGGCGAATTTCGAGTCTTAATTCTTGCGATTTATTTACTTCATTAAGACGTTTAAATAGACGATTAATTATTATACATCACATAGCAAATGTATATGTGAAATTAGTAAAATAGCTTGCATATACATTTTCTCATTGTATATCAATTTTATTAAATAATGGAAAAGAAAATACGAATGTATGAAATATATCCGTTACGTTCTTGATTTTTAAATACCGCATATATTTAATTTTATGAATTACATCCACTGTGTAAACAAATTTTGTTGTGTAAATTGAATTTTACTCTCTCAACGATATAAACGCAAGTTGTACAGATTTTCTGGCGCGCTAAAAATTATACTGCTTTTATGAGAAAAGTTTTGAAATTACATGTGCGCGCCTCGACGTTATTTAAAAAAAATCTAAATTTTCCATATCTCCTCTCGCGTCTCTTCCGACGAGGGGTTAAATTTTCTGGACGGCCCTGCCCGTCCGATGCACCCCTCATCCCGCGGAGTAGCGTGTGTGTTCACGCCGACGACCCCCACCGCCGCCTCCACCGCTGCCGACCTCGAGATAGCCGAGGAACAGCCGCCGCTCCGAAGCAAACGACGCCGCACTCTACGATCGGTCGTTCGCGGATCCGGAGTGCTCGTTTACTCCGCTCCGATCTGGTCGGCGTGCATTTGTGCCCCTGCGAATTCACACATACGACAATCGTCGTCGGTACGTGAGATCGGAGCACCGCGATCTTTCTTTTTTTCCCCCCTTCCCGCGAGGGGACGATCCTCGCGACGAGGGGAATCGGCGAAAACGTCGGGCCGATTTTGCCGAAATCGCTCGCGGGTGGTTGTGTGCATGTGTGTGTGTGTGCGTATGCGCGTGCGAGTGCGTGCATGCCTGTGTGCGTGCGTGTGGTGGTGCGTATCGGTAGTGTGCGCGCCGATTTGTGGGCGATTTAAAATGCGCCATCGACCCTCTCTCGCCAGGGGAAGCTGAAGAATTGCAAGATTTGACTGAGGACGCGATCGCCGATGGTCGCCGGATCTCGATGAAATCCCCCGAGACGATCGACGAAGAATTAATTCTTACGCTATAGTGTGGTTCTCGATTTTACAAGAGGAGC
Source organism: Leptothorax acervorum (assembly GCA_035220615.1). Lineage (NCBI taxonomy): Eukaryota > Metazoa > Arthropoda > Insecta > Hymenoptera > Formicidae > Leptothorax > Leptothorax acervorum. Next base: position 755,980 of record JASTWQ010001267.1, on the reverse strand, counting down.
GAACCGCGAAACCAAAGATCCAGGGCAACGTTCGCGTCTTTGTGTTAATCGTTCTCTCAAACATGAAAGGCCTACGGTCCGAATTCTTTTTTGTCCGTTAGTCTGTTTCTCATATGGTCGGCGATGTACATCGTTCTTTTTGCCCTCGTATTTTTGTCACGACGCGCCGGGATTCTCTCGGCGCGGTCGGTTCTTTCTCTCTCATCGTTCGCGATTTTTTTTTTTTTTTTCGCGCGGAGAAGATCAGCCGTTCACCCAGCGCGCGAGCGAGTCCACGACTCGGTCTTGTCTCACGGACCTCACGGTTGCGAGATATCGTTTCCACGACGGGCGAACCGCGATATCTCCGTCGCTTCTCGATCTTCAGTTATCCCCGTAATTCTCTTTCCCGCGGCTCCGCGCTGCAAGTCGAGTTACATGATGTAACGACGGTGACGTAAAATGCGGGCGTCACGTCCCCGATTCTGCGACCCGATACGATCGACTTCCGCGAGAGAGAGAGACGCATCGTCTGACGGATCGGAGAATAATTTCGGGCTACGCGGTGGGTCCCTCTCCCCCCGTTGCGGGAAGGGGGTGGCAGGAGGGGGGAGGGGAGAGGAGGCGTGAGGATTTAGCGGGGGTCCACGGACACAATCGTGGGCCGCCTGGCTAGCCCCGAGCTCCGGATGGCAGCATGGCGCGCACCGTTGCGAGGGGTAGATTGAACCGCTCCGCACCCTGCGATCAATAAACTCGCCGAGAGGGAGCAGCCCCGTGACGAGCCGTTCAACTCCGCCACATTTTGTCTCCCTCCGCCCCTACGCGTCTCTTCATCCCCTCTCGCGACTGCTCTCCCTCCCCGCCTTCGGCCACCCCTGACGACTCACCCGCTGTTCTTCAACACCGTAACCCTTGCTATCAACGATTCAGCACGTGCACTTCCATTCTGTTCCGCAACGAGATAGCGCTCTCTCTCTCTCTCTCTCTCTCTCTCTCTCTCTCTCTCTCTCTCTCTCTCTCTCTCTCGCGTTCTGCGGATTATCGTGGACCAACGGACGCCAAAGAGACCTCCATGCTTTTCAGAATTTTCCTCGCGTCTTTAATTGCACGTTCTTGCTGCGCGAGTTGTTGCGAGGAAGACAGGGGTTGTAGGAAATATTCTTCGGTCCCTCACAGTAGACACTAATCTTTTAAAACGGAGAATTACAACTTACAACAGTGTATCCGTGTTGATGATTAGATCTAGAAAATTAAGTCTTCTGAGCACCCCAAAATCAATTCTTTGAAATCCTTAAAAGGAAGAGGCAGTCTATACTTACAAACTGAAGTCTTCAATTTCTTCAATAATTTCTTCTTCTGTTATACGTGTCAATCAATCTTTCTTTTCTCGCTATGCGATTCATAATTGATAGATACAGAGATGTTTGTGAAGCTACTTGTGGACCAACGGACGCCAAAGAGACTCCATGCTTTTCAGAATTTTCCTCGCGTCTTTAATTGCACGTTCTTGCTGCGAGTTGTTGTGAGGAAGACAGGGTTGTAGGAAATATTCTTCGGTCCCTCACAGTAAACACTAGTCTTTTAAAACAGAGAATTACAACAGTGTATCCGTGTTGATGATTAGATCTAGAAAATTAAGGCTTCTGAGCACCAAAATCAATTCTTTGAAATCCTTAAAAAGAAGAGGCAGTCTACTTTCAAACTAAAGTCTTCAATTTTTTAAATAATTTCTTCTTCTGTTATACGTGTCAATCAATTTTTCTTTTCTCATTATGTGATTTATAATTAATAGATACAGAGATCTTTGTGAAGCTACTTAAAATAAATGCAAATTTAATATTATTCTTTGCCATACAATATTAAGACATTATTTTATGCAAATTTGATAATTATTAATAAAATTTATCATAAAATTCTATAAAAGCAATCACGTTTAATGCAACAATTATGTTTCCATGCTAGCGTATGCCAGATTTACTAGTACTTCCAATCCTAATTCAAAATTCTTTGATGATTACTTAATCAAAATTGATTAATGTATTAGACATGTTTATTATATTATGATCAATTAGTCAGAGTTTACGAAGTAGTAATCCTGCCGTTTAATCGAATCATATTTATAATTTTGTCAGGGGAGAACGATTAATTTCATTCATTTCGGAAGCCTACTACGCGAGTTTCTTAATGCATGCTAGGCACGTTGAAAGTGATTGTGCCAATAGTTACCGACCAACCGACCTTGAACTAAGCGAGAGTTCTTTCGTGTTTACCTGTCAAATTTACGAGTCCTCAATTTATAATAAAATAATAAAATGTGGTGTCATACGCGTTTTCTTGTTTTGACAATTATTGGGATATCATCGAGACGGATTATCGGCGATCGCCTTACGACGTGCGTATCGTTCAATCGGTGTATTTTATGTGAAATCAGGTGAAAATCAGTGCACTCGGAAAAGCGGTAAGGATGTGGCGAGATCCTCCAGGCGGAGGGTATAAGATACCCATGATCAACGTCGTCGTTACGCTGCTATTAGTTGCTGTTCTGGCATTGACAAAGGGTGAGTCAACTTCGTACGAAAAGATCTCATTCATACCGCGTTTCTCGGCATGACTCGACGATAATTACGGAGAAGCATTGACGCATGATGGTCATGCGATATGCGTTGAAAATCGGAAAAACGTTTATGGAAGGACAAGCCACGACTCTATGTACGCATTGAATGCACTATACTAAGACGCAACTATAATAATATAGGATGAAGGCGCAGATTTTAAGTCAGATTTTAAGGATAATTTGATATCAAAACGATATTCTCATGTGTGACGCATAACTGGAAAAATTATAAGAATTAAATTCAGATATTAATTGAGAGATCGAGGACAGATTGGATTTTCGTTCAAAACTAAAGTTTTTGTTTATTTTAAAGCTGCGCGATTTCTAACAATCCTGTCGTTGCACATTATATACCTATTGCAACGAGATTTCTGATGTTTTTTTAGAATTATTCGTAATCTTTTTGCATAAATTACAAATCTGATACACATTTGAATATTGCAACATCTTATAAAATGCGCATCCTATTTTATCAAATTGCAAAGTTCATCAGCTGACGCGGCATTCTGCTCTTCGTGGTACACGTGTTTCAAATATGATACTCGACGGATGCTAGATATCCTTGGATTCTTCTAGCTATCATTGCATATTGAAGCAAAATTAGCATACGGTTCTAATCAATTCCTATCAAAACACAGAACAAAAATGTGAAAATTCAAACCATTAATTTTCATTTATAGTATACTGTACATTCAAATCTCTGATATAACAAAATGTATAAGTATAGGAATTTTAGAGAGATATTAGAAATTATTATTCTATAAATGTTATATAGAATTCTTTTTTATATAATATAAAAGCCAGTAGTGAGAGATTGACGTTGCATTCCAATAATAGAATAATCAAGAGTCGCCGCGCGATTTTCAAGTATCCAATCTATGATTTTCACTTCGTTCATTCTGATTCGTTATAACGGTCCACCGCTGCTTTTTTTCGGTGTAATCTCGTGTCCGCGTATTTTGAACCGAGCAGACGGTTGGTTGGGACCGTGAAAGGTCCCGAGGTATAGGTACCAGCGGATCACGAAGCGCAGCTGTCGGAGGAGAGACTAAGATGAAGGGAACGAGGAGATCGAGGGAAAGGAACAGCTGCTGTTCCAAGAATGCAAGCTCACATCATGCTCTGAGAAGAGAATTGCACTCGCGGATACTCACCACCAGGTGAATCCGTCTCTATTATGCGGGATCTGCATTATTTCATCAGTGGAACTTCATTTATTATGAAAAATGAGTGACATCAAGCTGGAGTGTTCTTAATCGATCTTTGAACTGTGAATAAAAATTGAAAAGAGACCATAGAGGGATTTTATCGATAATCACAATGAAGTGAAAAATGGAATTCATAATTACTCAATTATACGGAAAATTTGCGAAATCGCATACACACGAGACATTTTGGATTTTAACACAATTATGACGCAAAACGATGCTAATTGCAAATATACGTCGACGTTATTATAATCATGTCAAACACGTATATGACAAATTACATTACATGTCCATATAAATCCTGATTTAACAATATTTTGGTTGAGTTTTTATTGCATTGGAAGTGATATTGAGACCAAATTGATTATACTGTTTGCACTTCGAGCTTGAGGAAGCAAGACTTAAAGAAATAGTCGATATTTTGGTATCTAACAGGAAGTAACAGAAATAGACGCAGTTATAGAAGCCGTATATGACCTGAAAGAAAGAGAAGTTTAAGAATTTCTTGGGACTTCCTCTACACCTACACGAAAAAGTTATATATTCACCCTCGCGAACATTAATATGGCGTAAAATATGATTTGAGTAATTCTAATAGTAATTTTAAAGAACTGTTAATTCTGAGATTTCTGGAAAAACGACTGACAAATAAGTTTATATTTTAGAATTAATTAAAATAATGCTTAAGAATTAAAATTAAAATAATTATTCCGTCTTTTATTTAGCTAACTAAGGCTATACATTCCGATATTTGCTGTCAGCAACTGTCAGTACTGAAAATCTATAGTATACGTGACGTAAAATATAGAAAAATATTGATTTTCAGTACTGACAGTAAATATCGGAATGCAGCTTAAATAATTAAACAATTAAAGAAATCTCTGAAAAACGAAAAAAAATTGTAAAAAAAATTTATTACTGTTCGCAAAGTGTAGCAGTTTTAAAATACAAATATATCCCAGCAAGCGCGTTTAAGATTAAAATTTAACTTTAAATTAACGAAAAATCGAAGAAAAGGTTCCATCGAAAGATCGCTTATAGTTGACTCGTTCTTTTTTGGCACCTTCGTCGACTTATGGTTTCGACATATTCCTTGTTATTATGCACGCCACAGCGTCTTACGTTTACATACGCATACTTACGCACTCGTGAGCAGATGTGAACACACACGTGAGTCACGCGTGTGATGACACGCATGTGCGTGTGTGCACGCTGGAAATATATTCGATGCAGCATGTCCGGACGTTTCGAAGCTATCGCTATATATAGATTACAGAGCGGTTCTCGACCGGGAAGAATCTCGCCTTTCATCGGGGATGCGTGAGAGTTTAATCTCGGGAAAAAATTTTTACTTACCACTTCTGCGATCGATATCCCACTCGTGCAGCGTACCGCGTCCGCCATGTAGCCGCGACAATACCCTGGGCTATTGTTGCACCGTGCACGTGCCGCGGAACGTATAAACAACGTAACCCTTTGGACGTGAATGCACAACCATTGAAACTGCCGTACGCACCCAGTTAATCATTGCAATACCCCTGCGTTACTTTAATCCTTTTAACCCTTTCGGTGACCTAACGCCATTATAACTGTCAACTTAACGAGGTGATTTAAGAGAAAGGAAAAGAAATAGAGGAGGAAGAAAGAGACTATTCACAATAAAGTTTAAAGGAAAAAGAAGAAAAGAGAAACAAAAATATAAGGTACTCGCAAAAGAAAAAAGAAAAAGTTGACATTTTTATGCTTCAATTTAGTGTAATTTCATTGGAAAAGTTTCTACTACCATCGAGTGAAATGGATCGGAAGGAAAGTTGAAAGAAGATAAAAATAGGCGATATAAAATTGCAGTTGTGCGAGCCGAGATATCTGACTCTATAGCAGAAGGCGCGTATTCACAAAAATTCGGAACACCTGTTCTTTATACCTACGTGTACGTGTATATCCCGCCTGCTCGCTTCAACGGCGCACGCTTCACCAACCGGTTCTTGATTTTATACTGCACCGGGTTTATGTACGCTCTCGCTTCGCCACAACCGTCGTAGGTGAATCAGTAGGTGGCTACGTGCGAGGAGAAAAAGTAGCACGGTTAGACTCCTGCATAAACTTTGGGTATCAATTGCAGCAAGGAGTGACTTGAATCGCTAAACATTCATATATGGTCCTTTTAAATCATGCTGCTATAAAAAAAATGCAGTTAGCTATTTTCACGGATAAATAAATGCAGATTTCGAAATGTATCTTCTCAGCTGTTGATCCAGTTATAAATCATAATTATGTAATGTCGCTTGTTATAGCTTGTACATTATATCGAAAGAGAATCGTACGGAAACTGTATATATATTATTCGTATTTTGAAGAGGATTTTCTTGCCTCTCAGATATATATGAGATATAGAAAAAGTGCGATTTATGCATTTGCAATAAATTTGCAGTCAATAGCACATAATTTGCTATCGATGGTACTGATATAGGCGAAGAGCGCAGCTCTCCACGACGGAAAAGGAATCACGCATTGTCGTCTCCCTTATGGTCACATGACGTTGATCGCATATTATTCAATAACAGACCCGACAACCTGTTGTTTGCTGCAATTGGCAACGCGCCAATTGAATGTGGGTGTCGCATATCCTGGTTGAAACGGATGATAAGCGAAACCCGAAGACACGAGACAAAAGGTCTCGTCGCTCGTGGCACTTTAAATTAATTAGCTTCGTGCTAATGTTCCCACAAGCTATTTAAGTGTCCCTTACATTTCGTTCTGTTTCCACGGGACATTCTTTTTTTTTTCGTAACTAAAACTCCGCTGCTATCTTCGGACCAAAATTAGCTTGATTACATTTACAAAGAAATTGCTTGAAGTCGTGGCATGTTGTTTGCAATTTCAAAAAATAGCTTTTTAAAAAATTAGCCACTTGTTTTCAAAGTGATGTTAACCAACTTAACAAATATTGTTAAGTTTGATACTTTTATAATGCTTTAAAATAGTGTGTACATCGTTTTCGAAATAAATTGCTTAAGCAATATAAAATGTATGATCATAGAAACTTTTTTGCATTCTGCTTGCACACGGAAAAAAATGATGTATCAACAGCATCAGTGTAATTGAAATGAATTCTGTTGATGCAACATTAATATTAATTAACACAAAACATCAGAAAGTTGTTTTAATAATCCGAATATTTATTGAACCAACTTCTTTTTTTTTAAATTTAACAGCATTTTTTTTTCCGTGCAGTTGTCTCGGCAGAAGATGCATCTATGGGACCGGTATTTGTCAAGGAGCCCCCAAACCGGATTGATTTCTCAAACGGAACCGGAGCCGTCGTCGAATGCCAGGCAAGAGGAAACCCACAACCGGATATCATCTGGGTCCGTTCCGATGGAACTGCTGTGGGAGACGTTCCCGGATTGCGACAGGTATTGTGTCAAATTTTTATCCGTTTTCTTTATTAAAATCTTATTTAGATGAGTATTGAAGCTGACATCGAGAGAGATTCACGGTCGATTTTAGCGAGCTACTTCAAAATAGGTGCGCGCGTGTAACATTTGTTAAATCTATTAACGTTATCAAAACGCATCTATTAATGTTTTATGTTAGTAAAACGGATGTTCTCATTAAAAAAATAAGAGATTGAAAATAAGTTTTTTCTTTTGCGCGTAGGACGATGAACTATTCCTCTAAATAGCCGCCAATTGTCAGTTATTTCAGTATCAAATACCTATTCGTAATATGTGAATGGAATTATTAAACGCCCATGCCATCCCACATTTATTCACGCAATCGCGAAGGACGCTTTAATTATTTCCAAGCTTGTTGCTTGCGTTATTATATTCCAATTTAGTTTCTACATTCTATATGGTTATTGGCCCCTCGCAGGTTCTGCCAAACGGAAATTTGGTATTCCCTCCTTTCCGCGCTGAAGATTACCGTCAGGAAGTTCACGCTCAGGTCTACAGCTGTTTGGCACGTTCCCCTGCAGGTTCGGTACACAGCCGTGATGTCAACGTGAGAGCCGGTAAGTGTCAATCTTTACCCATTAAGCATTTAACGTTTAGCCATCTATAGTGTCTTATAGAGGATGTTCCAGAAATAAAGAGCGCTTTTAAATTTAATCTCAATAAATTCAAATTTGATATCGATTTCTGACAGAAATTCAACTTTATATGTATATTTAATATCGAAATAAATTTGTATATTAGTTACTAAAGCAGTATTTAAAGTTATATTGATGATAAAAACAATTTGAATTTTTAACATTTATTTAAAAAGAATGCTGTTAAAATTAAATAAACAATCAGATCAATTATGTTTTTAATTGTGTTTTAAAATTAAAGTTAAAACTTATAATTTTATATAGAGTGTTGTTTTAAAGTTTTAAACACTAGAAGTTCTTACCTCAGAATTTTTAATTAATTTTGTTTGTAAATAAGTAATATATAGATACACTTAAAGTTAAAGTTATATTTTTAGATAGAATATAAGATGGCTAAACATAGGAAAATTTAAAGAATATTCTTTTCAGCTATGCCTAAAAGCACGTATTTTCGTGCTTACTATATTTCTTCCATATTTTATTCGATGTCTTTCTTTGGAAGAACTTTAATTCGGTAAAAGACATCGGTGTCAATCGGATGATACAGTAGTCCGATGTTATATATTACTCTGTTAAATATTTTGCAATTTCTGCCGCCGCCGTTTATGCAAACTTATATTTGATTCGTTCTCCAGTCTCAATCTGCTCACAAATAATTAAAAAATTATTCTTTATATGATCAATGTAATTCTATTTTTACATGATGTAATCGTATCGTTCTTGCAAAACTGAAAGTATTTCTGAATCACACAGTGATGTCATTAAATCTCTGACGTCACTGTGCTTTATCGACCACAGCACAGTTTCCAGTTGCATCCTTATCTTTATTGGTTAAATATAACTTATTCTTTACAGATTTTTAAAAATAATTCTTTGGACAAATATGTAACAATGGTTATTTAACAAAATTAACAATTAGGTACTAGAAATATTGTAATTTTAGATATACAGTGACAAATTTTTTAAATGTTATATTAATTGTAGAAAATCAATTTTAAAGGAAATATTTATTTTAGAACTTATTTACAAAAAATATCCATAAATCTAATAATTCTTGGAGCTGTTGAGGCTGGAGCAGAATAATTCCCGACGCACTGTGAACGTTATTTTGTATGTACGAAATTATAGTGGTGGCGCAGTATTACGACACCGACGTCAATAAAGAATACGCGATCCGTGGGAACAGTGCCATTTTGAAGTGTGTCGTTCCTTCTTTCGTCGCCGATTTCGTCAAAGTCCTATCCTGGCACACGGATCAGGGAGAGGAATTCGTACCTGGCGATGACTTTGGTATAAACAGGATTAGGATTTGATCAGTAAACTGATCGATGATCTTAACTCTTTGCGAGCAGAAAATTTCGTTGTTGCATCTTTGACATACAATGATCTATATCTATTATACAAAATTAAAAACCGTGAATTTTAAAATTATTCTGAAAATATCTAAAGTTTTGTAACGGTACAAAATTCACATTTGACTTAATCATTACATAGAAACGCATTAAAATAAAATACATTTAAATCTCTCGTTAAATTTTCTATTCTGAGTCTTGTCCAAATTTTACCGGCGTAATTTCTCAATTCATTTATATCCCTCACACAGGACCAATTAAGAAATAATGTCATTATTGCCCGCTCGTATATTCCAGTTCGAGGGCACAAATGCATCGTGTCGTTTGGTTGAGTGACTGACACCATCCGTGCGACTCGGCTTCTCGTATATTGATCTCAATTGCCACGGTGGCAAAATGCAAATCAATTTGGAGCGGTGCAACGCGAAAGTATATGGGTCGCTCACTTTCCACTTCCACGGCTAGCACGTGTGTGTGTGTGTATATGTATACATATATATATGCGTACATTGACACATTCGTCTCGTTAACGTTATATTCAATTCGATGTATCTAGTGTTAGCCGAAACGATCGGATATTTGACCGTTGTCAGCTATCTCTCTCATTTTTCTATTAAACCACAAGGTATTTGCTTCTGGCGCGCCGTCTGTGTGTTTTAAATATATCAGTTCGTTTAATAATATTTATCTTCATTCTGCTCCCTTTACTTTGTTCTGGAAATTAAGTAGCAATGCTAATTGACCTTAATAACAGTAGAAATTATAATAAATGCATTTTTATTAATACTATTATTTTTATGGTCTCATTAGTGCATTAGTATTTCTTACAAATACAAAAGTTAGTATGTTAATTATGAGACAATTATTCTCGTAATTACAGTTAAATTTGATTTCATATAATTTCATGAAAGCGAGGAAAATTTCACGGTTTCGTTCAAAACTTTTTTGAAGTATTGTAGGTGAAATATTGTGTATTGTCGACATATCGAGGGTACATATGCGTATATGCACGCATGCACCGGGCTTGAAAGTCAATCGATCGTGTGCCGTCATGATGTCTGCTTGTCGGCGACTGCCGGCATAAGATGCGACAACGCAAATAATTCTGCTCGCGGAGCAATGGCGAGATATATCGCCCAAAGCTGTTGTCAACGTCGTCGAGATTTCATTCGGTATAAATCGAAAACTAATTTTTTTATATATTTGAAAAAATTAATTAAAAAAGAATCCTTTATGAATTCATGAATATTTAATCTCGCATTGTAAAGATAATCTGTCAGCTGAGCAACTTGAAGCGATCATAAAACACGATGTTCCATCATCATGGACTTGCGTGTATTCCATTGAATGTATTTCCAATCGTTGTGAAAATAAAAGCGGTACGAGTGGACGCCGTTATATGTTCATTGTCAGTAGAAAAATCGGGCTCGCGCAGATTATTTCGATCGTTTATTGCAGTGGTGCATCAATATTATCAGTCCGAGGTCAACAACGAGTATGTAATACGCGGCAACGCGGCCATTCTCAAGTGCAGTATACCGAGCTTCGTCGCAGAATTCGTTCAGGTTATTGGCTGGCAGGACGATCAAGGGAACTCTTTCGATCCGGATCAGGACAACGGTATAATCCGAAACTTTTAGGAAATTCGGAAAGTCGGAACCCGCGTGGGCAGCGAATGATTAAACTGGTCAACGTCGTCGATGTCGTGTTCGGGAATTGGCGCGAAATATTTCTTCTGACAGCGTCTCATGTATCTCGACTCTCGCTGATATATTTCATTCAAATTAATTGATGATTAGCAAAAGTCTAAGCGCAACCTTTTTGTAACGTACATTGAACTTGTTACTTCGTATTTAAATGGCTGCGGGACGCTTTATACACGAGTATGGGAGTGCTTGATATTTTATTTGAGACTTGCGTAACTAATGCAATTTCTTGAGTAGGCCGACTCGCGAAGCTTCTACTTACTAACTAAGAACCAGTTTCCGTAATTACATAGTGGAGCATAGGATCAAATTGTATAATGCTAGCTGCTGGAGTGCGACTCTAATGTTGCAATCTCTCTTTGATCGTAATCATCTAATTTTCTCCAGAGAAATATATTTCATTTTCTACGGAATGATTAAATCAACATGCGTAACAAGGTATTGTCTACAATAACTTGCACGTCATGATAATAATTAAGGAATGTTATGTGGCGTTCTGAAACGAGAGAAAATGGTTTCTTCTCGATTAGGCACGCAGCAATGCAACGCGATGTTCGGAAGCACGCAATGTGCGATGTAGCAACACACAATGCGCCATTATAATATACCATTATCTTTCGCAGTCGTGACTCAGTATTACGAGGCGGAAGTGGTATCGGAATACGTGATACGTGGAAATGCGGCTATTTTAAAATGCACCATACCGAGCTTCGTCGCCGAATTTGTGTCGGTCGAATCGTGGGTGGGAAGCGACGATTCGACTTTCAGACCGTCTACTGATTACGGTACACTACAACATACGTGTTCCTATTCATATGCACTTATTCTTTTACCGCTCCTTCTAGAGCAGAATCCGGAAAGGAATGATACGCCGGGGAGAAATTTATACTCCTCCATTTCTCTGCTTCCTTCATTCATCTCGCTTCCAGCTGAAGAAAACTGATATCAGTTATTTTTACTGGTATAATGATGACATCTTGCTAAAGCAATGACAAGATGCTATCGTTATATCAGTAAAATATGTAGAAAACTCATTGTTAAAAGAAGAAAAAAGAAAAGGCTTTTGGAAAGTTCTGCTATTGATTGATCACGATACATAGCCTTCTTCGGTAGAAAAAAATTTACGATACAGATTTTTTATTTACTTTTATTAAATCTTTACATATTTTTATAAATATGTATTTGTGAAGCAAGATAAATTATTTTATTTATTTAGAAACAATCAGCAACATACGCGTATGACATTCTAAATATTTATTCTGGTTATATATCATTCACAGATCATTTTGATGCATTTTATTGACTTATAATATGCAAGCGTTGCAGAATTTGTATGATGACCACTGATGAGCACGTCGGCCAATAAGTACATATACGATGAGTACACAGAGCGAGGAAATTCTCTTTCCGGTCGTATCACCCCTGTCTCCCTGCTACTCCAGACACCCTGTCCCCTCTCGCCCAACTTTGTCAAAGTTCAAAGTGGCACGTGGTAACGATTCGTTTCCGCCGGCCACGCGGTCCGATCTGACGGAGGCAGAACGGCGGCGGCAGTACGTACATACATACGAGAGAGTTAATGAACCATCCGGTAGCTCTCACGCCGCGAATTACGATAGGCCTAAGAAAATAAGCCGACACCGTGTCCACGGACGAGCGTAGAAAAGTACGGGAAGTTGCGCAAGGAAAGTTCTGGAATAAATTTTCCGTTTCAGCATGGTGTAATGTCAGAGTCCAGTAAGCACATTTTGACGGATTAAAAACGCAATAAGATAATGCGAAAAGAACAAAAGAAATATTTTCCTGGAATTTGATTTGCGATTACATATTATTTCATAGCTTATTTCGCTCTATTTTAGACATACAAAAGTATTTACAAGGTACCGTGATGCAGAAAGATTCCAAACTGCTTCTACTATAAGTTCCACTGCTTTTTTAATAAAAATATTACTGTTTAATATTTTTATTACTGTTTACTGTTTATTCGTGATTTATTTTAGAATGTCTCTAAAAAGCTTGAACTTTTTTGTTTATAGACATTTAATTATATCTTCTTTTTTGCAATTCACTCGCGGAAAGCATATTTTCCATCTATAAATAATATAAAGGTCTAAAAATAGCGACTATATATACTTCGTTCTGCATACAGTGGGGGCTATTTTTAAACAATGCGACTTTTCTTATTGATTTAATCAAACATGCGCTTATTTTAATATGTACTCCCTACATAGTCGTCACTCAGCCTTACAATCCGGAGATCTTGACCGAATACGTTATAAGGGGAAACAGCGCGATATTAAAATGCAGCATTCCCAGTTACATCGCAGAATTCGTTACTGTCGAGGCGTGGATTCGCGAAGATGGAGAGGTTTACCTTCCAGCGGATCTTGCGGTTGCGCAGGGTACTACAGATCCCATTAGGCGATTCTCAATTATTTTAAGTGTCCTACTGATTTGTATATGGATTAGGATGTTCATTCTAATAGAAAAATCTACTGAAAATAAATAATTCAACGTTTTAGAAAAGATCTAGAATTTATAGTAACTTAACTTGTTTCTTGAATTTTAAAAAACTCATTTTAAAACATTAAGGGCCAGTTTTTCAATAGTCATTTAAACTGAAGTTTAGCTAAAAACTCACTCTTCGTCTTTTTCTGAAAGGGACGATAGTTAGAAAGAGACGAAGAGTGAGTTAAGCTAAGATTAAAGTTAAGCGACTATTGAAAAACTGGCCCTAAAAATATTAAATTTACATTAACCTTTTCAGATTCTTAAACAAGTCAGTTAGATATTATAATTAAACAAGTCAGTTAGATATTATAATTGTATTGAACTTTTTACAGTTTCTTTTTGCAACTAATCCTATGCAATTTGCTGTGGAAAATATCCGTCGCTTATTTGTGTTTTCTAATGTTGCTAACCGAAGTAACCACTTTTTCTTTTATGACCCTATTATGCAAGACGCATCTGATTTTCCGCCAATCCGCCTGTATAACTCTTTGAAGGATACATTTTTATAAGAATGTATCAAAAGGTATTGTGTGATACATAACATGAGATATCTTGTTAAAGTATGACAAAAAATATTTTGAATTTTTATTCGATTAATTGATTTATTTCATATAAAGTGGTACAAATTAATCGTGTAAATCTCACCGGTTATGTAACCAGGAATCAAATTATCAAACCTTCGAGGAAACGATTTATTTTTTACCGTGTCTCAAAGAGTTAACATATTGCCGGCAGTGGTTTCGCAGTTCTACGTTACCGAGGCCGAGAACGAATACGTGATCCGGGCTAACAGCGCGATCATGAAATGCAAAATACCGAGCTTCGTGTCCGAGTTCGTCCAGGTGGATCAGTGGACGGCCGACGACGGGACGATTTACATGCCCGGACAGGAGTACGGTATGACGCCGGTCGATGCCGACGATAGTATGCGTTGTTGTATCCGCGGAACAGCTTCTTCTCTCCATTCTCTTATTTCCCCCGTTATTCTTATTTCCCACCCTCAAACGAGTTCTCGCACTTTCTTCTCATCCGTTTCCAGGCAATCCGACAACTGTCGGTTGCAGTTTGCGTCTCGTGACGAGCTCCAACTTTTACTTTCGGATTTCTGCTGTAACTCAGGGCAATCGTGCGCAACGAGAAAGAATCGCATTAGGAAGCATGTTTAAGTTTATACGAGATAAACCTCTGAAAGATGGATACGAGAATGGCACCAAAATGAGTCTTGACGATAAAAATTTCAATGGCGAAAAATACGATGACTCGTAGAATCTTAATCATCTTTCGGTGCAGCTCGAGTAGCATTCGTCAAAGCGAAATTTAATATGTTATATCATGATCTGCTCTGAGAGAAATCGCGCGTTACAGTGGTCCAGCAATTCTACGAGACGAGGGTCATCGACGAGTTTGTCTTACGCGGAAACACGGCAACCCTGAAGTGCTTCGTGCCCAGCTTTGTGGGGGATTTTGTAGATGTGATTGAATGGCAGGCTGAGGATGGTTCCACGTATACCGCGAATAGCCAGGAAGAAAAGGGTACTTATGTTGGTTGCACGAAACCAACGTTAATGAAATAGTATTTGTAAATCTTTCGACATATATGTCAGTTCTAAATCTTATATTATATCATAGCAATGCAATTTTATTTTTTCTAGATAAATCCTTTTTATCACTCTGATTTTTTCTGTGTCCTTAAAATTTCTCACAAGATATCCATCTTTCGAAGCACTTTGTAAATTAAATTACAATGTGCTCGTCCCAGATGGGCGGAGATGGTTTATTTATGCATATATGTCGCACGTACTAGCGTCGTTCGGCAGAACGCACGCTCTCATTGTATAGAAAGGAGGGTTGGTGGTCGATGGAGTGGAACGCGGGTTCTGTCCCAAAAACCCTTTTTGATTCGGCGATCGGCAAGGGTGAATAGAGGAAGAGCATGCGGCTGGCAGTGGTCTCGTTCAACGTGATCCTCGGATCAGGATAAGCCGGATTAATCGGGTCGAGAAGCGAATTAACGCCCGCGCAACCAGGCGATTTGATCCGCTTTTAGCAAAGAGAGAGGATCGTTAAAGGGATCGTTATTCCCGGCAACGTAATCGAATCTACCTTACGGCCGCGGTAGCCAGTGCGCGAATATATTGCAATATTAATTAATGAGACGAAGATATATGGCAAGCATTAATGTATTAAATTTCACCGTGCTCCCATATGAGAAGTCGCTTCTGTAGTCACATTTTCTGTAGTCACACATGTATAATCTCGCTTCTGTATCTAATTTTTAATTATGGAATTGGATATTATTTCCTGAAGCATATGTTGCATATTTTAAAAGTATCGTAACTGTTTACTAACCGAATTCGTGAGCTAAGAGTAGAAATTAGGACGATGGAAATCTTAGCAAAATTGGCACAAAACTCGGCTTGTGATTATGAAATGGTATTGAGAGAAAGAAATGTTATTTTAAAGATTAATTCAAAGTCCGATATTCGTAAAATATGCCGCATATTGTTCTTTTTCGTCGCAGTATCCACGAACTTTCTATATGAAATTAAGTGATGAGAGCGCGGATTTGCTAATTTGCAATTAGATTAAGTCGGATTAACTGGATCGATGTCCACGTGCATCGGATGTTGCTGGACTCGATAGAAGCACGATCGGAAACTGGCTGTAGCAGAGGCAGCCAGTTTGCAGACAGCCAGCCTCATTGGAATTTTAATCGGCGCGATCAAAGCGCGTACCCGGCGCGTACTCGGCAGCCTAGAACAAACACCAAACTCTTGTTTTTTCTCGCTTCATTTGCAGTGGTCGCCCAGTACTTTGAGGTTCAGGTTTACGATCAGTTCGCGATACGCGGCAACGCGGCTATTTTCAAGTGTCAAGTTCCCTCGTTCGTGGCCGACCACGTGGACGTGGTGGGATGGATCGATTCCAACGGCGGCAGTTACGTCGCCGACGCACAGTCATATGGTACCTATAGTACAATAAAAAAAAACTGAAGGGATGCACGCGCATTGTGCCCTCCCTTGTAAGCTGCAAAATTGTAAGCTTGTCTGAATAGGGCGCAGATCACCGAACGAGAGAACTGGATCGATCGACCGAGTTATTCGATCTTGCATGCACTTCCCACGATTTCCTCCTTTCCTCTTAATGATACCACGTATCATGTTTGCTTGGTTTAAATGTGAGGTGTGTAAGGCGCATGCAATACGATTAGATATCTTTTTCATATCGTTGCGATGCGCATCGATGTGCCACTTGTTTATTGAACGTGTATAACGAATCGTAATGTTGTACATCGATCGCGTCTATTTCAAGACCGGTCGCGCGACCAGTTCTCTTCGACAGGAACATATTCTTCAGCTGCCGCAGACAGTAGAGTTTATTTTAATTCACAAAGAAAAGAGACGTGATGGTGACGTGAATAGGATTCCTGATTATGATACGCTCGTCTCGCTGAACGGGATTTATCGAGTTGAAAACCGTCATTGAAAACCGTCGTGATGATCATGTTTCAAGAATAACGTCTGGATCGTTCGTCGAGTACCTGTTTTTGTTATAAATTCTGAAAAAAAAAAATTTATTATACAATATAGAATATTTATTATACATTATATGTACAATAACATCGTTATTGTTACGAAGCGTTTTCGTGATTAATTAAAGCGGTCTTGTTAATTAACACTTCTGAAAATTTATGGTATGCATTTTGCAATAATATGGAATTCATAACAGTGTTTCGCATAAACTTTTAAATTAAATTTGTTAAAGCGCGGTGTAATACATTATTTCGTCGACTAACAACTTATCTTGGAGCCAGTATAATAGTACACAATATATATTCCAGTTTGACTCTTTTCTTGGTATAACATAAATACTCACTTTGAATTAATGAAACTAGCATTTTTTACGGCTTATATAAATTCGATTAAGATGTACTAGGAAATTACGTAAGTCGTAATAAACTGTGTTTACGTAATCCGCGTAAGCAGGTACAAATGATAAATAAGCTCTCTCTTAGACGCGATATATAAATATTTAATAATTAATTAAATTATCAAATTATTAACAATCAAAAAGAATGAAAAAATGCTCTTGTATCTGAGTTTAATTATTTATTAGACGTAACATCTCATTTATCGCTATTAACATATTAATTTATATTTTAATTTCTTACGTACAAATCGACGAAGTCGTCGATCGTATGAAATCAAAATCGTAGTCAATCGACGAACGATCGACACGTCCTGCCAGGTGGGAGATGTGCGCCTTATGGTAAAGCCGGAAACCGGTGTCTGGTTGCAGTTGTCGGGCAGCGGTATGCAGTGAACGTGATGGACGAACATGTCCTTCGGGGGAACGCTGCAATTATCAAGTGTCACATACCGAGCTTCGTCGCCGAATTCGTCGAGGTTGACTCTTGGATCGAAGACGAGACCACTGATATATATCCTAGCGCCGATTACGGTACATGATTCGCAACATTTCATGTTATCTTCATTCTGCTCGAATATCAGTCCATCAAATCGGCGAATTATGCAGAAACTTATCGAGAAAACAAACGCATGGAACGCAATAGGAATTATGTCCTATTTTCGTGTGCATTTGTGTTATTCCGTTTCGAAGTTACATGATTCATGAGATAATATCTGTGCAGAATATTTCAAATTTAGTTTAGGAACAGGTTTCTTATGGTTTTTCGTTTTTTCTTCTTTCCAATATATCTTGTTCTTTCGTTAAGAAAACTTATGCATTTCTTTTGCGTTATCTGTTCTGTAAGAGCGATGTATCAAGGATTCTCTCATGCGTCGTCCGACCATCGCCCGGTAATGATCACTCCGTTTGATGATCGCTTTCGTATTCGAGCAAGAATTATCCTCGGCTCGACCGTGACAAATAAAAACGCCCTGGTTTCGGTCACGAGATTCGTAGCAAATACCCAGTGACGATGGCTTTACACAAATTTTGATATACGTGGGAGGGAAAAAGAGAATGGCAGGGAAAGGGATTAAACTTTTTCACACATGAATTTATAGTTGCAAAATAACAAAAATACCAATCCAGGTCGTTTAAATCGTTCCAATCGGCCTCCGCTCTATCGACCAAGTACCGTTCGAATCGATATCGTATCACGACACGCGTGCAAAATGCAAGATATACGTGTTCTCTTGTTTTTTGATGGGATGCCCCTCGTTTCAAAAGTACCGTGCAATATATGGGATTTTACGTGGAAATTTGTACGACGTTGACTGCCGCTGCTCGCGCTGTTCCAGACCTCTCTTCCCTCTTTCCACTGATTTTTTTCCGGTCGTTCGATCGACCCTATCCGTCTCTTCTCACCTGTATCCCCCTCTCTGTGTGGTAGTAGCTAAATGGCTGTGGATACCGCTTGTATATGATCGCATGAAACTAGTTTGCCTATCCAGGAAGTCTCGTTTGTCGATGAGATTCGGCCGCAAAAGCGATCAGATTCGTTAGAGGCGTTGAACTGGAGTTTCAACCACAATGGAGATTAACTTTAACGCGCAAAATGGATTAACAGGCAGTTCGTTATATCTAGTTTGTTAAGGTAATCTGTGTCAAGTGATATTTTATATAGTTATTTAATAGAAGTGGTTTATATCGGAGATTTAATAATAAGAATGTCTTTACAAAACAGTTTATTTATCATATATTTATGATACTAATAAATAGATTTAGAATTAATGGGTCATTTTATTGTTTCTTTTATTTTTATTATAATAAATACAAAGAATACATAGATTTCCTGGATACTTCAACGAGCGAGGGGAATATCGCGCGCCATACATTTACATTTGCAAAGAGATGAAGACGTGATTTCGCATAATATCTTTCCTATGAGTCTGTACGACGGACGTGGGCGCGAGATTCCCTTGCTGTTCTTTGGCGAACGTGCTTTGATTCCGTGAAGAATTCGCCGAATCGTTAAAGCGGGAATTTTAGAAAGGGTCCGCGTCCATTCAGCGTTCGGCGAATTCGTACACGAAGAATAACTGCATGTATATTAAGCAAGACGGCATTGTGCTCGAAGTTTTATAATTTTACGTTACTGTCATTCGAGCATCGTGCGATTAAGTCAGGATAATCGATTTTCCCTTAATACTAGTAACATATATGTGCCTGTAATTAATCGGTAGTGATGTGTTCGTAACTAATCAATTGGTACTGATATCGCGCGACATGATCAAATAATGCAATAATCAGTCGATCGATTATCCTGACGAGTCACGTAGGCGAGACTAATGTGCAATGACTAACGCGTGCAACTCTGGACGGGTTTAGATGGAAAATACTTGGTACTACCATCCGGAGAGCTGCACATCAGGGACGTCGGGCCCGAAGACGGATACAAGACTTACCAATGCCGCACGAAGCACAGGCTCACCGGCGAAACTAGGCTATCCGCAACGAAGGGTCGTCTCGTCATTACTGGTAAGTCAAAACGCCAAAGTGTCTCGTTTCTTTCATACGGAAATCACGATTCTGATTCGACATCGCTCTCTTTGAAAACGTTTCTCGATTATCCTTCGATGTAAGCGAAGGTACAGCTTCACTAATTAACGTTCCGCATCGGTTTTTCGAAAGAAATCAGAATCGTGTTTCTAGTTTCGGACCTGGATACCATAGTTCACACTATCAACTTTACGGATCAATACAATTATTTGCAGCGATTAATTTACATAAGCACGCACATTACAATTGTGGAAGCTAATTAATTATGAAATTACTATTGCGTAATAATTCGTTTGTCTATCGAGTTAATTATAAATTAATCGAGTTAAATATAAAATTGATATAACAAATAGAATTTTTTTTTTTTTTAATTCTTTGTAAAACCTAATTTATACATATTTCTTTCAATTTAGTATAAATTTAAAAACGTCAATTTTTCAATACCGTCATTACAAACTAACTATTTCATTGCGAGGTGTCTGGGTTCGAAACTATCATCCAAGAGATAATTGATTTTCCAACAGAAGTATAAATATATACAAAACTGACATTTCAAGCAATTACTGTGTAATCTTCCAAGTTAATTTCTAAATTACTTTCATTGTTGCAATGAATTATTTTTGTATTTCTGGAAAATCAGTTTTCTCTTTGGATTTATAGTCACGTTCAATGAACGTGTAATCGTTTGCGCCAACGAGTTTGATCGACTCTCGCTCGGTTCTTTCGAAAACGCGAAAGGTCAAGAGAAGCCGATATTTGATATTTTCATATCACAGATTCGAATTTCTTCTCGTCTTAGAAAAGCCGAAACGCATGCATGTTCGACATTTAGCGCGATCAAGCTCGGGGGTGAACCTGAATGCTGGGACAGGGTACCCCTGCGGGCACGCGCCACCGCCCGCCCAAAACTCGACTCTTGATATGATCGGTTTCGAGAGGAATTGTCCAAAGAAAGACAAATGAAAAGTAGAAAAAGAAAGAAAGAAATGACTTGTGCGAAATTATTTCGTTTTGCGGCGCCTTCCGCGATCTCCGGGCTCTGTCCTTCGCTCTCGCGTGGTAAGTTTACGGAACATGTTCTTTCAGCCAAGAACTTCACCGTGTGTGGATGCTGCGCATAGTTCAATAGACGTGGCACTCAACGCAGCTGAGCTCCGTTCTGTGCTGTGAATTAGGCGGAATCGATCGAATCTTTGTTCGCTCTTACAGTAAATTAGCAGGGATATCAGAGCCGTTAAGTGCGACAATGATACTAGCCACATTTCCCCCTCATTTTGAAAAGATCCCTTTTCAGTCATGTTTTATCTTGTTCATTTTTTATGAAAAAATAAAATCTTATATCAAGCTAAAATAATACATCAAATTGCTACATAGAATTTTGTTTTATTCGATTTTTATTCGTGACTTGTATCACTAGTTCACTCAATGGCTTATCTTATCGTGTAATTCGGGTAGTCGAGAGTCAAGAAATCCTTTTTGATACAATCCGACGGATTCACCGTATTACAACGCGACATTGAGCGCGAAACCACTTTCGCTTCGCCATCGCTTTCGTTTCGCGTAGCCGTTGAGTATCACGCTGATCGGCAGGATGACACCGATAAACGAATCGCCTTGTTCGTATGAACGGCGCAATAGCGCGTAGGCAAAGCTGTCGAGTCACGTTGACACGATGCTATAATCTAGAGGCTAACTAGAGCAAGATGCAATGTAAATAGCTATAATAACGATGATTGGCGACACGAGCAGGGAGCTTGGCAAGTATACAGCTCCACTGGCTTTTCGTTATGCAGAACCTGTGGGGAGTGTACGACCAAAGTTTCCTACGCTGGACAACATAAACGGACTTTCCGTGAGCTTGGAAGGCAATATACCGCTTTTGTGCCCTGCCCAAGGATTTCCAGTACCATCTCATAGGTACGATATTCTTGATCGGAGCGCAGATTAACTTATGACCGGAAACTATTAAATGGATATAGAGTAGCTGAGCAGCATTATGGCTTAACGATGAGGTTCCTTTATCTGCTAAATTATAACTTGGACAATCATTTTTATAAAATGACAGGGAATAAAGTTGTGAGGAAAATAGCAAAGACGATTATTGAAAATAGCAGATGCAAATTATTAGTTGCATCTGTTTCGGGACGAATAGTATAGTATTGGGGAGGACAAGAGATAATTAGTATCTATTTTTTGTTAGTTCAATATTTAAATATGTTTATTTCGATTTCAATTAGACAATCTTTTATCGCTTTTTATCATAAAGTCAGGTGTTTTAGTCAAATAACATACGAGCATTCACCTAAAAATTATTTTAGAGAAATAACTCAGAATCTCTGTAATCAGGTATGGATCTTAACTTATATTAGACAATTCCAAACTTTATAGTTATGATATAGATCATTATTTGGCAAATCATGTTTCATGGTATCGTGTGTATGTATGTGTGCACAGGGGTTCCCCGTTCCTTTTCATTGCCTTAATGAAAGCATCTAGTGTCATCATTCTTGAAAGCATTCATATATACATTCAAATACTATCACGACGTTGAGTCAATTTATTATCTGTCTTTTCGTAAGGGCGACTATTGCTTTGTATTAAAATTTACAAGCGAGTCCAAAGAATGCAAAAACAAGAAGGGCGTGCTTTTTAGAGCCGGTGGGTAGTGTGCGCCCAAAGATTCCGTCAACGGACGATGTGCGCGGTTTCCGGACGTTCATCGGAGATTCCCCGGCCCTGATGTGCCCGGCACAGGGGTTCCCCGTTCCCCTGTACAGGTAGAAACCACAACACCGTCGCCACGAGCAAACGCGAGTCCTTCGGGATGACCGTTCGTCACGGGCGCGCAAGTTCCCAATTATAAACGGTATGATCAGAGCCGATCGGCAGCGTGAGGCCCAAGTTCCCGACGATCGACGACTCCAGGAGCTTCCGCACAACGAAGGACGGCTCGGTCACGTTGCTGTGCCCCGCTCAGGGTTTCCCTGTCCCCCTGTACAAGTAAGTCGCGCTTCACGAAAGTCGCTATGTATTTTTCTTTCTTTCTCTCTTCTTCTCGGGTCTCGTGATTCATCGCAGAGCCTGTGGGAAGCGTACGTCCGAAGTTCCCCAGCGTTAGCAATATAAACGGCCTCATCACGTCCACGGACGGAACTTTGCCGCTCTTGTGCCCCGCACAGGGTTTCCCGGTCCCGTCATATAGGTACTACATCATCAAGTGCCTTGATGTCACTTCGGTCTTAAAGCGAGCCTCACGTTGGTTCTCCATTAAGGAATTGCGATTAAATATTCCGTACTTGCGGTGAAGCCACTGGTAATTAGCAATGACGGTACATCGCGCGGCAATTCTCTCATTTCATACATCACCGTTTTCTAATTAGCGATATGGCCTTAATTTAATATTAATGCGTTTTAATGAAAAAGTTCTGACAACTGTATTAACGATAACATATTTTATTTTACGGTTTTGTGATTTCGCCTGTTTTAATATTCATTCTTTGTTTGTGTACTTTTTATATTTTTAATATTTTACATGCACTTTTTAAAAGAGGATATTATATTTTTATTACAATATAATATTATTAGGGAGAAATTCTCTCTGTTATATTTTGTAGAGAGTTACATGTTAAACGAAATCTACATTTGTAGCATTAAACACAGAGAGCATTTGTGTAGTATTAGAAGACAAAATCGCGTTACGTTACGTTTCTATCGCGAAAATTTAGAAAATACAGATTTAGTTCGAGCTTCAGGGGTCCCCCGTCCTTCTACACACAGACGATACCTCAACTAGTAATATGTACAGTGTATGTACTGTTCGATAATGTTTAGAGCCGGTTGGCAGCGTGAAACCGAAATTCCCGACGATAGACGACATCAGAGGATTTCGCATGATCAAAGGTGGATCCGCCACTTTGTTGTGCCCCGTTCAAGGGTTCCCTGTCCCGATTCAAAAGTAAGTCGAAATTTGTGAGGCTGTTTCGCGCGTCTCATTGTCGTCTTCACAATTATTCTCTTCTCTCCCGGGCTGCGACTGGCAGAGCCCGTAGCGAGCGCACGTCCGAAACTTTCGAGTACCGTCAACCTGATTGGAATTGTGACGAGGACCAACGAGAGCTTGCCACTTTTCTGTCCTGCTCAAGGATTCCCGTTTCCGTCTTATAGGTAGGGCTGATTAATAAAACGACGCGACGGTTTAAATACGATGACATAAAATCGAAAACTGTCATATATATGTTGTTTTTATAAATTTCTACAATACACATTTTTATAAATTAGAGACTTTAGAGAACTAGGAATTTGATACGATAAATCCTGACGCGATGTTCAAGAAATATTGATTCATGACACGGAATTGTACACAAACATCTGGTTAAATAATGAATTTCGAGCTGGTTATCACTTCAATGGCTTCAAAGGGTTCCCTGTCCCCTGGCATACATAAGTGGATCATTGTAACGTTGTCAGCGTTTCTGACACGTTTCCTTCCACTCTCGTGGTCTTTTTGTAGAACCCGTGGGGAGCGTACGTCCAAAGTTTCCGACAATGGATAACTCGCGGGGATTTATCTCGAACCAGAGAGACTCTTTGACGCTACTCTGTCCTGCTCAAGGATTTCCTGTACCGTCGCATAGGTGGGACAAGGTTATATCGCAGCAGATTTAGATTTTGTAATTAACGAAATTATATCGCGGGAGCGACAGAAAGAACACGAGCAACCGTGTAATCACCAAATTCAATTATTTTTAAAAATTGCAAGCATTTTTTAAATATATATATAAGTTTAACGAACCCATTTCTTTCTCTGACGATAAAAAATTGTTCTTTATTGTTTCGAAAATATTTATCCGTCATTTTAATAATATCTATCTGTAATAATACAATTGTTAATATGCCCTGTCTCAGCAATATAACGATTCTTCGAGGAAATAAAATAAAATTCCATTAATTTAAGTTACCGCATTATCGTCGCGACTGTACGATTGTAGATACGCGTTGTACGCTCGTGCTTTCTCTTTCGCTTTCTTGTAGAACCAGTCGCCAGCACAAAACCGAAATTTCCGATGACAGAGAACTCGCGTACGTACACAGTTCACTGCGATCGGCCGCTGACTCTCATGTGTCCGGCGCAAGCCTTCCCCGTTCCAGCTTTCAGGTATACAAAGCGCCCATGTCATAAGAAAGCGAATACGTATCTATAGAGCGACCGTATTCCGGTTGGTGCACGACGGCAATGCGGAATAATGTAGAAAAGACGAGGAAGGAAATTGCGGACGGATAGACGGTGTGCACGCCCTGTTCTCACTCTTCTCTTTTGATCTTTCAATGTCTATACGAATCAACTCACGTATCAATTTCCGGTGATTGATAAAATGTTCCACGATTATCATACGTGAAACATTTAAAACGTAATTTATTTATAATTTACTTCATAAACTGCATTGGATTTTTCTTTAATAAATAAATAAATTGAACTTTATTTAAACGCATATATTATTAATAAAGAAATGCCAGTCACATACAAATTATAATACATTACTGACAGTATGTATGTTGGGGTTTGTTAGCAAATATGTTATAATTTCGTACATGCGATTGGTAGCATAAGTAAAAGAGAGTAAATATCGTGTTTCTTTGGCATCTTCGAACTTTCGTAGAACCAGTCGCAAGCGCTCGCCCGAAATTTCCGTCGCTGGCGGACTCGCAGACATTCAAAGTGTATCTAGGCGGTGCGATGACGTTACTGTGTCCTGCTCAAGGGTTCCCCGTCCCATCGTACAGGTAAAGACTTCTTTTTTCTTCCGCGAAAAAAAAGGATCTTTTCCATCAGAACCGGCGTCCAGCACGCGACCGCAATTGTCCGGCTCGAGTGATCTTCAGCGATTTAGCGTTTCTTCGCAAAAAGGTGTTACCCTCCTTTGTCCTGCTCAAGGATTTCCGGTACCTTTCTATAGGTAGGCGTGCATTATTTTCGAAGAGATTTAAGAAATCAAATATTTTGATAAACTTTTCACGTTCTGTCTCTCGGCACCTACACGTTATTTCGTCAGGTAATTAATTTCTGAATTACTTGACATAATTTTACGTGATTTTTATTTTTTCTCAGGTTTTCTTATTCTTTGTAATTACAAAAGTTAGAGATGTTGTTACTACATCTCTAAAGATAGGCTAATTCTTATTTGCTCGTTATCAACACAGAATGTTTATCGTTGTTGGCGAAGGGGGTAAACCCTATTCCAGCATAGTTAGAGTAACCTGGCGCCGTCAGCTTTGTGCATATCGCACTGTCTAGCGTTCTGTTTTTAGAACCCGCGTCAAGCACCAAGCCTCAGTTTCCATCTGTAAACGACGTTGGGCTACGCGTTACAAAAGGCATGGGCTTTACGTTGTTATGCCCAGCTCAGGCGTTTCCGGTCGCCACGTATAGGTAGGTTGATGTATTGGTCGATCTCCCGCTATTGTCGCGAAGAGAGGAGAATCCGACGGAGAATATCTGAGGGCTTCTTCTCCCTGAGGCTGGCTACTCTGTCCCAGTATCGATTTCGCGTGTAAAACGAGATTTGCGGTTAATCTCAGTTTTCACTTTGTTTGCGACCAAAGTTTTAATGAATTCTTAACTAATAATGACCTACTATGTATTATAATTTATGTTTAATATTTTAAATTTATAATGTAATATTTCCAACATGAAAAAATTGTCGAATTTTGAATTTAATTCTATCCACTTTAACAATACGATGTATATATCAATAGATTGAGACTTTGCATTTGATTAGAAGTTTGATTTGTAGAACCGGTCGGTTTTGCAAAGCCCAAGTTCTCCACTGTCGATAAAAGCCGTACGTTCGAGATCGCGGAAGTCCAAGGTCTGACACTGCAATGTCCCGCCCAGGCGTATCCCGTCCCAGTCTTCAAGTAAGTTAGCGGTCGTAAAGTGCGCGGGGATCATCGATTTCCTACGGTCGAACGACTCGGTATTTGCTCGTTTGTATTTCTGGTTATGTAGAACCATTGTCGAGCTCGAAACCGAAATTAACGGCGATGGACGTGAAATCGACGAATCCGAGTGCGATATTGGGCTCCGTCGCGACTCTCTTGTGTCCCGTTCAAGGGTTTCCCGTGCCAGCATTCAGGTAAATTGCTCTTTAACTTCATATTCGTCAGGGCTATCCTCGCCATCTGTTTCGGGGTGGTCTTTGATTGCGCTGGTGGTGAGTGAAGTCATCGAGGACACGTCATGGCAGGTGATTATCCTCCCCAGTGTTTCACGACTGTTGCTGAGCACTGGATAGTCAATACAGCGCGCCTGATTGTCACGGAGTTACCTTGTCCCGGTATAGGGCTTCTTAGACGTTAAGAAGGATAGAATTAGATCGCGTTGTGCCATAAATATCATTTAGGAATTATCAGCAGAAGAAATTATTTCGTTAATTCGTAGCCGTCTATTTTATTGTTAGATATTGCAATTGTGGATTTTAAACAAACGGATGGAAATGTTGAATCTTCGATTTTGTATAATAATTACACGTAACGAGTGTTGAAGATTCACGGATCTGGTTCTTCTTTTGTAGAACCGGTTGCCAGTACGAAACCAAAATTTCCAATGACAGAAAATTCTCGCACGTACACAACGTACACGGTGCAACGTGAGCAACCTCTAACTTTACCATGTCCAGCTCAAGCATTTCCAGTACCAAATTACAGGTATATTGAATATATAAAGATTATCTAAATACACACTGTATATCGGTTAATGCGCGGCTACGGTACAGAAAGTGATTGAGTAAACACGAGGGAAAGTGGACATTAAAGGGCAGCAATCGATTTTTCCTTCCGGCTTAATCGTGTTCTTCTGTTATTCAAATTACATTCAGATCCCGCTTAATTCCTTCCTGTTCTCGGGTTTCCTTCGGCGCAGAAGTTTAATATCCATCGTTTTCTATCTTTATTCAGGTCTAATCAAATTTATATAGAAAATTACGTGTAATATAAATATTTTAGATATAAAAATGTCTTTTACTGTTTTTTAAAGTTGTTTTACTGTTTTGCGTTTTGTGTATTCCACATAAAGTTTTTAAGAGAAAATGTTTACTTTTTCGTGTATGAAGTACAATTATTTAAAATTTAATAATTATAGGTAATAAATTTTATATATTGGTTAAAATCTTAATACACTTTTTAGAGAGAATATTTTATGCTCTTCTTGTTTTTGAAATGTAACTATGATATTTGATCCAGTCTTACTTCTGGTTCTTCTACGGGATACCCAGTCCTAGCGTTCAGAATTTATCATGTCAGAACTTATCAATATCAACACGCGTGACGGTCTAACGTTTCCTCAATATAGAACCCGTGTCCAGCGCGAAACCAAAGTTTACGAATGCCGACATAAAAGTGGTGAGACCGACAGCGAGCTCTAGCGCGGTGTCGATGACTTGCCCCGCTCAAGGGTTCCCTGTTCCCATTACACGGTCAGTACCAGTCTCCGTGCCTAACAATGCTTATTCTCGTCCTCGTGCACCTCTTAGAACCGACGTCGAGCGCGAAACCCAAATTGCCGAGTGTACGTAAAGTCGAATTCATGGAAGCTAAGGCGCATGGTGCAGTGAACCTGATGTGCCCTGTGCAAGGTTACCCTGTTCCAATTTCAAGGTGAGACGTGAACACATTCTGTCGACATTCTTCACAATCGTACTAAAATAATTGGCATTTTAACTGTATGTTTAACTTTCAATACCGATTTACAATAATTTTCAATCGTGGGAGATTTTTTCCGATTTCTTAATTATCTAATTGATAATTTTCAAGAGAAAAATAATGATAATTGTCTTACTGTTCGCGATGTCGCGAACATGTTCGAGAGTTGCCGCGTAAACATGATCGTTTCCGTCACGTTGTCTCTCGTAGAACCGGTCGGGTTTAAATCGCCGATTTTCTCCACGGATGACACTTCTAGAGCCTATCCTAGACGTATGGGTACGGACGTGGTGCTTGCCTGCAACGCTCAGGGATTTCCCATCCCAATTGCCAGGTAATCTCCCGTAAGAGGTGCTTATGTACGCGCGGATCCAATTTTCGTCAATTTCAGAACCGATAGGCGCCAGATCGCCTAGATTAACGTCGGACGATTTAAGTCGTACGATCGGAAGACACGAAGGACAACCCATTAGTATTTTCTGTGCTGCCCAGGGAAGCCCTGTGCCGACTACTAGGTAATAGCTTTCAGATTCATAGTTGACAAAGGTTGACTGTGTAAAAAAAAATCGTTTCGTATCGATGTAGATGAGATTTCGAAAGAAGCAAAATCAATTTATATCGATCGACCAAGATCGAGCTTCGTTTTTTAGGGGAAGCCCTGTTCCCGCGCAATGTGTAGGAGAGTGTGTAGAAAGATAGTTTTCTAAGTAAATTAACATTCTTTAGAACCCGTCGGAAGCAAAGCACCCGCCTTCGCGGGTGACGCAAAGTTATCTCTGCCTCTGCGAAAAGCGAACATGGACGTTAGTCTACCTTGTAATGCTCAGGGTCATCCTTCTCCAGTATTTAGGTACGAGATTATTACAACATTATTAATTAATAAGGACGCAAGGGAGTGTTGTTAAAGCAATAATACTATTTTTAGCAAAGAAAGCTGCTAAATTCTATTTAATAGCCGTTCTATTAAAAAGCTAATTTAATAATGCATAATGCATAATTCGTTGTTAACAAGGGGAAGCCCTGTCCCCGCTTCAAATATATGAGCGAAAATTGGGTTTGTAGTAATGGCAAGTCGATATTCTTTAGAGCCTGTCGGAAGTAAGGCGCCTGCCTTTGCCGGCGAAGCAAAGATATCTTTATTGGCGCGGAAAGCGAATGCAGAAGTCAGTCTTCCGTGCAATGCCCAAGGCCACCCTCCTCCCGTGTCTAGGTACGATTTAATAAGGATTCAAGTAACATCGATCTCTCAAAGTGATAGTTTTATTTTACAGGCAATTTTCATTCGACTGTGAAAATCGTTCTTTGAATATTAAAGCCCAGAAATTATTTTAAACACGTTTAAAATACATACATGCAAATTATATGTATGTAATAATTATATTAAAACTATTAAAACGTCTTATCTTTGGCACTTTTATGTTATTCGCAATGTTACATTTATTACATAATGCGGAAGGAGCTCGGTTGAATTTTCTTTCACATCTTTCACGGAACAATCGCTACAAAAAGTCGACGAGGGGAACTCTGTCCGAGGGTTCAGTTATATAAAGCAATACGCATTTTTTCGTGACGTCCTTTATTCTCTCATTTAGAGCCGATGGGAAGTAAAGCGCCCGCATTTATTGGAGACGTAAAAACGTTCTCTCTCGTTCGTAACCGCGGGTTGGAAGTGAGCATGCTATGTAACGCGCAGGGGCATCCTATTCCTGTAACCAGGTACCGAATAATTGCATTGTTATTAACGATTTCAAGTCATGACATGCGCGCACTTTCTCTCTCGCAATTCAACACATCTTCGTAATACTATTATAATATATGGAGATCTCTAACGATTCCCAGTGTGGTTATTCGGATTTACTCGCTTTTGAAATATGCTGGAATCTGATATAGTGCGTGACGATTGCTTCATACCCCTCGATGTAATTAGAACCAGTCGCTACGAAGAAGCCGAAGTTCTCGAGTGAGTCAAAGCTGGCTTGGTACGATCGCGTTCGAGGAGACAATCTGACGCTGTTGTGTCCCGCGCAGGGGTTCCCAGTTCCCACGTATAGGTACATGCGCAAGTACTCTAAAACTCTTAAATAGAGCAATATGTGATTGTCATAGCATGCGAGGAGAGTTCTACTTAATTCTTTATCATACAATTAGAACCAGTCGCAACGAAGAAGCCGAAATTTTCGAGCGATGCAAAATTTTCTGGATACGATCGCGTTCGAGGAGACGATCTGACCCTGCTCTGTCCCGCGCAGGGGTTCCCAGTTCCCGCGTATAGGTACCTACATGTACATGAGCTGTTTAAAGCCGTAAAATAGAGCGATAGAGAATTCTTGCAGCATGCGAAGTTTCTTTTTATTTCCCGTCATTTAATCAGAACCAGTCGCCACGAAGAAGCCGAAATTTTCGAGTGACGCAAAAAAGGCCTGGTACGATCGCGTTCGTGGAGACGATCTGACACTGTTTTGTCCTGCGCAGGGGTTCCCAGTTCCAACGTATAGGTACATGCACGCAAGTACCTAAATTGTAGATAGAGCAATTGGTCATTCTCGTAGCATGCGAGGAAATAGTCTCACCTCTCTATCTCTCTACCTCTCATGTAATTAGAACCAGTCGCCACGAAGAAGCCAAAGTTCTCGAACGATGCAAAGCTAGCTTGGTACCATCGTGTTCGGGGAGACGATCTGACCCTGTTTTGTCCCGCGCAGGGGTTCCCAGTTCCAACGTATAGGTATACATGCACACAAGTACTAAAGCCGTAAACCGAGCAATAAGTGACTCTCATAGCATGATCGTGTCTGTCTATAAATTGTCAGAGCCAGTGGGAAGCAAAGCGCCGACGTTGACGGGCACTTTGAAAGGAGGTTGGATGAATAGCAAAGCTGCTTCCAGCGTTGTACAGTTTTGTCCTGCGCAGGGCTATCCGGTACCTTCGTTTAGGTAAATTCACGCATTCTTTAAAAATCACGGATATATTTTCTATTTTAATTTTTAGCGGTCTTATTTTCCATCAAACACGTTGGCTAAATGCATTTGCGTTTGTATCAATCTTTCAATCATAAGTTATCTTATTGATTATTCTAAAATTGGCACGAGTCACGTGGCTTCATTGATTTCGTATTAGTCGAAGAAGGGTTCCCTGTCCCTTTAGGGATAAAAAACGATTCTCTTATTGTTTACCGCATGTTTTTTTATACATTAGAACCTGTGGGCAGCAAGGCGCCTACATTTACGGGTGATGTGAAAGGTGTATGGATGGAAAAGACCAGAGCATCCAGTGTCGTATTACCGTGTCCAGCACAGGGATATCCCGTGCCTTCCTTTAGGTACATAGCTTCTATATATATCTTACGAAAAAGAACAACAAATTGCGTTTTATTGCGTTAGAATTGGAGATCACGAACCGTTATATAAATCAAGCACAAGTTATTGCTTCCTCGTTTCTTATTTTATCTCTAACGCGCCGTTTTCTGCTCCGATTTTCCGCTCCGTTTCTCGCTTAACGAAGGGGTCTCCTGTTCTATCAGAAAGGTTACATAAAAAACACGACAAGCATTCGCGTGGAGTAAAAATATCAGCTTGCTGAGCAATCGTTGCATAAATGATTAGAGCCAGTCGGAAGCAAAGCGCCAGCGATAAACGGCATCGTGAAGGGCGTGTTGATGGAGACCGCAGCGTGGTCCGCTGTCACAATATTTTGTCCGGCGCAAGGCTATCCTGTACCCTCCTTTAGGTAATGGCATGGAACGTAATTAGATCCGACAGAGTTGGTGTTAATTTAGGTTAAACTTTAAGCTGTACAAGATTTATCTACGTCAAAGTAAAATATATTTATTTTTATTTTATTATTTTTTGATTCGCGCGTTGGATTTGTTTCTATTTATTTTTTATGATGATAAACGCAATCATTCTTCTTTAAATCTGAATAGAAGATTAATAAAGCTCGAACATGTACATCTAACTAATACAGGAATAAGCACATATACAATTAATTTTATAAAGTCCGAGTTTGTTTATCATGCACGTTTGTAATTATTAGAGCCGATTGGAACTAAAGCTCCGGCTCTCAGCGAGTTAAGAGCTGGATGGTTGAAGAAAAGAGCGAACTCCAACGCTGTGTTGTCGTGCCCGGCGCAGGGATATCCTGTACCCTCCTTTAGGTAATAACACAGGAAGGATATAATTATAGATCCGATACATCTTGTAACACTTATATCTCTCAATCTAAAATAAATCGATTACTCTTTATTTTATCTTTCTCGCGCGCGGATTTTTTGGATTCAATTTATTGTTCTTAACAGTAGACGCGAGTATCGATTTGTTGCTTTAATTTGGATGAAGATTAATCTTAAATTTGAGTATTAGGTATGTACAATTAATTTTATAAAGTCCAAATTGGTTGATCGCATGAACGTTTGTAATCGTCAGAGCCGATCGGAACTAAAGCTCCGGCTCTCACAAACGAGATAAGAGGGGGATGGCTGAAGAAGAGAGCGGGTTCAAGCGCAGTATTACCATGTCCGGCGCAGGGATATCCTGTACCCTCTTTTAGGTAAAGTTACCGCAGTTTAATGAACACGTGTTGCGTGCCACTTTTTCTGACTCTCTCGGTGGCTTTTGTCCGCCAGAACCGGTCGGCAGCAAAGCGCCAGCATTGACGGGCGATTTGAAAGGTGGATGGAAGCAACGAAGGGCGGGCTACACGGTCATATTGTTCTGCCCAGCTCAGGGGCACCCTGTGCCCAGTTTTAGGTAAACTTTTTTAATGCAGGAATAAACGTGCAATCTTGAAAAAATCCGGAAGTCTTTTTTTCTAGAAAAAGAATAATTAATTTTTTTTATGAATAAACTCTTTCCTTTACCTCCGGTTTTGCTTGAAACACTTTTCGTTTTATGAATCGTCAGAGCCGATCGGAAGTAAAGCACCGGCGCTGATCGGCGAAATGAAACGCGGGTGGAAAGAGACGATCGCGAGATCCAGCGTGGTACTGACGTGCCCGGGTCAGGGCCACCCTGTGCCCAGTTTTAGGTAATGACCTTCTCGCGCGATTGCCTTTTCCGAGCGATTAAAATGTACTGTACATTGGTAGAACCGGTCGGCACTAAAGCGCCCTCGATTTTGGGGGAGAAGGGCAGTCTGATGGAAAGGCGCACCAATATACACATCGTGATTCTCTGCCAAGGGCAAGCTTACCCTGTGCCAGCGTTCAGGTAAATCACGTATAGGCGAATTATATCGATTGGAACAATTCTTTTCTCAATTGCGTCAGCAACGGTATTCATTCAGCCGGAAATAAATCGATATTTCAGCATAATTTCTTTATTTCTCTAATATGTTTGTACAAGAAAAGTCTGTAATGTTTATTTGCGTAAAGAACCGGTAGGCAGTAAGGCGCCTTCTGTCACGGGTGACGCGAAACGATGGCTGCGAACTAAATCGACGGCCGGATTCGCGATGCAGTGCCAAGCGCAGGGTCACCCGGTACCAGCGTTCAGGTACTTAGAGCGTGATTGTGCCCTTTATTGATTTGTGCGTCATTAGTGAGAGCTCACGGTGCTGACAGACAAGTTTATGGAAAGGCAATCCAGACTCGTTTTCCTCGATAGCTTTGCTTTCATGTCGGAAACGCGAGTTTTCTGGTGTACCTCTTTTAATTCGGAAATCGATCCATGCGATTCTTGTATTGCCAGAGCCGATGGGAGCGAAGGGACCGAAATTCTCGAGTGACGATCGCGTCAACTCGTTTATACGCGCCGCGGGAAGCGCATCGAGCTTGCACTGTCCTGCGCAGGGGTACCCCGTACCGTCGTTCAGGTAATTGAAAGAATGAAAAATTACCGGAGGTTATTAAGACGCGTGCTTTCTCGCTTCGCTTCAGAGCCCGTAGGATCGAAGGCGCCCGCCTTTCAAAGCGACGCGAAAAGCAGCACTTACGTAAGAAATGCGAAATCGTCGCTCGCGCTAACTTGCACCGCTCAAGCATCGCCACCTCCGACACACAGGTAACGTTGTTAACGAGCTGGACATAAATCACGTAATTTGGAGTCTAAACTAATAAAAACAGTTGCTGCAAAAGTAGAAATATTATACGATACACGATTTTATGTTTTTGAACTATGATCAAATGATAATTGCTCTTATATTTTATTTATATGAATTTGTGAATTTTTTTATCACAAAAAGTGATAATTACAAAGCACTTTTTAAAATTACATTTATACCCTATTATTCTCTTTTGACGATTTGTATTTTTAATTTAATTTTAATAAATCATTTAATAAGAAATATAATATATATGGCGGTGGCGCATCCTGTCCTGACTCGGATATAGTATTTATAAGAGAAATAACAAATTTTGTTTCCACGTTAGAGCCAGCAGGCCGTGTGTCTCCAAAATTTCCGAAATCAGCAAAAAGTGATTCATTCGAAGTGGCGAACGGTGCCGTAATAAGTTTATTGTGCGATGCACAGGCATTTCCTGCTCCCGCGTTTAGGTCAGTTTACCTATTATATGTTTAGTTAACTTTGTCTATATCGATCTATACTTTTTATCTTCAATTTAATTTTAGTTGATTTAATAAACATTGCACGGCGGTAGCGCGTTTTGTCCAGATACAGATATGTCATTTTAAGAAAAATAATAAATTTTGTTTCCACATTAGAGCCAGCAGGTCGTGTGTCTCCAAAATTCCCGAAATCAGCAAAAATTGATTCATTCGAGGTAGCGAACGGTGTCGTGATAAGTTTGTTGTGCGATGCACAGGCATTCCCTGCTCCCGCGTTTAGGTCAGTCCACTACTACATTTAATTAGCTTTGCCTATATTTATACTATACACGTAGTTCTTATTCTCAATCTAATATTAATAGACTATTTGATAAATAAAAAAACATTACACGGCGGTGGCGCGTTCTGTCCAGACGCGAATGTATTATTCTAAGGAAAATAATTATTTATTTGCGCGTTAGAGCCGGCAGGTCGAGTGTCTCCAAAATTCCCGAAAATGGCAAAGATCAATTCCTTCGAAGTGGCGAATGATGCCGAAATCAGTTTACTGTGCGATGCACAGGCGTTCCCTGCTCCCGCATTTAGGTCAGTCCGTGTATATATCAACATATTTTATCGGCATCTTTTGACATACATTTCACGTAACTTTTATTTTCTCAATCTATTTTAATAAATTTAAATGAAAACTGTAGCACGGCGGTGGCGCGTTCTGTCCTAATGAAAATATATCATGTTATAAGAAATAACAAAATTCGTGCGCATTAGAGCCAGCAGGTCGTGTGGCCCCAAAATTTCCAAAAACGGCAAAGTCCAATTCCTTCGAAGTGACGAATGATGCCGAAATCAGTTTGTTGTGCGATGCTCAGGCATTCCCTGCTCCCGCATTTAGGTCAGTCCATCGACATATTTAATTAGCCAAAATATTTTCGTAGAGTTTGCTGTTCTTGCCTATTCGATATAGCTCTTGTAACGTTATCGTTCTGTAGAACCCGTAAACGGTGCCAAGCCTAGAGTCGCTTCCACGTCTAAATATGACGTTCTCGCAAGTGTCGTCGGAGCGGCTGTAACAATGTTATGTCCCGCGCAGGGACACCCTCTTCCAGCTTATAGGTATTTACAAATATTACTGTATACTATACTGTATAATGGAGACTCTCTCTCCTCCGTTTTAATTTTATTCGCGCTTAAAGATATGTCTTCGACATAGCGCTCTTTCCTTGACGAAAGACAGCTTTGCTCGTTCAGACGACGCGTAGAATATCTCGACTCGTTTCATCGCCTTATTGTTTATGTATCTAGAGCCAGTAACTGGCGCAGCACCGAAAGTGCCACCGACAGCTAAAATAACTGTTCTCTCGGTCGCGTCGCGAACTGCAATGGCGATGCTGTGTCAGGCTCAAGCAAATCCACTTCCTGTCTTCAGGTACGCGATGCGTAAGCGCGATGCAAATGTTGGCTGTTGATAAGAGTTTTCTCGGGACGAAAATTAAATAAAAGACACGGTGCTTCTAAATAAAATTTATGCCCGTTGCAATATAAAAGTGCAATATAAATATGTGCGCATGTAGAAGAAGCCATTTATTCGAAATTCT
Source organism: Leptothorax acervorum (assembly GCA_035220615.1). Taxonomy (NCBI): domain Eukaryota; kingdom Metazoa; phylum Arthropoda; class Insecta; order Hymenoptera; family Formicidae; genus Leptothorax; species Leptothorax acervorum. The sequence continues at coordinate 719,256 of JASTWQ010001267.1, read as the reverse complement.
TTAAGAAAAGCTTTTCGAGAAAGGACTATTAGAAATATTGAATCTTTAGATACTGTTTGTTTTTTTAAGTTTTTGTTATAAAAGTCAGGAAACAATGATATTCGCTTTCACTGAAATTAGAAGTGCATCTTGCCGATCGTGTACTAATATTAGATTGAGGCATATATGTGAAGATATTGATTGATTCCGCGGTAGGTGAACCTCTCGCCCTTTTCGTTTTTAGAACCGGTTGGAAGTAGTCCGCCTCGATTGCCGCCTAGATCTAAATTTGACGAAATGATGAAAAATGAAGGACAAGCGGTGACGTTGCTTTGCGAGGCTCAAGCCAGTCCGTCGCCTTTGTTCAGGTGAGCAAGCTCGAACAATTTAAATCGTCACTGGATTACCATAATTTATTCAAAATCTATGTAAAATTATTTCAATTCTTCCAAATTTATCGATAATTATACCAAATTCTAACAAAATCGAATTAAAGAAATTTTTTAAGCAGGGTATACTGTACCTAATGTAGTTTTTGAAAATGTAAAACAGTTATCAATCGTTATCTTCACATTTTACCATCCGCAAACCCACGTTCTGCGTGCCGTGCGTCAACAATGCGCTTGATAACGACGACGATGACGATGATTATGGTGTAGCGTCGCGTTCCCCATTCTGCCCACTGTTTGCGCTATTGCAGAGCCGCGAGGCAGTGTACGTCCGAACGTACGAGACAAGGATATAAACGGATTGAGGAGGGACATCCTAATCGAACAGACGGTCGGCCTACCTTGTCCTGTTCAGGGTTTCCCAGCACCTGCATTCAGGTACAAGCATTCACAAGTCGATTGACGAGCCGCGATGCGAAATTATAATCGTATATCAGGCAATTTCGAAATGTAGACAACGTTTGTATATCTCATTTTAAATTGCGATACAACTGCGGGAAGGTCCAATTGAAGAAATAAGATGTCTTTTTCTACGTTAGTTCGTATTCTTGCACCGATCCCCTGCTTACAGAACCGACCGGCAATGTCAAGCCACGCATTGCTGGTGAACGTTACGAGGGTGGCAAATTAATAGATGTACCAAAGACGGGTATGGCGGCCTTGGACTGCGCGACTCAGGGTTTTCCTGTCCCATTGATGAGGTACATTGGCAAAGATCGTTGAAACACCTTCTTTTTTGTGTTTTCTTCACGATGCTATTTCAGAGGGTACAAATAAAATCGCTCCACGATCGTCAGGCAAGAAGTTCGGATTTGAAGTTGTCCTGGCTATTGATGGTCAGGATATCGCGTTGAGCCATTCGCTTCAGGGATACCCTGTACCTCTCACAAGGTAGACTTTATAGAAGTCTTCCTCCATGCGTGCCAATTTGTGTATATTTTTTTTCTCTGTTCTTCGTCATCGTCGTCGATAAAGCGAATATTTCAGCAGATTAAAATACATAGAATGCCCACGTGAGAATGTTCCCGATGAGCGATAGAGAGTGAGAGTCACAGATGGGCATTATTTAAGTTAAGAAGTTCGTGAGTTAACAATTTCGTGAATTCGGAATTAAGCTAAATTTAAGCGAGTTACATCCAACGTTTACCGCATAACGCTTGTGTTTGGCATTTAATTAAACGCAATCTAAACTCTACAGAAATTTCTGAGGCATTACATTATATTATTTAGATACTGCTCAGATACGAGCGTCATGCAATAAATAAATTGGACGTAAACGCATTGCATTCGAAATCATTCACCATCTGGCAAGATTGGCATCATAGTCAGGTGAGTAGATTGCATGCGAAAATTCTATCGACTTAAGCCAGGACGAACGCAATGGCGATAGGGTATGTATGTAATAAAACTTTTAGTGGCTTAAATTCAAACTTCGCGCAATTCCGGTTCCGGAGTTCAATTAAGAAATAGGGTGAAATCGAAACGTTACGAAGAGACGAAGTTCTCACACTACTTTGGGCGATCTATTTATTTCAGAGCCGTCTGGTCGTACTGCCCCAAAGGCGACTGGCGACGGCCTTAAGTACCGCGGGGTAGAGGGCGAGTCTCTGGCGCTGGCGTGTGCGGCACAAGGCTTTCCTGCCCCGATAACTAGGTACACTCCTCCGTATAGATATCTCTTCTCCCTGATTTGGATGTAGTCTCACGCTCCGCGGGGCACAGATCCTGTTATTCACTTTTAATATTTTCCATCCTTACCCTCTACCCCGTGTCGGGTGGCGGTACCGTAAGATTCGACAGGGGCAAGAAGAAAGAACGGACATGATTTTTTTTAATAAAGAGATAGGATAATGTGAAATCTAGAGAGGAAATATAGAAGTATTTTTAAGACCGTGAGAGAACGTGAGAGAAAGAGCGTATAAAGAACGTAGAGAAGGAGGAGGAGAGGGGGAGAAAACGAGAGAAAGCATACATTAGAGCAGAGCTTGGAAGAGGGGGCTGAAAAAAGCAGATGCTCTCGATTTTCATGCGACGACTCAATGATTTCGATGGCCTTTCAATTTCGAGTGTAAACTAAACACGGTATTATACATGAGTCAAACAATAGTGCTAATGACGAAATGTATATCCCTGATATCCGGGGCCAATCGGACGTGTTGGTTTTCAGTGCCAACTGGATCCTCCCCTCAACCCTCGAGATAAGTGACGGAAGCGCGACCTCGAAAAGGATGCGGGCCCTCTGCTCCCCCGGTATCCTCGGTGCTGATCCGGGTGGTCCGAGAGGGCGTCACCCGATCAATGGGGCGGTCAATGTTGCCCTACACCTGCACACCTCCAAATAAGTCCCACAATATTTGGCTGGTAAGTCCTTGCCACCTTCTCGTGCCTCCGTTCATCCGCTCGTATTAATTCATTCCCCCACCCTCTCTCTCTCTCACTTGTTCAAGAGATAAGGTAAAGAAGCGGATCGCTCGTTCATGTACACGTTGGGCGTGAGTGACTGAGAAGGATCGGGCCTTAATGTTTTTTCACGTCGTCCAATTGCACCATCGCCATTAAACGTACCGCCAGTTCACTACCACCATTTTTGCCTCCCTGCCCGACCCGCCTTCCACTCTCCGCCACCATTTGTGATTGTACATCCGACAATATCTCGCAACCCCCGTTTCACGGTTCTGGAATTGGTTAATCAATGCTGGAGAATAAATTTTCAAATGACTTTATATCGCGACATACCTATATTGCTACGTGTGAGAGATATTGTTGCTTAGAGAAGTATGAAAGTGACCCTGCACTAGCACCTGCCTTCAACAATCACATAAAAGAAACCGCTGCTATGATCGCTTGGTTACGTCATTTTATTGTGAATTATTGGCGTTTCTTTTTTACACTCCTCTTGCCTAATCAGCGACGAGCGCCGTTGCGAACAATCGCATATTACGAATCGATATCGAGTATAATCGTTCGTACTTGCTTTCACGCTGCAATTGCCCCTCACCTTCTCCCTTAGGGACATTATCGCGCCGAGAATCGACACGCGAATACCTTTTTACATATTCTTTTGCTTTTAATCTATTGTCGTCGCCATTGTCTTTATTCTTCTGTTGCGCCCCGCCTGCATCGCTTCTCGATCGTGAGGCTACAGTAGAAACGTCTTGTTTTATTCTTGACTTGTGATTTTGTTCTTGTATGAAATTATTTCGCGTGAGAGATGTAACACCGATAGATCGGTGGGAGAAACGGAAGGCCGTGCCCAGAGACGCCCAAAGCCCCGTGTATAGAATTTAAGGCATAGTAGCGTAGAATGGAGCAAACAGTGTTGTCCGTTATCATATTTATATAAAAATTCATAGTTTTGTGTCTCATTCTTATTCCGCTACCTATACCCCGTATAGGCCATTTGTCATAATAAAAATAACAAGAAAATATACTCTTCTAAAGGAGGATTATACGGATTTTTTATACAAGAATTTTATATATAAGCAATTCACACACATAAAAAATAAAATTTATAAATATTTAATATATAATTGGTATATTCTTGTTCCATTTTGCGATATAAATTTGTATAAGTGAATGCATAAAGGTACGGAACGAGCAGGGCTCGTTCCGGCATTGGCGCGAAAATCGGCAGTTTTTATCCTCTTGTTTCAGATGGTACAAGTTCATTGAGGGCACGTCGAGGCGTCAACCGGTCCAGCTGAATGAACGCGTACGTCAGGTTAGCGGCACTCTGATCATCCGTGAGGCCCGAGTAGAAGATTCCGGCAAATATCTTTGCATCGTCAACAATTCTGTCGGCGGCGAGAGTGTGGAGACCGTTTTGACTGTGACGGCACCTCTGACCGCTGAAATCGAACCGAGTACGCAGACCATCGACTTTGGAAGACCAGCGACCTTCACTTGCACCGTCCAAGGCAATCCGATCAAAACCATCTCCTGGCTCAAGGATGGAAAGCCCCTTGGATTGGAAGATCGCGTGCTGAGGATTGAGAGTGTGAAGAAGGAGGACAAGGGAATGTATCAATGCTTCGTTAGAAATGATCAGGAAAGCGCGCAAGCAACAGCAGAATTAAAACTTGGTGGGAGATGTGAGTAAAATTTTTATCATATTTTCCTCCGATTATTTAATTAAATTAGTAATAAGCATTTTTACTAGTTGTAACAATGTTAATATTATAAATGGATTTACTATATTTGTAATTAATTAAAATTTCAATTCAATTAAAATTTAATGTTACTTTTGAGATAAAAAAATTTTATAAAGAATTTTTTTTATTACACCCTGTAAATCTTGTTGAAGTGATACATTCGTAAATGAATATAAAATCATTAATTAGAAGAACTGGTGTCGCGAATATAAAAAGTAACGCTATGATCGTCAATGGAATTATCTTTTCATCTCTTTGATTATCGACAGTCGAGCCCCCGCAGATCCGTCAAGCTTTCGCCGAAGAGACTCTTCAGCCCGGACCGAGCATGTTTTTGAAGTGTGTTGCCAGCGGGAATCCCACCCCCGAAATTACCTGGGAACTTGATGGAAAACGGTTGTCGAACACCGAGAGACTGCAAGTGGGACAATACGTCACGGTCAATGGTGATGTCGTGTCGCATCTGAATATTTCGAGCATTCATACCAATGATGGTGGTCTCTACAAATGCATTGCTGCGTCAAAGGTTGGTTTTTGTTTTTAATGAAAATATGTAGAAATTTCTTATTTTAGCTTTATTTACCAATTATTAATAAACAAACATTTAATATATATATTTTATATGTAATTTTTTTCTTTTTGTCAGTAAATTTGTTTTATCAATTTAAATCTTCTGAGAACTAAATGTGCAATGCGTAATTTTGTCACAGGTTGGAGCTGCCGAGCATTCCGCCCGTCTCAACGTTTATGGTTTGCCGTTCATTCGTCACATGGACAAGAAGGCCATCGTTGCTGGGGAAACTTTGCGTGTCACTTGCCCTGTTGCTGGATACCCGATCGAAAGCATCGTCTGGGAACGAGACACCAGGGTCCTGCCGATCAACCGAAAGCAAAAGGTCTTCCCTAATGGTACACTCATCATCGAGAACGTTGAACGAATGAGCGACCAGGCGACCTACACTTGCGTGGCACGCAATGCACAAGGTTACAGCGCACGTGGAACACTGGAAGTTCAAGTCATGGGTAAGTTCGACACTTTATTTTCTTATAACATTCCTTCGCATAATATAATATTTAAATTTTATAACAAATATTAAATCTTCACTTTCTCTCTCAGTACTATAAAGTTCGGTAATATCTTAAAAGTTAAAGAATTTTTGACATTTAAAAGAACCAAGTTTTAATGAAAAACTTGTTTATGAAAATTTGCTATGATTTGAATGTAACATAGAATATTTGTGAATCAAAGAGAAATTTACTCTCTATCGTTAGTATAATAATCCTATACATTTAGTATAAATAACGTTAATACACGCAGTAATTGAAACGCGCAAAACGATTAATCAGTGTTCTATTTAGCAATTAATTGTTTACCAAATGTGTTTTCGTAATAATTTCGAAAACAAAGCATATATTTATATTTACAGCTATCGGCCAACAAACCGATCGATCAATGAGATAGATATGTTAATGATAATATTAGAATAGCAAACGTTTATTTGCAGCTATTCTCTTTACAGCGGATTGTCGTGTCTGTTATATAGCCACCACTAAACTTTATTATGTCGCACCGTCCCATATTGATTGTGATACCGAGCCGGAGGTACCGGCGAATTGTTTATTGAGGGTGTCGTTCACGCGTGTAGGGAGAACGTGTCGTAGATTCTAAAGGGTGCGACTGTAGGACACGGGCACGGATTCGGAAACGCATACGGACGATCCTGTTGACGACCATTTGATAACGTAGAGCAAACGTACGTCGATCCACAGAGAGGACACGCATTCGTGGAAAGTCTGGGAGTTGGTATGGCGGTGGCCGATTGAATCGTTAGTAAGAAAATTCTGAGATGCGCTTGTTTTTCAATTCAGATCTCTTCTCCCATCGCGCGACCGTCTCGCAACAAATGTCATGTGTCCGTGCGTGTTATAGGCATTGTTTCATGTTGAGATAAGATATCAAGTTTTCCCGCGGCAATTAATATCGAATTTACATATTTAGGACAAAATCAGACTTCAACGTTCTGTTAATTGAGAAAGAAAATCGTACGTCTTCAATGCGAAAGTCGCACAGTTTGAATAGTTCCGCTGAAACTCAAGATTGAACGTAACATGTCTATGATATCCACGAGCGTGGCACATTGACATAGGCCGCGTATAATCGTATACATCCATACATCGCTCCTCCATCTTCAGTGCCGCCGGTCGTTCAGGAGTTCACGTTCACGAAGCTACCGATGAACGCCGGGGAATTTGCGAATCTGCAGTGTATCGTGTCGAGCGGCGACCTGCCATTGAACATACGTTGGAGCTATCCCGGAGAAGAGATGGGCGGTTCCTCCGGCGTACTCGCGAAGAAGGTCGCGGATCGCGTTAGCATGCTTATGATCTCGGTCATCACCGCGAGACACGCGGGGGAGTACGTTTGTACCGCCGAAAACGCGGCTGGAACGGCGTCCCACTCGACCGTCCTCACCGTCAATGGTTCGGGATTATCTGTTCCTAGAGAACACAGTCTTTTTTCAGTCATTCTTCAGTTGCGTTTTGTCACCTTCTATCTCGTCCCTTGCACAGACCCTGCAAACAGCACCATAGTTGTTCCCCCCCCCCCCCCCCCGTTTGTCACGTCTCCTCCACGTCGATGTTGTTGAATCCTCCGTCTACTACTCTACTTGAATCCTCCGAAAGCTTTAATGCGACCATTCGATGGGTATAGTTGACTAACGCACAGGTGTCTGCTAGAATCACCACGAGAGTAATCCATGATTTCGCAGACGCCGCTGCATCCTTTTCGGTAATGAAGCATGATATTTTATTTGACGACACCCTTTAGTCGGGCCGCAGCTTCTACCAATCGCTTTCAATGCCGAGATCGCCAATTGGGGAGACTCCGTGTCCGTGCCCTGCTCGATCCTGAAGGGCGACATGCCCATGGACATATCGTGGTCGTTCGACGGCGTGCCGATCGACACGTCGAAAGACACGGGTATCACGATCACCAAAATCAGCAAGCACTTGAGCACCCTCAGCATCGACGGCGTCTCAGCACGCCACGCCGGAGAGTACGCCTGTTCCGCGTCGAATCTAGCTGGTTCCGTCAGTCGATCGACAACTTTGACTGTCAACGGTATGACCCTAATCCTCTCCGCACGGTTCCCGTTACAATTATAGGCTCGCTGTATATAACTATATCGTCACGAACCTGAAGTACCCCTTATCCATCGAGTCACCTACCATCCTTGCCGAAAGATCTCTTGACGAAACAAGATACATATTCCACCGCCATACCAACTTCTAGCAGTCTATGTCGCACTTGACTGAAACGGTCGTCATAATCGAGACACGTAAAAGATGCTTCCGAATTGCGCGATTAGGAGATTCCCGATATATCGTGTCACGAACCGATACTTGCTCTTTCTTGTCTCGTTTCTCCCAGTCGCTCTTTCCAGTTGCCCCGCAAATACTGCCTTTCGCTTTCGGGGATGAGCCGGCCAGCTGGGGCGAGCTGGTCTCAGTCACCTGTTCCGTCACGAAGGGCGATCAGCCTATCGAAATAACTTGGACTTTTAACGGAACGCCGATTGACAGTCGCGACTCCGACGTAGTAGTAGCCAGCACGAACCGAAAGAACAGCGTCTTAACTATCGAATCAGTCGCGGCCCGACACGCCGGCGATTATACCTGTACTGCGTCCAATCGCGTTGGTGCCACGACACATACGGCTCATCTGGCTGTAAACGGTACATGCAATCGATTTTCACGGAAGAAATGAATGTTCGTCCCATCTCTATCATGCATCTTCCTCATTTTCCTGAAGCATCGTTCAAGCGATCGATTATATCGTAGCTGATCACTAAACACTTATGAACACGAAATACACAGCTCTTTTCATACCATTAATTAATAATTATTTTTTTCTGTTACAAATATTACTAACAATCTAATAATATTAAAATTTTACTGTGTGACATTTTTATTTCTTCTTTCTCTTTTGTTACTAAAATTATAAACCTATACAAAAAATTTTTTACTTATATAACATCACTTATACACGAATGTGCCTTTTTTTTTATCCTTTCGCTCTTTCACATTTTCTGTCTCTCGTTATATTCTCCCATCTGTGCTGCCGTGTCGTTCAGTCGCGCCACAGATCCTTCAGTTTTCCTTCGGCGACGATCCTCTCAACTCCGGCGAGATGCTGTCGGTCTCTTGTACGATCGTCAAGGGTGACTTCCCCGTAAAATTGATGTGGACCTTCGACGACATCCCGATCGACTCGAGTCGGCCGGACGTTAATATCGTGACCAATAAGAGGGTCAGCTTCTTGAGCATCGACAGCGTGGCGGCGAGACATGCTGGAAGATACAAATGTACTGCGACCAATGCCGCCGGATCCGACAGTCACACCGCTGTACTCTCGGTGAACGGTACCGCGCTCGTATATATAAAAAGAAACTTACTGGCCTTACACCTGTATATATACAGTTTCGTTATCCTTTTGTAACTTCTTGTGTCTCCGCAGTAATATATCAATTGAGTAATCACCGCTCTTCGCGCTCACTGTCGTCGTCAAAACGATAATCCTGCACAACGTAAAGCACTTCTACAGCAGCGAGATTATCGTCAGAGACGACGATATACGGTCCATCCCGCAGTGACAGCGAAACGATGGCCCATGTATCTTTTTTTCTTCTTTTCTTTTTTGTTCTCTTTTTTTTTTATTTGAGTCTTTTCCCGTATCGCTTCATAATGTATCGTTACAATGTTGTTCGATGTCCTCTATTGAAGTGTCGTTCCTTATCCTTCCCCGATCTTCCCTCTGAAGATTCAGAAGTACTGTTTTATGAGTCGTCCAATTTGGTTCTGAATTTGACTCGGCGACATTTCCCGTTAACTTGCCGCGAGTGCACAGGTGCCACTCCGGAAGCTCCCACGTGTGATTCACGAGTGTGCCCTTCGCGGTTACAGTCGCACCGCAACTGGCACCTTTCACCTTCGGTGATGAAGCTGCCAATGCGGGAGAGATGGCGACCGTTCAATGCGCCGTGATAAAAGGCGACCTGCCTATCGACATAATCTGGTCGTTTAACGGGCGTGTGATCGACATCGCGAATGGCGCATTCGACGAGCACAATTACGACAATCCCGACATAGTGATAAGCAGGAGTAGCAAACGGGCCAGCCAACTGACGATCGAATCGGTAGCCGCAAGACACGCGGGCGAGTACTCGTGCACTGCGAGCAACACGGCCGGGACCGCTACCCACTCTTCGGTTCTTTCGGTGAACGGTACGCTTATCCAGTTTGAATCAATGACGGTTGGGTGGTTGGTTGGACGCACGAAATACCGGGTTTATTGCTTCTCTTAGCGCTTTGTGGCACCCAGGAAAGATTGCGTGTACGGTAATGCGTCGCAGCTTTGAGATGTAACTGATAACGATTGGTAGTTGAGTAGAAAATGTCAATGAAATATCAATAGCATTTCTTTGTTCGGGTCTTTCTCTATCGGCAAGCTCTCAAGCAAATTGTACCTCAAAAAAGAATCGTGAAAGACCCGGAAAGCCAAGATTTTTACGTTCTGGAATTTTTGAGCTCTTTCTCACGCGTTATTCCCTTGTCCCACTTCCGGTTGAGTTTGAAGTAGCTTCTCTGTGATCTTGACAGTACCGCCGCGCATCGCCCCTTTCGAATTGGCCGACAAGGCGGTGAATTGGGGTGACGCCGTCTCGGGGGTCTGTACGGTGGTTAACGGCGACACCCCGTTAGAGATTACATGGGCGTTAAATGGAATGCCTATCGAGGAGAATCATCGAATATCCGTGACCACTACCAAGAAGAACAGCCTGCTGTCCATAGATTCTGCGAGCCCGAGTCACGCGGGCATTTACACTTGCGTTGCCTCCAATGCTGCCGGCGCAATCACTTATTCCGCGGAGTTGACAGTCAACGGTATCTACGATAATCGTTAGAAAAGAATGTTGGTCTTGAAAAATCGCTCTTCCCTCTTATTCTCCTATTCCATTCCTCCGATCGAAACTTGCGCGCATAATCGAACGTCTAATGGAAAGAGTTAACGGCAACAACGGCAGCTATTCTGACAACTCTATTTATTTCCTCTTCCTCTTCAAATCTTTCTCTAGTCTCGCCGCGTCAGGTAATTACGTTATCAAGAAGATTGACGGTTTATACAAAAAAAAAGAGAAAGGGGAAAAAACACATAGAACCCGTTGCAGTCGCACCGCAAATCGCACCGTTCGCTATCGCCGAGGAACCAGCCAACTGGGGCGACTCCATTTCCGTGGTGTGCGCCATCCTCAAGGGTGATTTACCGATCGAGATCACGTGGGCGTTAAACGGCGAGCCGATCCGGCCAGATCGTTCGGACGTTAATATCCTGGCGACGACGCGGAAGAATAGCATCCTCAGCATCGAGTCCGTGGCCGCGAGACACGCAGGAGAATACACGTGCTCGGCGTCGAATAAAGCCGGAGCGACCAGTTATTCAGCGACTTTAGCTGTGAACGGTACATCTCGTCTGAGAGATTCCCTGCGCATTATATCACTTTATTTCCCTTTACATCCTATCATCGTTCATTATCCGTCATTATTCTCCCTCCCTCCCCCTAAAATCATCGTCTATGGTCAATCGCGGTCTTCAAGGCGTCGTCAGGTCGCAAAGACACGTGCTATTGTACTCGTGATTGTCAATGTTACGTCGGCAGTTCGCAGTAGATTAGCCGCTGACACGATCGGTCATTTGTCCACTTTAGTTGCTCCGGAGATAGCGCCTTTCGTACTCAGTGAGAAGCCGGCGAATTGGGGAGAGACAGTCACCGCGACGTGCACCATTTTGAAGGGAGACCAACCGATACAGATCGAGTGGGCGCTCAACGGCCAGCCGATCTCTCACGATTTTTCCGATATAGCGATCGTCACCAGCAAACGCGTCAGCCTGCTCACGATCGACGCCGTTACGGCTAGCCACGCCGGAGAATACACTTGCGTAGCCACTAACGCTGCTGGTGGGACGAGCTATTCCGCTTCCTTAGCCGTCAATGGTACCATATGACGTTCTTCGAAGTTATTATTAATTCTACAGTGCATGTATGAGTCGTCCACTCATGTAGCTTGACACTGATACTACTCGCACCCTTATTCCTTCAAGAGGTCCTCACGTTCCTTCACATTCTCAGGTCTGACGAAAGTGACAAGCTGTGCTCATGACATCGCAAGATGAAGAGAGAGATTCAAGTATACATGTCATAGATTTTGCTATCTATTACAATTGTATTAAGCTTAGTGATATAGTATAATTAAATATGGATCTGGCGAAAAACGGCATTTAAAGTTTGACGAAAGCAGAATAGGGCTATAATTAAGACACACGTCTCTAGTTGCCCCCGAAATCATGCCGTTTGTGATCGGCGAGGAACCGGCGAATTGGGGTGACACCATTACCGTAACTTGCACGGTATTGAAGGGCGATCACCCGATCCAGATCGAGTGGGCACTCAACGGCGAGCCAATTTCTCGAGATCATCCCGACATATCGATAGTTAGTACCAGCAAGCGCGTCAGTCTGCTTACGATCGATGCCGTGACAGCACGCCACGTCGGGGAATACACCTGCACGGCTAGCAACGTTGCTGGTGGAACGAGTTATTCCGCATCACTGGCCGTGAACGGTATAAAGGTCTTCCCACGTCTTGTGTTTCGCGTAGCTTTTCTCGCCCTATCGTGCATGTGCAGAACGGTACATCACTCCCACGATTTCCTTCAATCCCTTTCTTTCGTGCGAAAGCACGAAAAAGAATATTACCAATTTGATGCTGACAAATCTCGTCGACAATCCTTCCCTCCTATTTCAGCGATATTAGGAACAATTCAGACGTTGAAAGAATTGATTCTACGAGCAGGATTGTAATGCTTCTCTCTAATCCATTAATTATTATAAGTCCAATATTTATTCTTTATTACTTTAGATAAAATTGAATCTAACGGTTGTGCAATTTATCTCTGACTGTTTGTTATTATAATATTATAGTTGCGCCGCACATAGGGCCTTTCGCGATCAGTGACGGACCGGCGAATTGGGGTGACATGGTTTCAGCAACGTGTTCCATTATGAAAGGCGATTTTCCCGTAAAGATCGTTTGGACGTTTAACGGCAAACCGATTAGTTTGCACGACTCGGATATCACGATTACGAATATAAATAAACATATGAGTGCCCTCAGCATCGAATCCGTGGCCGCGAGGCACGCGGGCGAGTACATGTGCGTAGCTACGAACAGAGCCGGCAACGTCAGCCACTCGACCATCCTCGTTGTCAACGGTACCTACATATCTCCAGAAGCACACATGCACGTCAGCTAAACGTATAGCACTTGCCTAATCCATCTCACTGCGATTCATAGTTCATCATAAACCCGCTCATCGCATTGTCTTAATCTCATGATACGACCCTTGCTCCTAATCGCTCGTGATCGCTCCCGACGACTGTATCGCGAGGACCGTAAAGATCGTGATAGAATCGCGAGGGGATTTCACCTACGGGGATGTTGTTTACCGTGCTTCTCACGCGCGATCCGCGATCGCAGTTGCTCCGCAGATCTTCCCGTTCACGTTCGGCGACGAGCCGGTAAACTCGGGCGAGGCGATCTCGGCGACCTGCTCCATTCTCAAGGGTGACTTCCCGATGGACATTACCTGGGCGTTCAACGGCGAGCCGATATCCGCCGAGAGTACAGATCAGTTCTCTATCACGAAGGGCAAGCGCCTCAGCGTCCTGTCGATCGATGCTGTCGCGGCTAGACACGCCGGCGAGTACACTTGCACCGCGTCGAACAAAGCCGGAGCCTCCAGCCATACGGCCGCTCTAGCCGTGAACGGTAACAGCCGCGCGCATGTATACACGAGCATATACGCGACAACGTCTCGACTGTTCTTCCTTCACCGGGCGAAGACAAAACCGTCCCTCCTTTTCATTATCCCTTTCAACCTCTTCACCCGCGTTCACAGTCTTTTCAACATTCCCTTTACACTTCGTCGAACACGGGGAGTACGATGAGGACGCGTCTACAGCTGTCGTCTGGTCTTATCGCGCATTCGTGATAACCGCGGAGATTTTGCGCCCCGCTATTCTATCACGTTGTGTTAGCAACAGCATTACAAATATTCTCTCATTGAGCTTGACTATCTTTCTCGAATTTGAAACTATTTATAATATTATTTGTATAGAAGAAGACATATATAGCGATAGAAATAATGAGACAAATATGAAAAATGTGAATTGAATCGCGATTAGAACAACGTTTTTCCACCTAATATCTTCCAACAGGCATCTTTGCGACAGTTTTTCTCGTGTACTGGCACTGTCAGTTACCGGTACGTAGGTGTTCGAACTCGACGGGTTTGTCTGTGAATAGGTTTGTCATATTTTGGAAAATCGTTTTCAGTCGCTCCGCAGATAGCACCGTTCTCGATCAGCGACGAGCCCGCGAATTGGGGCGAGGCGGTCTCGTCGGTCTGCACGGTCGTGAAGGGAGACTTGCCGATCGAAGTGTCGTGGGCGCTGAACGGCGAACCTATCACCAAGGAGAATTACGGAGATATATCGATATCGAGCACCAGCAAGCGAGTCAGTCTAATGACAATCGAGGCCGCGAGCCCGAGACACGCCGGGGAGTACACTTGCACAGCCTCGAATGCTGCCGGAGCGACGAGTTACTCCGCTACCTTGGCTGTCAACGGTACTGGCATTGCATTGCATGAAGTGCCTCGCTACGATTGAGAGATTGAGTTTGGGATTCTGCCTGCAAGCATAACTTAGACGAAACTGTTCTCCTATCCTCGCGTAACAGCGATAACACGGCACACCCCTTTAAAACCGTCCCGTCGCGTGAGGTATAATTGATAACGTACGAACACGAAGATTTAGTAAAGACACGTACCTAAGATTATTAAGGAAGCGATGGGAACGTTGAAAGCGGGGTACGTTTGCTCGACGATGCATATATAATTCTATTCCAGATTCTACGAGTTTGGTTGATTAAAACAAAGGGTTTTTATATATTGTTATATATACATTTATTGATTACACTTTCTGCGATTGTTTTCAGTCGCTCCGCAAATCGCTCCATTTTCTATCAGTGAAGAACCGGCTAATTGGGGCGAGCAAGTTTCCGCAGTGTGTAGCATTTTGAAGGGTGATCTACCGATCGAAATACGGTGGAGCCTCAATGGCGAAATTATTACGCGTCTCACTCATCCGGACGTGATAATCACGAATACCGGGAAAAAGACATCCCTCCTGACCATTGAATCTGTGACTGCCCGTCATGCTGGCGAATATAGCTGCGTCGCAAGCAATCTGGTCGGATCCATCAGCCGTTCCGCCATTTTATCGGTCAATGGTATTTAAAAAAAAAAAAAGTCGCATGTCAAGACGTAGTGTCATTGCCAGCACTTAATCCCGCAAAGTATTTCGAAATCTATCCTTCCCAACAACAAATTCAAATCGCTAAAGCTATCGGTACCAGAATCTCTCCTTGGATATCGATCCATATCATGAAAAACCTAAGCAACCTTCAATTTTATTCCCCTTGTATCTTACGTTTTATGCTGTTTCAAAGAAAAATCGCAAAAGCTGCTCGTTCCTCATGTTTTTCGACTCTCAAGGTTAAAAAATCCTAGTGTGTATTCATCGGATTTCGCAGAAATACTACACGTGACTTTCTCATATTTCTCGAGTCGTTATGCTTTATCTTCTTGTTCGTATCGCAGTCTCTCCACAGATAGCACCGATCTCCTTCGGCGAGAATCCCGTTAACGCCGGAGACCTGGTGTCGGTGCAGTGCGTGGTGACCAAAGGCGATTTTCCTCTGGAGATCACATGGACCTTCGACGGCCGTTCCATACAATCTTATCATGGCGACGTGATCGTGTCCGATACCGGAAAGCGCGTCAAACAACTGACCATCGAATCGGTAGCTGCGCGACACGCCGGGGAGTATACCTGCGTTGCTTCAAACGCGGCTGGATCGGTCTCCCATTCGGCCATTTTGGACGTGAATGGTACACCTTTCGACAAGTCTATGGCCGCGATTCGCATTTCTGTATTTAGCCACCTTTCATCCGAATTTATTCCTAATATGATTTATCCACCCCTCGAGGCCTCGTCCCCTTTTTATATTTTTATTCCACGTCGTTATTTTTCTTTAAGTTTCTTCGCTTTTCGTATTACTCGTAGCACGACGTGTGTCTGTGTTCTCTAGAGCCCGTCACTTTAGTCATCGAATGTTGTTAATAAACGTGACATTTTTTCTCAATTCCCTTGGTTACACATGCCTGTTCTCTCTTTTGATTTTATTGTTAATTAGCATCGCAAAACATACAGTGTCATACAATACAAAGAACGACACGCTCGCCATAACACGGATCTTAAAGCGGGAGCAAGAAGAAACGAAGAGAGGACGAAAGGAGCGAGGACGTTTCGCGAGATAATATGACTTCCCGTCGTCTCGATTTGATAATCGCGCTGCTCCGCCTGTGCTGATCTAGCCCTGCGGCTTCAAGACTCTTTCTCTCCTTTTCTGATCTCTTTCTCTTTCTCTCTTCCAGTCATTCCGAAATTATTGCCATTCTCGTTCGGCGAGGAGCCGCTTAACTCGGGTCAAGTAGTAACGGTACCCTGCGCAGTGGTCGAGGGCGATCCACCCTTGCAGCTCCGTTGGACCTTAAACGGTCATGCGATCTCGCCGCATTCCGGAATCTCGATCGTGGATCTGGGCGGACGCGGCGCCATACTGAGCATAGGATCCGTCCAGGCGACCCATGCTGGAACGTACACGTGTGTCGCGGAAAACCTTGCCGGCAGACACGAGCTCTCGGCCGATCTCATTGTGAATGGTGCATACTGATCCGCAAGAATCTACCTCGATATTTCGTTGAGTCCTGCGAATTCTCCTTCCCCTTATCCAAGCAGTTTCCCCCATCCGTCGTCCTAGACCGCCGCTTCTTCCCGTAGATACTTGTTTGATAAAAATCAATTTCCGCTCAAATATCCCGTCGCGCTCTCACCGATCCCCGTGCGATAAAGTTTAGGTTGCGATCGCGATGCATTTTTGCGGATGCGGCCAGGACACGAGAGCAGGCTGTTACGATTATGAGAATAATCGGGCTAATCGTGCCCGGTGGTATCGCGTCTTAGATCTCACGCAGCGCAGATTCGCCTCGATAAGCGGGCCGTTTATTCTCGCCCGCGTGTCTCTCTCTTTTTCTCTCTCTTTCTCTTTGTCTATTATTGCCTGTTGTCTCTAGTTTCTGTCCGTTCTCTATCTTCCGGCAGTCGCTCCACATCTGCAGCCGTTCGCGTTCGACGAGGCCAACTCCGGCGATCTGATAATCGTCCATTGCGCGGTCGTGAAGGGGGACACGCCGATTTTGCTCAAGTGGTTGTTCGAGGGTCGCCATTTAGAGGTAGGCGACGGAGTGGGTATCACCGCGTTGGGGGATAGAGTCTCGGCCCTGACGATACCCGCTGTTAGGGGTGAGCACGCCGGGGAGTATGCTTGCGTCGCCGATAATCCAGCGGGCAGTGCTCGGCACAGCGCCCATCTGAAAGTGAACGGTACAGAGAAAACGAAACACACGATCACAAAAGCATCCAGTAAAACAGAAAACAAAATAAAAAAAAAAATATATATATATATACATATATTTTCTTTAACACAAAGCGAAACCGCGCGGCATGATGATGGTGTTTAACGGGCGTACGCGTAGTGAGAGTACCACCGTTTTGTATGCGTGTTACTATTTGAGCGGAAAGCAGTGGTACGTTTACCCTTTTATTCGGTTGTAGATTTTTATATATTATATTTATCTATCAGTAGAGCGTTTAAATATGTTAGATTTACGACCCTTGCTGCCGCTTAACGTACGTCGTAAAAATCTCCAATCTGTCTGTCCTAACTGTTGTGATGATATTATTACGAGATATGTGTGTCTGGAAATCTGCATTGCTCGACGCATACTCCTCCCTTCTATCTATAGAGAGTTGTCTTCCTTGTAACGAGGTTAAACTATTTAGCTGATTCGCATAGGCGAGAGTAGTTTGCGCCCACGACTTGTTTGAATCGAGGTACGAGGCGTCGATTACTACGAGATGAGCCGTGTCTCCCATTCTCTCCCGGCCCAGAACTGTCTCTCATTCTCTGTCACTCCGCATCCCTTTTCTCATCTCGATAGCTCGGTTCCCGAAGTGTTATCTCATCAGTCGATTCAATCGAAGGGAATTGTCAGTCTCGATTATTCCATGTAATTAATTTAGCGCCATCGATTATTTGTCGTGCAATCTACGGGGAATAACAGTACGCCGGATACAAATGAGAGGCAACGTTAGATTCTTGGACGGAAGAGCGTATTACAGAAAACGAAACACACAGACGACGACGACAGACGATCGACACGATCGTTCGCGTCGATCGCGAGGGAACCGGAAATGAGGAAATCGTTATACGGGAGCATGGATCTATCTGCCGTTCCGTTGCAGTCCTGCCACGGATCAGTCCGTTCGATTTTGGAGACCGACCGATCTATGCCGGGCAGGCCGCCCAATTGGCATGCATGGTGCCGATAGGCGACACGCCGATCGAGATCGCCTGGACCCACGAGGGCGAAGCGTTGTCGCAGTTCATGGGATTCAGCGTCGGGAAACTCGGCCCACGGACGAGTATACTACTGATCGAGCCGGTAACACCGGAGCACGGCGGACGTTACGCGTGTGTCGCTAGTAATCCGTCGGGCAGGGTGATCCACGAGGCAACCTTACGAGTCCACGGTTAGGTCCAGAGTAAAAAACGGAGCACTGAGAATGACATGACGTTGATAATTGATAATGATGGTTGAGCGAAGTTTCGGAATGATAAAAAAAAAAAAAAAAAAAAAGAAACGCGGCCGCGCAGGTCCCACGCGAGTATTTGAGTGCAGGCTTGATTGGTTGCATCTTATTCATCGTTGCTGTGACGCTGATCGTGTGTTTTTTCCCCTGTTGGCGAAAGCTTTCTGGAATTTCAGTTGGTTGGAGCTCGCACTCAGCCCAACTTGTACACAGAGCGTTGCTTTCGTCGCCGGTGACGACCCCCTCGCGCGTACACTCTTTCTCTCGCTGTCTTGCCACTTTCTTTTCACACTTTCTATCTCTGTTTCTTTCTGTCTCTCTCTCTCTCTTTCTCTGTCTCTATATTTACTTCTTACTGCTGTAATTTCCTCTTTACTATGTACCCGCCGGTCTTTCAAGCGAGCGAACGAGCAAAGTCAATCCGAATTTTTTCGTGCTCCGAGAAATGATAGCTTTTGCCGAGCCGTTGGCCTTTCCTCGTTTATTTTGCCGCCTCGTTATCTTGCTCTCATCGTCAGCCACTCTTCTGCGAATTTTTTACGTTGGCTTCGATCATCCCTACGGCAAAAAGTAACGCGACGCTCAGGATGTACCTTCCTTTAGCACGCGAATCTCATCGCGTTTCTACATCCTTCACGAACGCGTTTGCCGTTCCCGTAGCACAGACGATCAAAATGCCACTTTTGCGATCGCAGGATTGCGTAGGTCTCACATGCAAGTTGCATAATTATCCGTCTCGTGTACGTTCGAGTGTCGATTTATACCTCACCGTACCCCCATTCGCGCTAAAACGCGTCCTTGTACTAAGATGACCGACCGACCATCCAACCATATCTCAGAATTCACCCCCACGATGAATTCATCACAGCCCTATATCCACGAATGAATTCCCCCAAACACGCCCCTCCTCGCCCCCCTCGCCACCTCTCACCACACATCTTGCCTTGTTCATTTTGTAGACGCGTGTGTAGCGTAGTAGACACTTAACATGCATGCGTTTATACATGAACGAGCGTAATCGAGTATTATATTCGTAAACGCGGTACAGCATGGTGCACCGTGCTCGAGTACAAATTCGATAGCGCTTCGTGCATGCTCGTCGTTGAGCTCCTTCAGAGCTGAATCCGTAGTCTCTCTTTCCGCATGCATCTCCTCTCTTTTTCACTTTCTATCTCTCTCTCTGTTCCATGCATTAGATACCCGCATAATCATTTCAGAATCCCGCATGCCGTATTTCTATTCATCGCAGTAGCAGGAGCGTGTCGCGTTTTGTTCTGCATGTAACAAAATTGCCACAATTTGAGTCGATTTTCATAGTATTATAGGAATATTTAACATCTAATATCGATATAACTGCTAATTGGCAATTTCATTAGATTATTTTAAACAGAAACTAATACTTTTAACTTTTACAAAATTCAAAAACTCGCTTTTTAGATTTTTGTTGTTGTTATTATTTTAGATTTCATGGAACTTAAAGAAAGCAATCGATATGTAAATACTCATTAGTATAATTATTACATTTCATTGAATAAATCTAAATAAGTCTAAATCTTATTGTCTTATTATCTTTTATTAAAAAATTTTTTTATTATAAGAAATAATAAGTTCCAAGATTTCTAAAAAGTGAACGACTCGAGTTTTCAAGCGACTGGCTCCTGGATACCGCATAATCCCGTGTGAGCAAAAGTGCATCGCGGCTAATCTATTTATTTTGTAATAGTACCTCCTCGTTGGATCCTGGAACCTACCGATAAGGCATTTGCTCAAGGATCCGATGCACGAGTGGAGTGCAAAGCCGACGGATTCCCCAAGCCTCAGGTCACATGGAAG
Organism: Leptothorax acervorum; assembly: GCA_035220615.1. Taxonomy (NCBI): domain Eukaryota; kingdom Metazoa; phylum Arthropoda; class Insecta; order Hymenoptera; family Formicidae; genus Leptothorax; species Leptothorax acervorum. The sequence goes on along the minus strand of JASTWQ010001267.1, from coordinate 698,947 downwards.
AGAGCTGCTGGTAAGTACACTTGCAACCGCAGTCTGACAAATAACAAATCTTTTTACTTGCGTGCACTAAATATTATTATAATAATAATTAATAAATAATAATGCGTCAATTCTATCTTATAGGGGATACGCCGGGAGATTACACCGACTTGAAATTGAGCAACCCTGACATTAGCGTGGAAGATGGCACCCTCTCCATTAACAACATCCAAAAGACGAATGAAGGCTATTATCTTTGCGAGGCTGTTAACGGCATTGGATCAGGGTTATCAGCTGTCATTCTCATTTCGGTTCAAGGTATTTCACATTTAGTTGTTTTGCATTTTGCCGTAATTTCTATTTCGCGCTTTATACATCTTTTTGCAATACCTTTTCAGCTCCTCCGCAATTTGAAATTAAACTAAGAAACCAGACCGCTCGTCGTGGAGAACCAGCCGTATTGCAATGCGAGGCGCAAGGAGAGAAACCAATCGGCATTTTATGGAACATGAACAACAAGAGATTGGATACAAAGAGCGATCCTCGTTACACTATTCGCGAAGAAATCTTGGCCAACGGAGTATTGTCCGACCTCAGCATCAAACGAACCGAAAGGAGCGATTCTGCCTTGTTCACTTGCGTAGCCACGAATGCCTTCGGTAGCGATGACACTAGCATTAACATGATCGTACAAGGTTGGTTCGTATAATTATACATAACATGTTATTAATAAATCGACAAAGCATTTAAAGTCAAGATCTAATTTGTGTGTTTCTTTTATAGAGGTACCAGAAGTTCCTTATGGTCTCAAAGTGTTGGATAAATCAGGACGTTCGGTGCAATTATCGTGGGCCGCACCTTATGACGGAAATAGTCCGATCAAACGATACGTTATCGAGTACAAGATCAGCAAGGGTTCCTGGGAAACTGATATTGACCGAGTGCTCGTACCTGGCTCACAACAGAACGTAGCCGGAGTGTACAATCTAAGACCTGCGACCACCTACCACCTTCGAATCGTCGCTGAGAACGAAATTGGCACATCTGATCCGTCTGATACAGTCACTATTATCACCGCTGAGGAAGCACCTACTGGTCCGCCAACCTCCATCAAAGTGGACGCTCTCGATCAGCACACGCTCAAGGTAACGAGTAAAACAATTGCGTTGTAATCGCTTCGCGATATATGTAGATTACATGCTATAAATGTAAATTCCATCAGGTAACATGGAAACCGCCTCCGCGCGAGGACTGGAACGGCGAGATTCTCGGCTACTACGTTGGATACAGACAGTCCTCGGACAAGCCGTACATGTTTGAGACCGTCGATTTCTCCAAGGAAGACATAAAGGAGCACCATTTGCAGATCGCGAACCTCAAGACCTACACTCAGTACGGCGTAGTCGTTCAGGCATTCAACAAGGTCGGCTCCGGACCCATGAGCGAGGAACGCAGGCAGCACACTGCAGAAGGCGTGCCCGAGCAACCACCTCATGACACTACTTGCACAACCCTTACCTCTCAGACTATCAGAGTGTCCTGGGTGTCGCCGCCACTCAGCGCGGCCAACGGTGTTATCACCGGCTACAAAGTTAGTAAAAACGCGACTCGAGAAGGAGGCATAAAACCTTTTGCAGTAGCGTCTTTAAATATTTGCTTTAGGTCATCTACGGACCGTCCGACACGTGGTACGACGAGAATACGAAGGATACCAAGATTACATCTTCCAGCGAGACCATTTTGCACGGTCTCAAGAAATACACAAACTACAGCATGCAGGTTCTGGCTTTCACATCTGGAGGAGACGGCGTTAAGTCCGCACCGATTCACTGCCAAACCGAGCAAGATGGTAATTGAGAAACTCTTCAACGTGCAAAAACATATTTTTTCGGACATAATTAATTTTTCATGCCTATTTTCAGCACCCGAAGCTCCCATCGCTATCAAAGCTCTAGTCATGTCTTCGGAATCCATTCTTATTTCATGGCGTCCACCCAGCCAGCCTAACGGAGTTATTTCTCAATACACCGTTTACACAAAAGCGGATAACGCAGAAGAGCCAACCAGCCAGAAAGTACCGCCGAACCAATTAACTCACGAAGCGTCTGGATTAGACAAGCAACTCAGATATGAATTTTGGGTGACCGCTAGCACAAATATTGGCGAAGGTGAAGCTTCGAAAATTGTGACCTTGGCACCAAGTGTTCGAGGTAATTTCTTATTTCTTAGTTTATTTAAAATTTGTATTTTATTATATTGCGATAAATTACAACTGTGAACCGGTTACAAGTCTAAATAGCTTATTATCAAAAAGTATTCTATTTTATATTTTATGCGCACTTATAGTACCGGCCAAGATTGCATCGTTCGATGACAAGTTCACCGCAACATACAAAGAAGACGTGAAGTTGCCGTGTCTCACTGTCGGCGTACCCGCACCGGAAGTAACATGGAAGGTACGAGGCGCTACTCTTCAACCGAGTGACCGACTGAGGCAATTACCCGAGGGATCGCTGTTCATTAAGGAAGTCGACCGCGCGGACGCTGGGGAATATTCTTGTTACGTGGAAAACTCCTTTGGTCACGACACTGTGACTCATCAGCTGGTCGTACACGGTACATAAATATTCCGACATATGGAAGATTTATTTACTGATTTCAGTTATCCGATTACATTAAAATTAACGTTATATTTTCGCAGCTCCTCCGCACTCGCCGCAGGTCACCCTTACCGCCACCACCACCAATTCTTTAACGATGAAGTTGCGCCCTCATCCCACCGACAATGCACCGATTCATGGCTACACGATTTATTACAAACCCGAGTTCGGCGATTGGGAAACCGTTCAGATCAGCTCCACGGTACAGAAATATACTCTCGAGAATCTGTTGTGCGGCTCCCGATATCAGATCTACGTCACAGCTTACAACGGGTAACTTTACCATCAGCATTGTAAAGCGATTTTTGCAATGAGAAATTTTGTATACATGCGAATCTCTTGCAGAATTGGAATCGGCGATCCTTCAGACATCCTGAACACGCGCACAAAGGGCTCCAAACCGATCATCCCCGAAGCGGCGAGATTCATCGAGGTATCCACGAACAGTATCACTCTGCACTTGAGCGCCTGGTCGGACGGTGGCTGCCCCATGTTGTACTTCGTTGTTGAACACAAGAAGAAGTAAGATGAAAAAATAATAACACGGCGAACGTACAGTCCGATATCGAAGTCCGATAGTTAAAGGCGCGTGTTTCGTATTCTTCAGGCTGCAGCAGGAATGGAACCAGGTCTCGAACAACGTCAAGCCGGGCGGTAATTTCGTAGTATTGGATCTGGACCCCGCTAGCTGGTACCATTTGCGCGTGACAGCTCACAACAATGCCGGTTTCGCCGTGGCCGAGTACGAATTCGCGACTTTGACGGTGACTGGCGGTGAGTATGGGTGGTCATTTGATGCACGGCGGCGCCTCGTAGCCGGTGCCAATGGTGGCTGGATTGAACGGTCGCCGAAACGTTTTCTGTTCCAGGCACCATTGCACCGGCCCGCGAGCTGCCGGACGTGAACGGTGGTGGCAACGACGAAGACCCGATGAAAATTTTCATGGCTAACTTAAATCTGGTCGTACCTGTGGTAGCAGCCATACTTGTCATAATCGTTGCCGTCATCGTGATCTGCGTTCTCAGGGGAAAGGGTCACGGTAGCGATAAAGGTAATCCCCATCTACTCTTTTTCTTCAAACAGGCACGATCGCACCTCCCGTACGTAATGGTGGTAACGACAACAGCACGGATGTAAGACGATACTTCCCATGGTTACCCAGCTGGCTCGACGTAAACGTGGTGGTGCCGGTCGGCGCGACGGTTGTTGTTATAATAGTAGGAATAGTTGTCATTTGCGTGGCGCTCTCGAGACGAACTCGAGGCCCGGAGCAAACACGGCTGCGAGGTATCTCTTCAGCCGACGAGAAATATTACGAGGGACAATGTATACAAATTTTTTTTAATTACTTTTATTTGCTAAGTCGGATAAAGACGGTGGAAGCTCGTCAGGAAATGGAACTGCGATGAAAATCTTGAAATCTTGAATTAATTAATCGAGAAAAAGAAAATCACAAATAATGCTAATCGTAAATACTATCGTTAGTTTGTAATATTATAATAATTTCCTGACGATCGATCCACGCGTCGGCCACCCTAGTCTTGAAATCCTCTCCAAATGTTTCATTATAATTTTCCTCTTCCTATATATGTTTTCCTTTTATTTCACAAGCGTGGGTGATGACATATATAATCAATATACAATATATCAAGAGTAAGATCAGAAATATCGAAATGTATGCGCACTTATACTTATTGGATTGGCTGTCCTTATTTCAGACGACGTAGTCTACCAGCAAACCGGAGTTGGCGGCGCTACCCTAGACAAACGCAGATCCGATCTTCGCGACGAACTGGGATACATTGCACCACCGAATCGCAAGCTTCCACCCGTACCCGGCTCGAACTACAACACCTGCGATCGTATCAAGCGAGGTACAGTTATAAGTAAGCCACAACTGCCAACACTTACCTTTTAGACAAGTTTCGACTACTTGTTTAGTTGTTGTCGCATCGGCACGATAGTTCCTTCTTTCATCTTTTCTCAAGGGATACACGTCGAGATATTCGTACATACAACGTTAGGCTCCCAATCAGTGTCAGACAAACCCCCAGGCCAGACAGAACCCATACACACAATCATTGCCAGTTTCTTTTTTCGTTCGCCACGCTTCGAAATGTTTTTATATACGTTATCGAGTTTGTATGTCCCTCCAGCGGAGATATAACATTTATTCCTACTTGTTTGCGCTTACCACGCCGTTGGTGCCTAACGAGTGTCGATTTTATCGACTTGCGTATTAATTAATTATCTTAAAAAAAAAAAAAAGAAAATAAAGAGCACCTTCTCCCCAGAGCTTCGAATACTCTAAAGAGAACAGGGCTGTTGGCGGGAACAAATCTTGATAGGCGCCAGCGTGTCGTACGACCTTTGTAGTATGTGTTTGATAGGTGGAACTGGCTCATTAAGGAGTCACTCGACGTGGGATCCAAGGCGACACATGTATGAGGAATTGAGTCACTACGCGCCCAACAGGAGATGCCCACCGCCACCGCCACGTATGGGCAGCGCGGATGGTCTTACACACAGAGGTTGGTAATAGCAATTTTGGTTAACGGGGCATCCGGCATTCGCCCGATCGCCCTACGAGATTGATAATCGCAGGCGGCAGCCGGCGATGTTGCTGGCTCATCCCAGCCCGGTCTTCGTAAGTCTCCCCCCGTTTCGTGAAACCTCACATCACTTTAACGGCACGTCTCGTTTCTCGATGTTTTGCACGTTTCCGCATGCCTGCGCTCATAGCACGCCGACAAATAACACGAATCACATAGGGAAGAATTACATTTATTTATATATGCTCATTGTCTTTCCTAAGACAAAAGTTTTCTATGCCCGTTATCGTCTCATATCGATTTTTAAAAGATTTTCAAGATGGATAAGAAGTATTTTAAATATGAATTTGAATTGAGGAATTTTAGATCAAATGGATAATTGAAAATGATTAATTAATTGAAGACTATATAACATTATTTCACATGTAACAAAGATTATGTAATTAATCGATAAGATGATCGGGCGTCAACTCGAGTTCACTTAAATACATTTTTAATAACGCATGATCAGTCATTGAAGATTTAATGATTTAACATAGAATGAGAATCGAGGAAAGAAGAAACGTTAAAGTGAGTAAAAGAAATTTCTTTGCTCGTATAAATCTGGATAGAAGGCATGTAAAATCAATGATGGAAAGAATTGCTTATAAATAATTTTTTTTGATTCCATTCTCTATCAAGCTGGACTTAGAAATTGTCGGAAATAAACTTTACACGCGGGAAGCAATCTTTATGGCAATTTATGGCAATCTTTATGGCAATCTTCATCGTTCAACAATGTCTCATAGATTTACCGCCCGTAGCGGCAGAGTCTACCCTGGTTGATTGTCCATTTGCAGGTATGGAAGATGAGATTTGCCCATACGCCACCTTCCATCTATTGGGATTCCGCGAGGAAATGGACCCGAGCAAAGCTATGCAATTCCAGACCTTCCCCCATCCAGGAAACGGCCACTCTGGCACTATGGGACCACCCGTAGGACATCCGACTAACGCTTCTGCTCATAGCCGCTCCGGATCTCAGTCTATGGTATTTTCTACCTCTTTTGTGTATGCACGTTATTGTGTTAAAAATATTAAAAGATTCTTGAAGATGTAACCAATTAGAGAAAAATACCATTTTACGGTCAGAACTGAATTTTGGTAGCCTAATCATTATTCGCGTAAATTTTATATACATTTCTTCGTCTTAAAAAACCACGCACCGTTACTTACGGTCCTGAAACGTCTCAAACTAAAGCAAGAACAGTATACAATCACATAATTAAATTGATAATTAATTTAATAATATTAACACACATCTTAGGATAGGAGATACACGATACAGAATTTTTGAGGATACTTGTAAATAAATTATAAATTATTTTGCAAGTTATATTCAGCAACTATCAATAACTATCGCTGGAATTGCGGTCGATTTTTCCCGCAGCCCCGTCAAAACGGCCGCTACTCTCGAGTACCATCCCAAGGAGGCGGCAGCGGCACGCACAATGTTTTCTCACCTGAATACGACGACCCGGCTAACTGCGCCCCCGAGGAAGACCAGTACGGGTCACAATACGGACAGTACGGCGCACCTTACGATCACTATGGATCACGCGGATCGGTCGGACGTCGCAGCGTAGGCTCGGCTCGCAACATCCCCCTCTCTGGCTCGCCGGAACCGCCCCCACCGCCGCCGAGAAACCATCAGGACCAGAATAACTCCAGCTTCAACGACAGCAAGGAGAGCAACGAGATCAGCGAGGCCGAATGCGATCGCGATCAGCTTGTCAACCGCAACTACGGCGGTCAGTAGAATGATTCGCGATAGCTCGGAGAACGAGCACGGGGGGAGACCATGAAGCTGGGACTCGACTCGGTCCGAACGGAAAGTCGCTTAAGGCTCGTCTTTCCCGCTCGAATCCTGCCGGTCCGGCGACATGCTCCCTCTCGGAGGAAAGATCTCGCTCTGATTCAGCCCTACTTACTGATGCTCGTTTCATATGCACTAAGCATTATTAGGCGTACGGCGGCTCATTATGCGGACGTATCGCATGGCGGGCGAGTCGCGAATGAAGAAGACTCGCCGCGGATTATGTGTTTTTTTTTGTCTTTTTTAATCCTAATCGTTTATATAGTTTCCACAAATTGCATGTTACGTGTTGTCGTAGTAGTTTAATCGTTGTGTCAATCGTGCCGTGTGTTTTTCTATTTCAGTGAATGCTCGCGGCAAGGACGGCATGACCACCGAGGAGATGCGTAAACTCATAGAGAGGTCAGTAGAGCGCGAGTGAGCTTGGTTAACGGTGAACGGTTTTAATTGCGTTACCACCGTTCCCTGCCGCTGTGTCTCGAACGATTTTACTTTCGCGCCGAATTATCGGTTATTATGCCGCGGCAAAGTGTCCCGCGGCGTTTTCCGAATCGAGCGACGTTTTCATGATCGCTCGCCGCGGCATCAGCCGCAATCCGATTCGCCCCCACGATCAATTTTCTTTAATTAATTACGCGGTCGATCGATCCTTTCGATTCGCACCCTCGCTACATACCATCATTCGAATACTTGACTATTTCTGCGCGCGATTGAATTGTCGAATTGACGACGATCGAGTGCACGGTGGTTCACTAGCGACCTTCGAAGAGCCTCGAATGTTTAACTATTTAACTATTTAACGAAAATGTCTGATCTTTTCTTGTTTCATGACTAATTACGCAGGAAGCCGTAAGTTCGTTAAACATAATCAAGTCAGGATGTACAAACGTTAAAGACATGTGAAGAGCTTTTGAGATGCGTCATATCATTTCCCACTGATTTTCATCATCATATCCCATTGAAGTTTCGGCTACCCGATTTGTTTTGCAGCGAGCAGAGTAGACGACCTTTCAAAACGTTGCTTTCAGACATGACAAAGTCCCCAGTCTCTATGGAGAACGCTTACTAACACAACATGTGTTCGCATGTAGCTTTGATGAATAATGCCATGTGTAACGTGTAGCTGTGTAACTAATTCGAAGTTAGAATGTGTGATAAGGATAAGAGGCGCTGATCGTATTTCCACTGCAGCTAATTGCTACTGTCACCGCTATATATTTAACCCGCTATTCGGGCTGCTTACGCCATTAACGACTACTGACATGTTTACGATCATCATTTTTATATTTTATTTATTCATAGCATTATCATTGCCGTCATCGCTGCTAGTTGTTGTTATATAACGCATGTCCTCACCCACACAATTCGCTTACAGAGATCTCTTCTTCGTATAACGATTAGGGTAAACAAACGCTATTGTCTTTCTAACGTTAAAAATAAACGCGCGATAAAATTTGCTGTACAAGGAGAGATCTGCAAGCGAGTGGGATTTGTTGCGTGGTAAGATGATCGGTCAGCGTCGGATGCCAAAAACGCAAATTCCTGTTGCAGAAACGAAGCTCCCGGCCGGCAAACCGGCAGCCCCCACGGCGGTCACGGGGGACTCCTCACACCCTACGATACTGTGGCAGTGTAACCTGTAAATCGTCATCTTCCGTGGTCTTCCGCTTCTCTTGATAGAGCCGGCGGCCGTGAGGAAGGCAGCCGAGAGACGCGGAAATGAAGCGCACGCCAACTCTTCCCCCGGTGCTGTCGTCGGTCCAATTTGCAACGATTTACGATAGAAATTAGAGACGTCGTCGCGAGTAGATAGATTCGATTATCGTGTAAGGTGTACGCGTATATTGATTATCATCTCGAGAGATCGTGATTACGGACGAGGATCTGCAGCCCGCCTCGCGAAGTGGGACCGCCTCCTTCGCCCTCGCGAGACCATATCACGCGATTCACTCTCTTTCTCACGCTCTTCGGCCTTCCGCTTTTTCCTTGTACTTCCTCGGGTACGTTCGTTTGCATTTGATCCTGGGGGAAGGCCAACTCTCGAAACTGCCTTGTTTTTTTTTTGATAAACTTTTTCGAAACCAGTTCAGTCGATTACGCACATCCGGGAAGGCCAGACTCAAAAAGACTGTCTGTACTACTGCCCTTACCGCGAAGGAGGCACATCAGCGATTCGTGAGGTCAGCCACGATGCTTCGTTCGTAACTCTTCTATACGAGTCCTGGAACTCATCGCGCGCACGTTCGATTACATCGTCTGAATTCTTTTTTATATCGATATATTGACGATTATACTGATCGGAGAAAATAACTTGTGTTTTGATTACGTGTCTTCCTCGATAATGCGCGCGCGTTCGAACGCGATGTGACTTGTGAAGATACTTGACGGCACGAACTTGTTAATTAACTGGACTATCTCTTTCCACACGACGAAATATTTCGGAGAGACTGAAGGAAATTTGAATTCTCTCGCGCTATCGTCGAACGTGCACGCGGGTTTCGAGGCTCGTGAGACTGCCGCGAGAGACTGTACTGTAGGAAGGCGAACACAGCCGGAAGTCTCGTGTTCGCGGACGCTCAGCTGCGGCAGAGACGCGGCCCGCGATGGTGCTCTCGGCGACGATGGATTTAAAAAAAACGGGGGTCTTCTGACATACATATATCCGGGATATAATCCTAGGTTACATTCGCGTCGCAGGAGTTGCGTAATGGGGGAAAAAGAAAAAAAATGGAAAACGTATAAACAACATATTATGCGTATACATGAGACTAGTTGGGATCGCTTTTTAAGTCATGGTTGTGCCACACTGCCGCTCCCTGCGGGCGTACGATATATAGATACATATACGTACACACATATACTATATACACATATACTGTACGATTTATAATTTCGTAACGAAGGTTGTGTCCCCACCCCCGTCCCCCCCACCCCCATACCCGCCCCTTGAGCCCTTGATGATCGGTGATCCTGAGTCTCGACGTCGCGGAGAGCAAAGTTTATAAGGGTACGTCGTCGCTTTTTCGTCTTTCTTCGTCGTTGTCGTCGTTCTTCTAGCGACCCGTTTAGACGATCGATTCGAGACATTTCCATCGCTCGCTTGAAAGGGGAGAAAGTCCCGTACACAAAACACCGATCGACTGTCCGTAGGAAGAACAACGCGGCAAAAGCCATCGAGGGAACGCTTCGATATTAACACGTCAGGCCAGCCACATAATACTACAATACATCATCGCCACGCGCGCTGGCGCGTGCACGCAATATACGCCACACTACACACTTGCTGTCGTCCTATATGATATAAATATTTAGTCCGCTGTAAACACCTAATTATCCCCCTCGTGCTAATCTTCTACGATCGATTGCGACGTACCGTACGTAAGATTCACTGACATCGCGACGATGATCGTTACATGTGTAAGCGATTCGAGTAATAAAAGGAAGCTGGTTTAACGTAGATAGCTCATAAGTCGGACGGATGGTCGCGAGAAGGCGTCGTTGAATTTTCGCGACGAGGCGAGAGGTCGGGATCTGGTCAACGGAATGTATCATAAATCGAAGATGGTCTGTCTGTCTGTCTGTCCGCGATTGGACAATTGATCTTTTGCTAGTTCGACGAACGAATGAGAGAAGCGGATGCTTCCCGAGCTTCTTCGCGGGTATGGCACCAGCCCGACGTCGCGCGACGCCGCGGTCACGACGCCGCGTCTCATAGTTCGTTTTTATCACGATACTATTTCTAGATATATATACATACAAATATAAATATAAATATATATTATATATACACTAACTATATATACATACGTTGTAAGTAGCTATTTCTAGGTGTCGCATTTGTTTGCCGAGGCGATGCGCGAGCCGGCTCCCAGTTGGGCGACCGGGCCAAGAAGCACCCTCGAGAAACAGCAATCACGCGGATTGCAATTGTATTCTCGTGTATTCAACTCTGGATCGCGTTGGACAAGTTTACATCTTGCGAGTTATTGTTCCTTGTTAGTGTTAATCATTAACTCGATTCATCTATAGGATATTATCAGACTTATTCATCGAAAGCGAACATTTTGAAAGTTATTTGATATTAATATTCTGGTGCTATATCACACATCTCAAAGTTAACTTCATTCGAGCCGCAATTAGTACGGCCTAAATTGCTACTGCCATCCTTTCTTATTACGTATCCACGTGAATGGAATTAAAACTGAAAAGAAGGCGCGCACACACAGATTACCGAGATAATTTCCGGGAAGTTCGAATATAACTTATTGAAGGGTGCTTCGTCCGCTCGGGTCGCTTCTGCCCTAGCAGAGGAATTCCTACCCTCTGCCGCTCGAAACTGGCCGCGGCTCGACGCGCCAACGCACTTTTACTCATCGATGTGATTTTAAAAGGCTGCGCAAAAAGCCTCGTGTCTCGTGTATATGTTACGATCGCGCTCTTACCGTAATTAACGTAGCCGTATCTCGTCCCAAGTCACCCTTTACGACTTACAGTATCACGTTCTACTCACGTAACTCGCCCTCCCCGCGAAAACTTTGTCGCTTCGAATCGCTTCCGAATCTAACCAGAGCTAATACGGCACAGGCCGATAATGATGATAACGATATTAATGCATTCGTATATATATAGTAATATGATCACGTCCGCGCGCTTACCTTTTGGTCGCGGTTTATCTTTTGTCTTAAGCGAAGTGGACGTCCGCGACGTCGCACAGGTGATAAACGTTTTATGTTGTGAGCGGCCCGGGGTGACCAGCAAAAAGGGCTGTGTGACATGGGGCATTTAACAGACAATCAGTTAAATCGGATTTCGGCTAAACATTAAATGTTTTTTCGCAGCTGAAACGTTGATAACGAGTAAATACGATTCAAAGACTGAGAATTTTTACGTCCACGTTTGCTTACCGCTTTTTCATCCATCTCTCGCTCGCGGTTGCTTTGCCCTCACTGTAGCATCATGTTAAGATTGGTATACATATTCGCCGCTCGTGCCCCTTCTTGCCGGACACCCCCCGAGCCCATCGTTCGCTCGTCGCGCTTCTCGTGATCGACGTTATACTGCGTAGTAATTCTTTGCAAGACTCGACGTTACTTTTTTGAGAGACGCCGCGAAGCGTGTCGCTCTCGCTTGTGTATGCTTGATTGATAATATGCGTTGAAAGCATTTGGCTGTTCTTTACGTACGACGGCGAACGCGGTTCTTCGAGCTCGTGTCCTTCCCCCCCCTTCCCGCCTTCCTTATTGTCGCCTGTCAAACTCGAAGCGTTTCTTTCGTGTTCCTATTGATGATCCTATTGATGATTCCTTGCATACGTGCGGAAAAGAATTGCGGGAACGCGATATCTCGTTTGACAATGGAAAAATAAAGGAAAAAGGAGAAAAAACCGCGCGCAACATCATTCGCGCTCGAGGAGACTCGAGGATCCGCTCGCAGTGTACCGTTTCCTCTCAACGCCACTACTTTATGTTTTTGTACCAAAGTTGTAGCGTCTAACTTTGCGTTGAATAAAGAAACCTTAAAACGATCACCGACTCGTTTTTCTTCAATCTTTTATCAATTATTTGTACAGAAACGAAAACGTTTTATATCACAATAAAAAACATCTTTTATTAGATAAAAGTAATATAACCTTTTGTTTTAATGAAAAACTGTGTTACGGTTAATTAACTACTTTATTTAAAAATAATTTTAAATTTAAAGAATAAAGTTTATTTCCAGTTTGTGTTTATAAAAAAAATTACAATAATTTTATATCACAAATTTTCTTTTTTAAATTTTATGCTTGAATAAAATTGCTGACGTGATGTTAATAAAATAGAAAAAAATGAGCCATTTTTCTCGTTAATTCCTTATTTCAATATAATTATATAATCCCATTTTTCTAGTATCGAAGTATTTTCATATCCAAGCAATTTTTCGTACAAGTATTTCTTTCTCATTTTGAAATCTTATATTTAAAAATATTTTAATATTAATGCTTTATTGGTATAAAAAATTATATAAAAACAGATAAAAATTTGATGAAAAAATGAATGTATTATGCGATACAAATAAAACATATGTGACAAAAATGCTCAATTGCTTCGACAGGCGATATAATATATGTAGGTAAGTACAGATTTAATTTTAAAAATTTAAGAAATAAATTATAAAACAAATATAAATGCCAAACAATTTATTTACGAATTAAGTTTTATTTTATATCAATGTATTTTATTAACTCACTTTGGAGAAAAAATATTAAGATAATTGTTATAGATGCGTATCTATAACTTCTTTCATATATATTTTATCTATAATTCCAAAATCGCTATCAAATATTGGTGATCAAATATATAGAAGACAAAAAAAAGTAAGTAATAATTGCGTTGCTAAATGTGCTAAATAATTCATACGTTAAAATTAAAGTAATTTGTAAAATGAAGAATACTTGTTAATACTTGACAATCATAATAAAAAGCGAGCGTACACGCACAGGTACTTACACAGTAGTTGCAACTCAAAGTACGGAAAATGCATAACCGCGAAGTTGATTAGAACGGAACGCATAGCGCTGTCGCGTCGATCTTGGCGCGTGAAGTTGGTCTTCGCGGGTGACGAAGCGCCTCCGCCATATTGCTTACGTTCTCCTTCCGTTTCCAGAACGCGGTGGGCACTGGGCACGAAATGGATCGGCTCCGGAACGAGTGACGTGTCGCGACTCGTTTAATTAGTAAGAGTAATGTATTAATGTATATTAACCTTGCATTCACTATTTAATGCACTATCTATCGCGTAGTACAGATTCAACGCTCGGGTACTGATGATTCTTGAAAATACGTGATGTTTGTTCGATCGAAAATCGGCCCGGGCAATCGCGAAAGTGACGATCGTATTTTCGCGAATATGTACCAAAAGTATATTAATACGTCTATTCGCTAGAATACAAGAGAGCAATCGTACTAAAAGGCGAGCATACAGTATTTGTTAGGGCCAAAGCACATAACACCGGCGCGTAGCGATATACGACAGTCGTAGTCGCGGACGTAAGTAACAAGCACAATTCAAGCTTTGGCGTATTCTGACAGTTAGAATACGCCAAAGCTAGTGCGTTACTTACGTCCGCGACTATGACTGTCGTAATCGCTACGCCATGTATCGTACTTTTTGGCCCTTACTCGAAGTACGAAAAATGCATAACCGCGAAATTGAGAGCGGGACGCGTAGTATGACGCCGCCATCGATCTTGTCGATCTTGGCGCGTGAAGTTGGCCGCGCGGGAGACGAAGCGCCTCCGCCATATTGATGACGTTCTCATTTGATTTCCAGAACGCGGCGGACATGAGACGGATCGGCTCCGGAACGAGTGGCGTCGCGACTCTTTTAACTGGTAAGAGTAACATATAATATTAACCTCATATTTATTATTTAATGCAGTATCTATTGTGTAATATAGATATCAGCGCTCGGGTATTGATGTTTTCTTAAAAATATACGTACATTTCGCGACTTGTTCGGCCCAAGGGGTGTCGCGCAGGCAATCGCAAAAGTAACGATCGATATATTTTTGAATGTCGCGGATATCGCGGATATTTGTCAAGAATATTAATACGCCTGTTCGCTTGAATGCAAAATAACAATCGTATGTATAATAAAAGGCGAGCATTTAATATTTCCTGCTCGAAGTACGAAAAATGCGCGCATAACCGCAAAGTTGAGAGCGTACGGGAGACGAGTAAGCGCCTCCTCATATTAATTACGTTCTCTTTCCATTTCCAGCTAGGACGCGGCGGACACGAAACAGATCGGACACGAAACGGATCGGACCCGATGAAGCGAATGGCGTCGCGACTTATTATTTAATTCGTAAGTATATAACATTATATATGTATTAACTTTGCATGTAATATTTACTGAAGAATCTATCGCATAAATTCGGGGTTTGGATATTAATTGATAATCCGTTCGAACGCGTATTCTGAAAGCCTTGTTCAACCAAGGATCTATCACGCGAATCAATCTAGCGACGTCGCGTCGCTTTTGGCGCGCAAAGTTAATCGCGCAAGAAACCTTTTACCGCCATAAGATCTTAGATAAATTTCGTTGCATTTCTATTTGTGAGATATCGAACGAGCCATAATTTCCTCTACTTTTATTTTTCTGCTGTCGCAATATAATTAAGTACGCGTCGCATGTGATTAATATAGAGATTATCGTACAAAATATGGCAAAGCCACGCGATTATTGTATTCTGATTACTTCTAATCGCGTTTAATTGTAATCAATATTTTGTTTGTTTTAGAAAACAGTTATGAGCACCACGATAAAACAGCAATAGGATAGAAGAGAAGAGAAGCCGAAGAGGCGGCCAACATGGAAAGCATCACATATACCGAACCCACCTGACAACAACTCGAGAGGACAGCCTGAAACTGAAAGGAGGATGAGGAGGCCTGGGAAAGGCATTGGGCGCCCGCGTACTAACTGCAGTAAATATTATTTTTTCTTTTGTGTAAAAGTAACTTTTTTCCTTTTGAGTTATTTTATTTCACATTAATTTAGAAATAATAATTAGAAAAAAGTAATTTGAAATTTTATAAAAGTTCAGTCTTGTAAAGATCTTTTTCAGAAAGTGTGTAATTATTTAAATAATTATCTAATTGAATAATGAATAAAAAGTTTGATGTGTGCAAGAATTAATTATTTAATCGTTCTAAATGCTTTAGAAAATAACGCGAAAAGTGTCGCATCGAGGGAATCCAAGCTGACAACCTAAGAGGACAGCCTGAGAGGAGGAGGCCTAATAGAAGAGACATCGGGCACCGGGCCCGCTCCGCCGGACAACTTTGCGGTAAATATTATTTTTTATTTTGTGTAGAAGTAATTTTTTTCTTGTTTATATCTTTGATTTATAATTGAGTTTATAATTAATTGTAAGTATATACCTAATTGAGTTTGTAATTAACTCGTTTAATTTTATTATAATTTAGAAATAATAATTAGAAAACAAGAAGTAATTTAAAATTTTATAAAAATTTATCCTTGTGAAGCTTTTTTTTCGAAAAATATATAATTATTTAAATAAATATCTAAATGAACACTAAATGAAAAGTTTGATATGCATAAGAACTATGTTTTGAAACACTGCAGAGTTTCTCTTGAACACTGTTTTAATATGAATTTTATATTTTATATTACAGAATCAAGTAGCTACGATGCAAATACAATTCTGCTGTTGCGTATTGGGGTCGGTAAGTGATGAATTAAAACATCTTTATTGAAGTAACAGATGTGTGGCACACACAACTATTAAATATATATGTATATATGTAGGTATATACACATACATATACATATGCGTTTTTATTATGTTTATTACTTTTAATACTTTACTATTACTATTAATACTTACAATTAGTAACAAAATATTAAATAATTATTGCTGTCAGTCTGCCAGGTTTATAAATTATATAAACTTGAATATCACAAATATTTAATTTATATATTTAAATTAATTATACTGTGTCAAAATACATGGTACAATCGGGAAGGGGTGATTTTACGACCGGTTCAAAATGAATAGAATAAATTTTTTTCAAACAAGGCCCTGTTTTCGAGAAAAAGGACTGAAAGTTAATCGAGTACACGTGATATGTGATTGATATTTGACGTATCTTGTTCATAATGTTCTATAGATCCAAGTATTGCATTATATACCTACGGGAATGTACTTATTAGAACCAGGAATTTCATTCTGTCGTATAGTAGTAGAGGAAAATCTTTAACTGTTTAGTACGATATCTATTATTCTGTGATTATATTTTTTTCCAATAATACACTGATGCATTTGCCCTTTTTTTAAGATAAAATTATGTACTTTTTTAACGTAAGTCGATTCTTATCATCATTCTGCATATGAAAATAAGGTAATTAATCGAAAGAATTGGGGTTTTTGAAGGTGATTGAAAGGGAACGTGTATATTCTCGCAGAAACTTATTTCAGAAAATAATTGAAAAGAACAAATTAAAACAGCTTGTTCTAATGTAACTAGTTACCAATTGAACAATATTATTAGAAACATAAAAATCGTGTTAGAAAATGTTTAGAATGTCATGGTATATGTATATTTGTTAATAAAATTATTTTATTTTATGACATAAAATGTGTATAAATATAAAGGTAGGTATAAATATTTGGCCAATTGCACTTCGGTAAGTTATCATTATTATTATCTTGTTCATTATTATATTATACACTGTTCATTATCATTAATATTCTATAGCCCATTGAGCGTTTATTCACAGCTGCGGGTCCTCAAACTACTTTGTCGACGGCGCGCTTTACCGGCTCGACGTCCGCGACGTTATCCCGGCGCGCGATAGTTCGACGTCGGTCGCCGTCGGCAGTGACGATTGTTTACACGATGGCGTCTGGCGGTGGTACGTGTGTCGTGTCCACTTATTTTCTATTTCCGCGTGACCATGGGATGAGCCGGTCCGGCCATCGCTCGGCCAGGCCCAACGTTCGAAGTCACACTCTAATAACGGTCGTTCATTGTTTGTTTCTTTTTTGATGATAGAAAACGCGACCGAGGAACGGACGGAAGCGTCAACACCGGCTCAACCCGTCGCCAATGCCGTATCCGAGACAACCCACGTAAGTGAACACATAACCTAGAAACCGTCTGCTGACTCGCACGAGCGACGATATTTCGTTGGAGTCGTCGCCGAGACGCCGAGTGTGTCGGCCGCAACAACAAATGCGATACGTATATGAGACTCGACGTGTTTACGGAGCAAAAGTTAGGTTAGGGACCGATTTAGCGCGGTTGCACGGAGCGTCCTTATCGCTTAACACCTGATGTTCGCCAGCTGATAACAATCTGTGCGCTGAAGCAATAACACTCTTGCAAACGTAGAGCATGCGTTTCTGATCTTCTAATAATTATACGTACAACAGTTTATAAAGTATATGTACGCAGACGATACTATAGTTCTTTAATTATAATGATTGAACGCTTTTGGGACTATATTGTTCGCGAATGCATAAACTCTGTATTGTTTTTGGTTGCAGAAAGTAATAGGGATGGATAAGGATGGCGATCTGTCCGGCATACCAGCAAAGAAACCTCGTGTCGAGATACAATCTCTTCCAACTAGACAATACTTAGACCAGACAGTGGTACCGATATTGCTGCAAGCGTTGTCCTGTCTGGCCAAAGAGAGGCCCACCGACCCCATAAGCTTCCTCGCCGGTTATTTATTGAGAAACAAGAGCCAATACGACAGCGGCGGTTCACCACCGACTAGTCAATGAACGCTTCCACGTCCTATGCATCTGTTTTATGGAAATCCGCTTTATGGAACAATTCTTCGTAAGAAATCTGTTTCTTTTCTCGATCCTTTTAAATACATATTTATGATAAACACGTGTACTTTTGTATTTTCGTATAAAATAAAAATGTGTTAGCTTTTTACTATAGGGATGATAGTGACCTTTTAGCGAGATAATATGATGTTCTAAGAAATGCAATGTTAAATTAGTACACTTTAAATATTGACATTATTTTAAATAAATATCGTTTTCTTTGGTAAAGCAAATGTTGAAAATATCCTAATTATACGATGAAATAATTGTTTTCAAATTGAAATTGTCTCCTAATATCTGTTAGAATGTGTCAATTTCATTTTTCTATGCAAGCGTTTAAATAAAAAATAGAAAAGGAATAAAGTAACATGTAATAACAGCTTGACAAGTAATAACAGCTTTTCTAATAGGGGTATCGCAAAAATGTCTAAAATGCACAAGGAAGCATATTGATTTCTTTTGTTCAATTCTTTGCAAATCCGTGACGCAAGAGCGTACGAGATAAAGGACAGAGAAAAGGATCGCTACCATTTTATTGGTCCAATAAATCGTAATGAACCCTCTGCGCTCGCGTCGATTTTAATTGGTACGGCGATTTAATTGGAGGCAATTAAATGTAATCGCGCAATGAATCGGGGTTAAATTTATCTCGCGCTCCAATAACATCGATAATTTACGTCAGACGTGCAACGTGCTCGCGAGCTGTGCTATTGCGAGGAGAAAGCGCGGAAGGAAAAGAGAACCGTCTCGAGGGCGTTACGTTTTATTATTCTTCGCGTCTTATTTCGTCTCTCGTTGCGATTTTCGTCCCGACGAAAACTCGTCGGTCGGTCTCATCGCCTGGGTAATTGGACTCCCTTCGGGGAGTCGTCTACGAAGGCACGAGGAAAAGAAAATCCGTATATATAGCGACGTCCGATTGTACCGCTCGGGCTTTAAATGACGACGCGAGAAGATATCGGGGTAATTTCGTGGCCGACAATTCGCACGGCGACATCATCGGACCTGGTCCAATTAACGGCAAAGGATCCTCTTGCCCGAGTTCCCCCCTCGTATATCCTCTCGTGGAATCCTCGATCCTTACCCACACCACACGCGTATGTACATTGATCGTGAACTCTCTTAGTCCTTTGTTTCGTACTTGGAAGACGCGATGTGTTTTTGTAGTGATAAGAACACACTGAGCAGTATGTTTACTAAACTTGAACTTCTCGTATAAAGTATTTCACCATACTAGCAATTTGCTCGTTGGGACGTTAGAGGTTCATCCAGGGATTTCGTGAAAAACGGGAAAAGCTCGAAGAATGTCATGAAACAAGAAAAAAAAGAGTGACATTTTGAAAGAGCCTTTTTCTGTTCGCGGCGAGAAAATAAAGCTCCTCTCTCTCTCTCTTCTTTCACGTTTATTATCCGTCACTTATGTAATGACTTGAGAAAACCGACATTGATCTCCAATAATTCTGATTCATGTGCAATTCCATATATGCAATGACTACATGAATTGGAGCGTTTTTTTGGCGTTGAAACGCCGCGCTATAGGGATCGGTCTGAATTGCATCGGATAAGTGAAGGACTAGGTACATTTTAGTGTTTCGTGTGATTGCACAATGTGCGAACGCATCGTCGAGCAACGCAGTTTGTAATATTGGTTCTGTTTCTGTATATTCAGAGTGAAATTCCACGTTCGCCGTTCATTCCCGCAACGAATTGCGAATAAACGCGCAAAAGCGGAAAGTCCACGCTCGCGGCACAATGCGGAAGTTCGACACGACTGTCAATGACGCAGTAACATCCACCTTTTTTCACTTCCTTACGCGCGAGAAGCTCACGATAGTTGTTTCCACGTCGAGTTGATATCATCTCCTCTCCACATTCCTGTTCGCCATGCTTTTCCCAGCTTCAGAACTATGTAAGTAGTTTTATGCAATGCTAGAACATGAATGCACGGGAAGTATCTCAAAAGCGTTTTTTTTTTTATGTACATGATATGTATGGAATTTTGTCTTAAAAAATAGATGCGAACATTTTTTAACAGAATAATTTAAATTTATGTATAATGTACTAAGAATCTGATAATTTTATTTAAAAAAATCTATTACATTCAATATTTTTACTTATTTACCAATTTATATGCTATATTTAAAAACGTTTTTTGCAAATTGTCTCCTTGATTGACAATGTTATATCCTGTGTGAAGAAAACGCATATTTAAAATAGAGATAGTATATTTCACGGATAGCGACCGGTGTAATTTTCGCGAGTCCGGCGTTACACGAGTACACAGACACGTAATGAAACCCGACGACTGACGCATGGTTACATTTTTACATCTACGCTGTACAGCATCGAATTCCACGTCTACATCGAGAATTGAACTCGCGCCGAAATTGTACCGATTTCAATACTCGCTCTGTACACCGGCCGAAATTTCTGGATAGATATCTTCCCTCCTGCTCTATCATATATCTGCGCTATATGCGGATATCGCACTCGATACGCGTGCAGTAATCACGTGTCGAGCGGCAGGTCAGCAGACTTCGAAATTGTGCTAACAGTGACCGTGACCACATCATATGTCGAACGTGCGATCCGAAAGATCGGCGGACCAAGTGATACATATACGGGCCCCGTGTGTCCTTACCGGGCCCCCTTATTGCGGCTTACCCCCTTATTGCGCACATATGCGCGATATGCGTACGTAGAGACGCGTGTGCTGCACGTGTGCACACCCAAACAGCCCACTGATAATCGAGGGCCGTAGCTAATGGGCGAACCGTGTCACGGTTTTCGTCGGACCGTGCAGGTCCGGCCTGCCATGCCGGTTCGCGCCTGCACGCCCGCACTCCGGAGGACTCGGTCCAATTGGCACGCATATTGGAATTCTATTACCGGGATTACGGCCGGTAATTGCTCGGTTTAGCGCAATATCGCACGGCCGTCTGTGCGCGCCGTCGAGCCGCGTCGCGACGCTCCGGCATGGCAGGCCGACGGCGATCGTTCAGCGCGTGGATTAGCCGCGCGCCTAATCGACGCCCGCGCGTGCGTTCCCTCATTACGACCGGCGACTAATTAGTGGTGGATACCAAAAATGTTAATCCCCTGCTGTATTACGTTATCTTCAAACGGTGCGGTGGCAGGATAATTATAATAAACCGCGCCTTTCCTCTACCGAGATGTTGCTAATTTTAAAAGCCGTTATCAAAACGGACGTAATATTATTACAGATAAATGATATTCATAAATTTTTAATCTTAATATGTTGCTACGACCATTCGCAAGGTGCTTTTCTCGTGACAATATTCTTGAGATTTCAGATTCGCTTTCATATAGGAAGGATTATCTAATGAGTTAACAATGCTAGCGTAAACATAGCTGTCTATTTATTTGCTTCTCTGACCGTTCGATTTTAATTTGCATTTGAGATACGTAGCTCGAGAGCTCAGCAAGTCGAGCTGTTTGTGATGTACAACATCCTTTGTAGGGCTCAATTAGGGAATCGCGACTGCTACGACGGAGCGGTTTTAGCAAGTAAAAGCTAAGTTTGATTAATTAATGCAGTGGAATAGTGCAAATAATTAAATAATGCAGGTCCCTGGAGCTATTCCCGTGCAGAAGTTAAAGGACCGCAATATATTCGCGATCAGGATATTGATGAGAATTACATAATTTCCACTCGTTTATAGAAATGTAAATTAATTCAGATTTTTAAAAATATGTAGTAATTTCGATTGAAATGTATATCATACAATTGTATATTACTAGAGAAATTTTATAAAAAGGACTTTAACGATCTAATTTTTAGGAAGATACAATGAAGCAGAATTTAAATACTATTGATAACACATGGTTATGTGAAGTTTGTATTTTTTCAAGAGAGCCCGGTTATCACTAATATTATTTTATATTTTTTGTTTATTTTTTTTATTAATACGGATTTGATTAAATCGAACAAAAATATATATGTACCTATATATAATGCACAGTGCAATGATAAATATTTTTTTGGGGAAATTTGCGTTGGACATAATATTCTACAATCCTACAGTTTAACATCTCTTTTTTCCTATATTATTATACACGGTAGAAATCACGGATTTATAGAGCGATTTTTTGAAAGTCAGTGAATGACAAAGGCGGTGGTGGACGAAATCGCTGACGTTTTCGATCAGCCAGAATAAGAATACAAGTCTTGGGAAACGCGGCGGTATTTTTAGAGATTCTCTTCACCGATGCGGCACGGGATTATATAAAATGTTTCTACATAACCGAGAACTCCGGTCGCGGCTCTCCGCTTTGGCGGGGTGTCGGGGGAAAAGCGCTTACCCGGCAGATTCGCGCGCTGGCTAAAGCCCTCCTTTCTCTCGTATTTTTTCGTCGCTTGAGTTTTATCTGATAACGGCAAAAATATTTTTCGGCCTCAACCGCGGAAGGTGATACACGATCTTTTGTTGTCACAGCAGAAAACCGAAGCAATAAATATCGATATATAAATTCGTGTCTCTATATATTTTTACGATTAACCGCGTTTCGGATTTCCAACGCCAACTATCGCACACGAAAGTCTGCGTTAAGATGTAAGAATTTATGAAACATTGATATTCAGGTCTCATTCTGTCCATTAGGTAAATTTTCCACTAGGTAAGGTAAATTCTTAACGTTATTTTCGCAATACGAGGAACGTTGATTTGGATCATTGCATCCAAATTGCAATCTCGTTATCTCAATATTAGATTGTAAATAATCCAATAATCGCATAATATACACATGTTTTGAATAATTACTGGGTTTCCAGTTTCCACATCGAAGTGTTCGAATATTTGATTTTCGGAATAGAATTGCGCTACCGCGGTACCCGAATATATTTGACTATCCAAATTACTTCAAAATTCGGATTTGTTTTACATTTTGCTTTTGCGGACACAGGAACTTCTACTCTCTTTGATTCGTCGTACCGCGGGAGATAATCACGGGAAAGCGCTAGTCGGCGCTTTTGAATGGGTTAATTCGCGAAGTGGCATTATTTCCGGCGAGATAGCCACGCTTCGGGTAGGGTCACTTCGTTATCGGATAACGCGCGCAGTCAACAACGGCGACCTCCGCGGCGCAACGCTGGCAACTTAAATATTTGTCGGAGATTATATTCATACCCTGGGTTCGCGGGGCGACTTTTTAATCAGCTTGTCGGCGTTCTTGCCCCCGGGTTCTCCCCCCCCCCCCGCTCTTCGTTCCGCCGAATTATCCCGCGGTCCCGCCGCAGATTTTCATTTCAGATTTGGCTGCGGTACTCCCTGCGCGGACTCTGCGGGAGAAAATAGAAGTCCGCTCCTCATCCTCCCTCTTTCCATTCCTCTTTCTCTCTCTTTTGATTTCAATCTGTTTGGCGGTCTATCTCTCGTACCATAGTTGCTCTTAGCGTGTAGCGACGACGGCGTGTCTCGGCCCCAAGAAGACAACGAGACAAGACCCACGGCGGAGAGACGTACGTTATCGGGCTGCGGCATCGCTCGAACATCCCAGCTCCGTCCTATTTTCTCTCCGCGTTCGAGGCCGAGTCCTCCAGACTTACTGGTACTTTCGGGAGACTTCTCGAAGGTCGTCCAAGCGTAATTGCAGAAATCACTCATGTTACCTCCCGGCCAGACGATCTATCTATCGGGTTCTACTCTAGAAAATCTTCGCGATCTCGATCTCTAATTTTCTTCAAGCAAGCTATCAATTTTATCGCTCCATCTATTCTTGTATCTGTTTACAGGAAATTTGTCATAAAAATATGTAGCAATTCGATTCAGTAATATGTTTTACGTATAAACGTAATTAACAAGATTTTATCAAATGTATGTACATAAATAATTATTATAAAATATTGTTATGTTCCTTTCTTTAAAGAAAGAGCATTAAAAGTTCATCAGTTTTGGCATAGCAAGATATTAATTTTATTTTATTTTAAAGCCGTTTATATATAAGGTCGTATAAATTTGGGACGGAATATAATTACATCAAATTGATGGAGTATGACTGTACGATTCGTTTAATTTCGGCTATGAGTTAGAAGCATCATTTATAGATATTGCCGTTTTAAAGTATCTAAAATCGATACTATCATACTGTAAAATAATGGCACGTGATTATGACTGGGAAAATATTTCAAAGGTGTACTCTGTACTATCGCAGCGGGTTATTATTACTCGATCGCGAGACCGTAAAACTCGATCTTGCGAACGAAATTACGATCGGTATGGCGACTTTCCGAAACGCGTGCGACTAGGACGTTCTCGGGTGCCGTCTAATGGCTGGAACTTTATCGGAAATAAATATTTTTTGCTCCTGCAGTCGTGTACCGTTATACGGCGAGAGCGGTTAGTGAGGCGATATCGGTATCGCCTGCACGGCCTGCATCGATTCGATGAAACATTCCCACGAAACATTACCTTTCTTTCAATGGAGCTTAATGCACAGATCCACCCCCGTGGGCTTCGGTTTTCGATCGCGCGTGGAGTTCTCCTCCGCCTTTACCCTACCCACCCTTTATCGTCTTCTCTCTGGCAGCAAGTCGGCGTCTCTCGGCAAAGCGCTTAATCCTCCAACGAGTCGAAAACCCCGATGGTATTACCGCAAACGTTGATTTGTGGTAGCGGTACCGGACATTATTTATAATTTGCGGATATTAATAGTCGGATTGTATCCTTGCGTGTAACATCTATTCCCTCGACCCTGTCCACCTTTCCTCGTCCATTTTCGACGTTATTCTTATCTTCGCCTGGCCTGTTTTTCGTGGACATGATGTTGTCTTTAGGACGGGATTAGTATTAAACATGTTGTTATAAGACATCTTCAATCTTAAATTTAATAATATACTGTTTTACCAATTTGCAGTCAATTACGTTTTAAGTTGCTCCTGCTTTTAAAATACGTTAATAAAATATTTACGTATTATAGAAACTATTTCAACTTTCTTCAGATATTTATAATGTCTCATGATATATGTTAATTAATGATTGATGTAGTTATTATGTAGTTATTACTTTTTTTAAAATAATCAGAATATGTCATGTTTATGAACGCGCGATATTATGAACTTTTATATATTATATTAATAAATTAATATTAACCGCGTGTTTTTCACGCTTTTATGGTATTTTAAACATAGCAGATGAATTTCTATTAGATTATAAATTTAAAATATGTCATATTCAGAGATATCAACAATGTTACATGGTTCGTTTATTTTGGAGCCAGCATTTAAATAGTTGGAAAATCGAATGTGCTCGATACGATTATAATAATTATTCGTTTCTTGCCGTTCCGCTCGATCGTGGACGCGGTTTTCAGGCTGCATTTTAAACCCCGGAACTTCTTGCATATGTATGAGTCGCCACGTTTCTTTTTCGTCGCTGCGTTTTCCGCGCGCTGTTCACGTTATTCGTCGCATCCCTCGTCTTCACTCAACGAAAACGCGGAGAGTATCGAAACGATGGAAAACCACGCGGCGTGCGAGCGCGTATAAGTCTCGGCCCTGTGAATACGTTATTTCTTCGGACTGTTATTTCCATGGTGGAATTCACGGATATGGCGCATAGATAACGGAACCAGATTTCGCCGTTGCGCCATACCTTACCGCGGAATAATACCTTACCGTCGTATAACTCACTACCAGCGAACCAATATTTTTGTCTGGAAACCACGCACAGCGTCGGACGCGTCTGCTGCAGTTCGCTCCTTTTTTACTTGCGTTTGTTATCCGCCACATTGCCAATTGACGAGTTTCGAGAATTGATATATGCGCAAATTAAATCTTTGTGTCAATTTATCTTTTTTTTTAAGATAAAGCACAATTATTTTTGTATTTAATAGCTTTACGAAAAGGTACTGGCAATTTATATTCTAAAAATGGTGCAAATGGCTACAAAATATAGAAAAACGGATGTTGCTACTTTATCGAATTTTTAAAGTGTGTCACTTTATTATTAGATGTGTCTCCGACAAAACGCTGCAGCATTTCGATGAGCGTGCTTAAATATTTAGAGTTGAGTTGCGCCTCGTAAAATGTTAACAAGCACGGGAAGCTGGTAATGAAAATGGCTGTTGCTTCGCTTCCGCCTTTCTTCCTCAACTTGGCGTATTACGTATTTTGCAGCGCCGAGCCGAGAGTGCCAGTCTTCTGTCACATTGCAAAAGACCAAAACAAATTAGTGGATGTAATGTAATTGCACAGCACCAATTTATTTCCGCTGCGCGGCGAAGCGCAACTTCGCGTTTCGGGCGTTCCGCCGTAAATGAAATTAAGATCAGCACGAAACGGGAATGGTCGCGATTCATACGCGGAGATAACGAAGCGATCATACTTTTGCGAATTAGGTGAAATGTCGGAGAAGGAAAAATGAGTCCGGCAATCTCTTGCCTATAATACCGCGGGCCGGAAACGATTGGTCTTGATTGAATTGTACATACAGAATCGATTCCCTGTCGATATCCACCGCATTCGCTTTTCCTGACATTCAGATTAAATAACGTGATCTATTTCCTTATTCTATGTACGAGCTGTCCGCATCTTTTCTCTATCGACAGCAAATTCTTTTACGAATATTGAATAGAGACTCTTTGTTATTTGCCTGAGTATTTCTCTCGGTACCTTTCTTTAATGTTTGTTATCTTGTTAATTAATATCATTAAAGACAAAAATATATAGAGAACAAGTGAACACTTGTTCACTGTCATATCAAATTATGTAGTGTAGGAAATAAAAAAGAACAAAAGACGCTACCAAAAAAGTAGTTTTAGGCCTTTTTCATAAAATTTTCAAATAATCTTCGACGTTTGATTTAATTCAAGAGGTCTTAAAAATACTTGAAGAAATTACCTTTGCTTTCTTTAAATGCACTCGTTTCAATTCGCAGTAGAAGCATTATCGCATGCGCTCGAACGCGCGCTTTTATGTCGGTGTTTTCGCGATTCGTACGCGCGATCGCGTCGAGATCCCGGAAAAATCGCGGTTGGTAAATGAGTTGAAATTTATGAGGTTCTCTCGGTGGGATTAAACAGAAACTGCCGAGGAGCGGATCGAAGATGTTTACGGGATTCGACGGCGACACGACGCACGGCCGAGCCAGGCCGCGAATTGGAATTCCCCACCTAATAAATCACCGTTATATATGTGCGAACACGACGACGACGCATTCACAGGGCTCTCGCCATTTCCGTATCCCGATATTCATTGCTCGACATGAGCCACATCTAGTTATAGACTTGCCGAGAAAGCGAATACTGTTTCGCACCGAGATGTGCATAGGGTGACACATATAAATTGACAAATTAATGATTTCTAAAGTGTCTCTATTAAAAATATACATTGAATAAAAGCACAGATTTTACTAGGAAGGAAAAATCAATTTTTATTTAATCGATCTTAAATCGATGGAATCGAGTTTGAAAATTGGATTATATTAAATCAGCGGTGAATCTAATTGAAGCATAAAAAAAGTTGAGTGCACTCGCAATTATGACTTTAGCTACTCCGCCTCCATCAGCGCACTTTTTCGACACTTAATAAATTAACTGTCAATTAAATCCATTCGCTTGTTAATTGCACTTACGACTGAATAGCCTGCGTATCGAAATGTATTTAATTTTTTCAATAACGTATTTTTTAAATCATAGTTGTACAAACATATTTAAATATAAATTTACGATTTCATGAATTAAATAATTAAACTGTAAACATTATTGTGGATAGTTTTACATAAAATTGAGGTAGACAAGTACAATCGAAGAAAGATAAGCATTTTAATATGTAAAACATTGCAATTTTGCTTCTTTCCGTGAATTAAATACGCGTCGTCTTTTCAAATAATATCAGAATAAAAAACGCCGTGTCCGTGTTCTGAGACGTTTTTCACAGCCTATCCACTTGCAAAATCACGTTCGGGACACTCTGGAGAGAAACTCGTAAACCACGCGGCGAAACGACGGCCGTGTTTCTTGCTTCGTCATTCCCTCGGCACCAACCCCTGCCAGCCGTTGTTGTCGACATTCTGATTCGCCGTTAAAGATGGCCCGGCACTATCTTAATGGATATCTAGCCGGCTTCCCGGATCCGTGCTACAACACATGCGGTACCCTCCGAAATTTCCCCTTCGATGTTCCCAATCGCCACTGACGACTGAAAACTTGCACTGAACCTATTTCAGATAACAAATTACGTCGGGAAAGTAGATTCGTGAAATTTATAACATTTATACCGCTTCGAGATTAGATAATGCTCCGGTTTCGTCGACTAACTGATCGTCATCGTTTCATCTGAAATCATTTGGATTTTAAACACTCGCCCGCGCGCGCACGGTGCTGTTAATATTATCCATTTTCCATCCATTTCCGCGCGGTCAAAATTTCCGATATCGGCTCGGATGTTATGATTTCGATATTAAATTCCCGTTAACGGAAAAAAATATATCTATAAAAAAATTGAAGTTCCGCGTGCCAGATGTAATACATTCGATAGATTTGTGAATTAAGAACTGTAACTTCGTTTAAAAGCTGATACATTCACTGTAACGTGACAAAAATGGCACTTTGTTGACAGTAACAAAACTAAAATTTTTATTTTTCTATTTTTGAAAGCAGCATATAGGAGTCTTGAGATAAATTAATCAACGGGGGTTAATAAATCCATAAAACAGTATTTACGTCCGATATATACATATGCTTAATATTTGTATAATAATTACTAATATTGGCGATGAATTAATTAGTTTAGAATAAAATATATATCACATGTTTATTTTCTGGGAATATATTACCGTTCGAAATATTTTAGAGGCAGACGAACAACCAAGTAGAACGATATTTCCAAACGTAGTCTAGGACGATTTATCGCGGTTGAATTGTTTCGACGAAAGTCGAATTGGAGCGTGTGTACGCGGCGATGTCGTCGATGACGACGTAGGGATAACAGTAGGTGATTTCATCCGCGATAGGTATATACCTTTTATCCGCTATGCAGAGCGGTCGTATTAAAATGTAAATGCGGGGTAGCTAGTTATTATGCGGAGCGACCGATGCGATCTCCACCGGCGGCGATGCGACCCCCGTCATCCTCGTGTGTGCCTCGTGCTACACCCCCTCGTCGTCGTCCTCGTAAACACCCGATAATGGTGAAACCGTGTAGCCGGCTATCCGCCACCGCGCGAATGCTCCGAGAAACGGAGGACGACGGAAGGAGGGATTCACACGGTTTTCCTGATCGCGCGATCGAAAAAAGTCGGAGTGTCTTGTACCTTTCATGGCATGATCCCTGGAGCATGAATCCTCTATAGTCTGTCTGTATCCTCAGATTCGGAATAGCGCTTAAAACCTCGCACCTACTGGAGATGTCCATTTTATTGCTATAGAACATTGAAACCGCTGAAATAGATAGATATGTGAATAATAAATTAAATATTTTATAAAGATCGCTTATGACGGTTCGAATATATTTCATTATTTTTCGATACCATAGCATGTAGTTCATTTGTTCTCTCGCAGAGATACTCGCACGTGTTCAAAAACCTATTGTTACGAAGCTGTTCGCGAGTGATTTAGTTCCGTCCCTAGAGGCGATTCTCGTGTCGGATTCGTTAAAGCCGTCGGTACATGTATATACAATATATGTATATATATATATATATACAATATATGTATAGATATAAAATGTGAGTGTGTATGTATATCCGTCGAAAAGGACGCCGTCCTGCTAGCCAGCACCGAATGGTTTATCTGTTCATGTTGAGCGAGGAGTTGCGTTTCCGGAAGGTTTGTATCGCGGGGAATCGAATTTTCGAGCACTGCGTTTTACGCGTTCGGTGACGTTAAGTGCGGCGGATCGATGTTACACGGCGACGGTACGTAACACAACGGCCGTTGTAAAGATATATTATCCGCCGTTGAATTTGCTCGGTAGTGCCGATACGGCCGCCGAGAAAAACGTTCCGACACCAACGACTTTCCTGGCAAACCGACTTCCTACATTGTACGGTGTCGCATTGGGGAGATTAACGGAAAACGTTCCTCTCGGAAAATGGATGTACTGAATGCGCGCGTTCAGCCACACGGAGTCTTTCTTAGAAAGCGCAATTTTAATTTCAACGATAGCAATTCTAAAGGGTTTTGACCGATTTTACTTAAAACATAAATTCCTGCATGTGTATGCTTCAAATTCTCCATAAGAAAAGTTTACCAAAAACATATATACGTGGTTCTTAGATATTAAGATTTTAATCTTGCGGCCTTTGTTATCATGTTTGGCACGTCGCCCGATTGACAGCTTCGCAGATAATAGTCATCTTCTTACCGTATTTGTACATTTGTACATTTTCACGGTTATACTCCTCAGGGTTTTCGTTTTACCGTATAATAAAATTCCTCTCGGCAGACTGTTTCTCTCCTGTCCTCCGTCTGCTCGCCAATCTCCGGTATTCTGAGAGCACATGGGGGGGTATGTCGTTGCGTACGAGGCAACGCGCGACGGTAGTGGCACTCTCCGGCTTCGGGAGAGAAGGCTTGTGGAGAATGCGAGACCGAAGACCGAAGGCGTAGCGCGAACGAGAGGAAGGGAAAACATAGATGGGTTGAGTAACTGCAAACAGCAAATACTGCCAGGTACCGGCGTGCATTCCCTGGCCCACCCAACGTGTATATATATGCACAGGTCGGTAAGCGAGCCACACCGCGAATGAAATCCGTAAGCAAGAGGACCGGCTAACGTCGTGCGTCGATATTTGCCGATCATCGGGCTGTGTATCCGCAAAGATGAGCTAATCAGCTGTGGGTTTACGGGCTCTCTTGGTGGGTTTTCGTAGCTCTAAAGCCGTGGGGAAACTTTGTACCGGACGCGCTAATGAATCTGGATACCTGGTTGATCTGCTAGAGAGCACAAGGTGTAAAGGGCTTCGGAGAGGAGAGATGGTTTAACAAAAAGGGAGAGATAGAGGAAGAAAGAGAGAGAGAGAGAGAAGGATAGAGACAAGGTTACAAAGTCGGCTGGCTAACGTTGCCCGCAGGTCAGGTTGCTCCATCAAAGGTCAAAGGGTATATTTCCGACGGCGGTGGTATCGCATAAGGACATTTTTATGGGGTACTCCCGGGATCGTTTGAGGAGTTCGCCTCTCTCCGTGACGTGTATGTAAATATCCGTTTAATAACTGATGTTATTTACTCACGAAGTAACGGAAACTTCAACGAACTTTCCTCGCATAGCTCGGAGACGTAGATTATTGGAATATTCTGATGAATGGGAAGTTTACCGCAGTAAGGAGAAACGCATAAAGAGAGAGATCTGTGAATTATGGTGGTAATTTTATCAGGCTCTCTCTCTCTCAATTGCAATGCTTTTTTAATGTAACCTGGATTCTCCAGGTTCAATAGCTTTATTTGAAAGAATCAGTTTGACAATTTGACTACAGCTATCATCAAATTTATTTTAATTAATCGTGGTTAATTGGTCTTATGGATGATAAAATTACACAAATATCAACTCATCGTATAAAAAATCTTTTATTCGTGTAAGCCGTGTAAGGATAGCGAATAAAATGTGAAATATGTTACATATTGCTACATTTTATATAAAACTAGTATTTTCATCAAAAGCTTTTATAACAGGTTATTAAATTGGGGCCGCACTTGTGACACATTTATATACAATTAAAATGGAATTTTACACTTGTTTGGGTGTCAAATAATATATTTTTTTATATACAATCTTTTGTATAAATATTTTTTTTACGATTACAATATTATCTCGACATGATGCTTTATGAGTTTCAATTACCATCTCTCTAATAGCAAAAATATTTATATAGTTAGAAAAATATGTATATTAAAGTTAAAAAAGAGTTTGCAAAAGGGGAAAATAACTGATAAAATACTATTAAAGAACTAAAATTAAAGTAATTATTATTGTTAATTAATTTTGTTTCATCATACATTATTACTGTTTTCGCAGATTTTACTTCATAGCGATTTTAATTCAACAGATATCACAATATTTAATATTTAACTAAAAATTGAGTTAAAGTTAATTAAAGAACTTCACGGAACGTCCTAATTACGGACGGTGATGTATAGATGTAGGAATGAGCCGATGTAATTGCACGAAAAAGTTTTAGACCTCAAAGCGTTAGAGTAAATCGCACATTCCGGCAGAGCGGAAAATTCGAAGGCCGATGTAGGTCGATATAAAGTCGCTCGTTACAACGGCCTACTTCGCGGTGGGATGGAAGTCAGGTCGATTGAGTCAACGATGCGATTAATCGGAGAAAATCTTATTTTTTTCCTCTCTTGTCGTGTCCGTCAGTCTTGGCGCGACATGTACAGGCGAGAACTGATAATGGTCGTCACGAGTCAATGCTCCGATATTCTATATGAAAAACGTACTATCGTTATTACGCCACACTTTTAGTAAGCATAATCGATAAATTCGCGATAAATAATATATCCCGTGTAAAAAGAAAGCGCGAGTTTGTACGGGATTTCTTCTGTCTATAAATATACAATTTTCAATCCAATACAACTCTTTTAGCTAACATTTATTTTTATTTCTCTCTTTTAACTGACATGACGTGATCTCTCAGACCTTTACAGATTTTGTGGTTACAAAATCTTCTTCATAAACAAGGTTTATCTTATTATTACTTAATATGAATATTTAAAGAAGAATATTTAGTAAAGAATATTAGCTTTTTATCCTATTTTTCACGGATAAAACATTTCATAAAGAAAGAAGGTATTTTGAGAGCAGCGGTTCTGTGAGATCACGGCATGTCAGTTAAGGATTAAATAAAAGATTTTCTTTAAAGAACAGTATTATGGAACGTTGTTCTATCGCATAATTTCCTTGTTTCTCTTAGGTTTGCCTCAAATATGAATTTTAAAATAGTAAAATTAAGTAAAGACAAGAGCGCTTTTACACGGTCTTTCGATGCGGCTCGAAACCAGGTCTCGTACGCGAGCCTCAATTAATATCAACTTAATTGTCCAGTAAAATTCTTCGTCGTCGCGAAAAAGACCTCTCTCTCTCTCTCAACGACTGGTCCGATCTTAACCGGCTTCGCGACCCCGCGTTTCATACATATTTCGAGCGACGGTGGCAAAGGGAGTATTCCGCCGCTCTGGGGTATCGCGGCACCGCTAAATATTCGAATCGCCATTCGCGATACAAGAGATTATTAAAATATTTAAACGAGCCCGTCGACCGGTCGTTACGATGGGAGAGATCTGTAGGGGGACGGCAAGGTACCCTCTCTCCCACTTCCCACCCCCGCGAGTAGGTTCTCAATTAAATGCTAACGAGCGAAGAGCTCTTTCCACTTGAATACTGCTTCGATGGAAGCTGCAGCAGTTCACCTAGCCCGTTCTACTCGCCCTTCTCTTTACCCTCTTCGCATCTGTACTCCGTATACCCTTCGTGTCGTTTTCCACCTTCTCGTCGTCCCGCTCCCGCGTCCTCCCGCGCCTTTTACACGGCGACATTGTTTTAACGAGACTGGGAACGTGCAATTTGTTCGTCCCGCGCCCGGCCCGTGGTGAGAGAGCTGCGTTCGGCCCGTTATACTTTGCCATGCACTCTCGCACTCTCGCTCTTCCCTCGGCTTTCCTGCCGCGCTCGCAAAATCCGCTCTACTTGTTCGCAACGGCGCGCTCTTACGCGCGTGCATCAGCCCTGCACCGCCACTGTCGCCTCATCCTATGGAGTGCCATCCCGGCGTGAAATAATTCCTTTTTTTTTCCCCTTTCTTTTTGAAAACTCGCGAACGCGCCGCACCGTTTGCACTTGTTATGAGTCTCTTGACGCGCCGGTCGCGGAATTACGAATAAAATTACGGTTCAGTTTGGACGCCGCTTCGTTAGTGTCTTTGCATCACGGCGCGACCTCATCGAGGACGAGAAAAATACAGAAAAATATGTACGTTATTATTTGTATGTCGTAGCGTATGTTTCCTTTGCGCGCTAAATGCAGTTTTATCTCGCAAAAGCAGGAAAGGCCAAAATTTCCGAGTGTTATAGTACCACCTAAATTTCAATGTGTACTAAATAGCGTAATTTAAACAAAAAGACATTTCTAGACTATGTTATCACTATTTTACTATAATTGGACGAAATTCTGCAATGCGGAACCAACTCCAAAACCTTACTTTTCCGTTAGAGCAAATTTCGTGAAACATTAGAAATTCTGCGCCAACATTATCTCAAATATAATGACCGAACTATAATCCTCCTTAAATACAATTCCATATGTTATGCATGCGTTTTCAGAAAATTTTCTGTCCACAATATAGAACAAAAATTAATATGAAACTAAAAATCACGAAATGACGCTTTATTCGTTATTGCATAACTGTATCCAATTGTACCGTGAAAATTAAAACTCATATATGACCTATGATTTTCATTATTTTATGTTCCTACATCATTTTTAATGAGACGTATACATATATATATACATTGTTTTCATTATAACGGTCCGCACAATTTTTGAGGTACTTGCGAGACAGTTTAATAAAAAAATTAAGCTAGAACTTACAATTTAAAATACGAAAATCTTTATTACTTTGATTTTTTAAAATAGAACCATACGATTTTTCTTTTTTAATATCATAGGGCACATTAGAAGAGGAATTTAATATTTTACCGGACATTTTACATGTCGAGTTTGTTGATATTTAATATCAAATTTATTTTATTTAAAATAGCAAAACGTATTTTATATGATTATTTAAGCTTTGGCTAGAAATGGTGAATTTTGATGCTATTTAATCAATCAAAGTGATCTGGAATTTTTATGAAAGAATAAATAATAATAAAAACGTATATAATAAGAAAGAATAAATAATGAAAAACAAATAATTTTCGATTTTTTTAGATCACTAGTTGTAGCTTGAGTGAAACAAATCAACATTTTCCTTACAATTTCATTTTAAATTGTCGCAAGTATCTCAAAAAATGCGGACCGTTACGATAAATATATGTATATATTTGTACAAATATTTTTATACGATTATAAGAATATTATCTTTCCGAAGATAATAAAGTTTTACACATTCGATCTCTGTGAGATCTTTCATCGGATGATCCATAAGGAGATAAAATTTTGCCTATGAATGAAAATTATATCTCGCACAATCCTCGATTCATATATTATATCGAGGTAAGTGGCGCTCGTTTCATTTGTCAAATATAATCTGCGCTTCATTAATGCGTTGGGAATACCTCCCGTATAACTGCCATGTTCATTATTAAAATCCGGGACACAGATTAAAGCAGCCGATGAATAATTCAACCGAATTATGAAGAGTATCGACGCTGCGAAATTCTCCGACTCTGCGAAATTAAGCTACGCGCGTCGATTTTACATTGTGATGTAAATGTGCTTGCACATTGATCACAAGCGACGTCCCCCCTTTATACGCACTATATGTCGATGTGGGTTGCACGCGCGCGAGTGTTTGTGTATGTGTGTGTGTGTGTGTGTGTGTGTGTGTGTGTCTTTCGAGCGTTTCTGCGCGCGCGTCTATCTTCCAATATCGCGAGAACGCAACGGAACTTTTCTCGTAAAAGTCTTTATAAGATTTCTTGTAAAGGTTTCGAACTTTTCTGCCGCTTCTGATACTTATGTATATTTATGCATTATTTATCATAATGTATCTCGCGCAGTTTATGTATATTTCTGTTACCGCAAAGCCTCGGTAGCGAGAAAAAAAGAGATCCGCGCAGTTACCATTTTTCTTGGTGAACTCGTTCGCATTCCGCGGCGGCAAGACTCCGTCATCGTCGCGAAAATCGAGCAATTACAATTGTGGATATGCGAAGTTGTCTGCAAAATATCATTATATACTTTATTGCGAAATTACGTAGGTATTTTAGCAGACGGAATAATCTATTTCAACATTTGGAAAACTTGCAGTGGGCAAATTTCTTTCACAATATATTTTACATCTATTTTGCTATTATTAGATATATATAAACAATAATAATAAAGAATTATTGAGGTGATTAACAATTTATGAATAATTCTACGCGTGACATCTGATAGAAAGCCTCTTAATTCTTTAAAGGAGCGCTACGTGATATATTCTGCTCGCCAAGTTTTTTGTACCTACTATACAGATTGCAGCGAATAAAAATTCCGAAGATACTTTGTCGGGCGAAACCCGTTTAATTTAAGGTCCCTCGGACATTCATGAAACCTCTAAGCCGTCATCTCGTCTTCGTTGACGAATTCCCTCGGCAGATTAGCCGCGACCTTGGAATGCAGCGTATCATAAGAATATCTTCGTCCCAAGAGAAAGCCTGTCTTCTCTCTTCCCTCTAGTACATCTCCCTCCCTGAAACTGGAAAAAAATACAATCTCAACCTGCCGGCATTTTTACTGCCCGTGAATGCGTTTTTCTACCGGTGAAAGTTTCATAAACTCTTATATTTATGCGTGACATAAAAGAATAGCATTTGGTTCTTATATGTGGAATTTGGTAAATTAAATAGACCTACATCTACATAATGTCTGTAGCGTGTTTCTGAATGTGAAAGTTCCAACAAAACAATAGGGAAACGAAGTAATTTTCTGAAAGCAGTAATGATTTTTGGATCAAGACCAAATTTCGAGAATCCTCTATAAAAATTTTGAAACTAAAGTCAAAGTTAATATGTAATGCATTTTAACAATTTAATTAATTATATATCCAATGCATACAAAATTGAAGTGCTTTTAAGTGCACTAAATGTAATCCGTTTACTTTTATATTGTACTTACTTATATGGCTGTAACGCACGATCCTAATACGATAAAAAAAGAACCGATTATTTTACTAAAACTATACTGATAATACTTTCTTTATTGAACGCGAGACTTTAAATAAATGGTATTACTAATTATTATTGAAGAAAATGTTTAAATATATAATTGAAGAGTTTTTCGTCTCTCGCGTTCTGGATCTCTTCGAACAATCGAGAAGTGGTTTTACCGAGTTATGGTGCCAGAAACTGCCGAATGGCAGTGAGTAAGAGGCGAGAGTGGATACACTGGAGTTAAATTTTAATTTGCAACTAGTTAAAAAGTTAACGGGAGCGGAGTGCTCGTTGGCGGCGCGATTATAATGTAAGAGGAGCGAAGTTCTCTCGGCTTAGGTACCTCTTCCTTTTTCTTTTGGCGAAGGACATCTTTTCTTTCGTTTTTTTTTTAACTGTAGAATTACGCAAATATCATAGAAATTCGCGACGCGTCAATTGTAAGTTTTAAATCGTTCTTTGATGCGACGCCCGAAAGGTTTGTTTTCTTCGTTCTTGAACGATGTATCCAGGTACCTGAGAATTCTTGATGAATCCGAAAAGGGTTGGATTAAAAACGAAACGCGAAGAAAAAACGGCGTGCTTTGCTGGGAAACGATAACGTAATAATATAACTGTAATAATTGCTCGTGACAATGGCGGATGATGCAACAATGCGTCGAGTGTCTTCTTGCATCTAATAGACGCTGAAACGACCTGTTTCGCTTACTTTTCTTCCTAATTGGTCTTCAGCGTCGGGCGATGGTCGGAGGTATTCTTTGAACGAGGATCGTACCGGTCTTTGTACCGTTACAAAAAGCGATGATATTTTTATTTTATAAATGCATGCAGAACATCTACATTCATGAATATCACAGTTGATCCAAACACATAGAGGGAATCTTTTATTAATTTATAGGAAACGCGAAACTGCATTAATAAAGATTGTTTTCAAATAACAAAGACTATCGAGTTTTTTATAAAATTTATAAATCTTGATATATTGTAACATATAAAAATATTTAAATTGAGTATTATAATTCATGTAAAATCTAAGTAACATTTAGAGAAGGAATATTAATTATGTTTTGCCAACACAAATCGTTCCTGCACTTCGTTATAACAGTTCATAGGAAAACGTATAACCAATTAAACGAAGTGCAGGAACGATTTGTGTTGGCAAAACATAATTTTAATACCTGACATTTAAACAATTTTAATTAAATAAGAAATAAATTAGAAAATTATGTTATTTCACGTCTGTTGTCTAAATTATGCCCGCGCGATAAAAACAAAATCTTCGTTTTATATGCTAACTCTTTGATAAACAGTGAAGTTTAATGCATCGGGGAATAACGTAACTTTATTGGCATCGCATGGCGAAATTTGCGGTTTGTCGCGGCAAACGGAACGATCGGCAATATTGAACGCACACAATCGACGTGCGGTAGCAGCGGTAGTTCATATGAAGTGAACAAAAAAGAAAGAAAGAAAATAAAGAACAGAATAACAGCGATCGTCGGATAGAAAGCAAGATCGTGACAGAAAGAAATCAGTAGGCTGCGAGAAAATGAAATTTCCTCTTCTAGGTAGATTGTCGAAATGCGTTTGTCGTCATCATTGCGACGACGGAAATATCAACGATTCCATTATCTTCGATCTCTCTTTTTTTCGTTTTCATAAAAGATCGAAAAAGACGATAGTCGGTTTCTTGTCAATGTTACTTCTCTACCTCCAACACCGATTCTGATGATATCTTAATTACAGACTATCCGGAAAAAGACTATATTCTTTATCGTTATGTTTCGATGCTTGATGCAAGAGACTGTCGTTTATGATAAAAAACAAAAATTGAAGGGAGAATGAGCGTGAACAAAGCAAGGCAAAGAGAAAGAAAAGATAAAAGGGAACGACGCGACGAAAAAAACAATCTTATTAGGTATAGTTAAGATGTGAAGAGTACTTGGAGTATGAATTTATCGCACCAATGCGTGAATAAGTTTCGGGCGGATAGTTACCACGTGAGTCGAGTTCGTTATAGGGAGACGGTAATTGCATCCCACCTCAGCCGACTATAAGCAGCCAAGTCACGGGATAAGCGAACCTACAAAGAAACGATGGGCCGCGAACGGGAGGAGAAGGAGTCGAACGGGGAACGCTCTCGGAAACGATCGAGAATCTTGTGATTCCAATTAACCGATAACGAGCAAAAGTAATATCCCGGTTTCTTTTCTTCCGCCCTCTTCGGCCCCAGTCTCTCCCCATTTTTCCCATCCCTTCGGCGCATCGCGCTCAGCTCTTTCTTTTCTCGAAGCAGATCGATTCCGCGGTCTGCGACTCTGCGACGTTCGCGGGAATAAAGGAGCAGAAAAAATTACCATCCTCAATACATATATATGGAGTGTTTCGGGTTTCCTTTTAAGAATCTTGAATTAATTTGAAATATGTAGTACCCTAAATAAAAATGTCGCAATGTTTTCTAAATTATAAGAGACTAAAAATCTAAAAAGAACTTTAAATTAAATCAAAATACTTAATATAATAATTTATTAAAAACCTCTCTTAAATTCTAAATGATTTCCATTTTACAGAATTTTAATTTAACGGTTAACATATTATACAAGAAATTTTTTAAATAAGTAATTGATGAGTACAACAAAATATTAACATAAAAAGTTGTAGAAGAGAGAAATGAAGATTTTACTTTGCGACGAGAGAGATCTGTTTGAGATTAATCCTGTGCAACTAATCGTAACTACCGTGGTACATACTTGACATCGTACGTGCATCTGTTCACAGCGATATATGTACATTAGGGCGGATCGATAATTACCCCGAACGAACATGAGAAAAGGGAAATAATTTATTACGTTAGTCAATCGTGATCCCTCAAAGGTTTGCTCGCGCACCAAGAATCGTTCGCTTTGCAAAGTTTCTGCTCGAAGCTTATCTAAGTTATTGGTTAACACTACGCGACATCGGTAATCGAGCAATAATTAATGGTATTTATCCAACAAGGGGTGGGTGAGAATTCCACGCGCAACATCGGCGGAATTCACGATGCGTGTACGAATACGCGTGGATTATCGTTCGGTTACTTGGAAAAGCTGCACATTACATTGTGCGTAAGCGATTTGCGATGCTCTCAACACTCGCGCACACAATGGAAAGCTCGATAAAGGTGAAAAAGTATCATATAGAAATTGACGAATGTTAGATACAAACAGTTATTTCAGTCAATCGATGGGCTACATAATATGTGCCGTCGACTCCGAGTTGTCACGGAATATACGCATTTTGTTGCAACATATCAATAACATGCTATAGAAGGACGAACCCTTTAAGAGTTATAAGTGCTCTCTCTTTCCGCTTGCAGCGGAAAACGATATTGAATTCCAAGATTAAATTAAGTCCAATGAAACAGGTCAAACGATAGTGGTTCGGAATTTACCTCTTTCTCGGTGAAAATTTGATAGAAAATTGATCAAAGAATTCGCAAATTAAATGACGTAGATCTGGGACACTCTGGTACGTTGATGGCCCGTATATGAATATTTCACTCATGTTCAAAATTGCTCGTACACTGCAGACGAATTCTCCGCAAAGGGCGACCAAGTATGTGAGTGCGTCCTATTCGGCAAAAGCTCTCACTCTGTGAGCAGTAGTGGGCTTGTAGGGCACTTCCTGACTAATTGCCGGCGGGTTCGCTGTTTCCCGGAAGTCCCGTGGAAATATAGCTTCCGCGGGTCGAAGCACCGAAGACAAACCACGGGAAGTCTCAAGCCTATCCCATAGCGCGGAACCGACCTCGTAGATTCTCTCGAATACATTTCTCGCGAGTACACACTCACCGACCAACATACCCGCACATGAGCTGCTTAAGATCCGGTACCTTAAAACAACGTCGCTGACGTACTAAATTCTCATGTTTAATTAGCGATTACCGGAGGAACATATGCTTAGTCGCGGCATTACGATATAAGACGTCCGTATATAGTAAAAATGTCAACGCGAAAATTAAGTTCTCACATGCCGCTCTTGGAGTTTATCTCAAAGAACAGATTGAGATATACAACCTTTAAAAAACCTTCAGAAAAATATTTTAATAAATAACGTAACAGTATATATAGTTTTTAATTTCAAGTGCATTGAAAACGAAGATATAAAATTACCCGACGTACGTATAATTTTGCATTTTTCCGTGTTTGATAATATCGCTTTTTATCCCATTTACAAAATTTCTGTTTTAATATTAAACAAGTATGAATCCCATTCGAAACATTTTCTAAACTCCACCTAACCGCATTGATATCAGACAGAATTCATAGTTTCCTCTTGAGAAATTAATTCAACAGCTCAGAGTAATTTTCCGTTAGATGCGACCCGACACGTTTTTCTCATTACGACTTGCCCTGCAACGTATCAAAGCCTCATCAAGATCGCATAAGGCCTGTTTTCTCCCCTTTCGCATTAATTAATTACGAACGCGAAGCGTGACGTTGTCCGAGGGTCTCGGTTTTTAATTCTCCTTGCGAGTTCGGCTTCTACTTTTTGGTACATGACAATGGTCGCCAATCCAAGCGGGGAAAGAAACCTAGCGTCCTACCGAAAATTTTCGAAGAAAAAAGCGACACCACATGAATACCGACTTGTTTTTGTGGAATGCACGATCTTTTTCTACTAAAATTTTGGCAGCTGCAGAAGAGATAATTACTCGAACATGAGTCTCTCTTTTTCAGACATATGTTTATACATAGAAACTTCTTTCATTATTTTAATAAAAGGGATAATCCCTTGAAAAAGTTTAGTATCTATTTTCACATGTAGATTTTCCATAATCGAGTTAATATTATTATGAAAATTAAATCAATTATTTACATTACATTTTTTCCCCACGATACTCGGTTACGATTTTAATTCCTGAATTCAAGTCTGTCACCTATGTGCGTGCAGTCACGATTCCCGCAGCTCCAAATGAGTTTCCGCGAGAAACCTCTCTCGCATTCTCCGTTTTCCGGATTTCTAGACGTGCCTTGTCGGCGGCCGAGCAATGTCGCGCCTTGGGACCGGCGCGTAATCGTAATTAACGAGGCAAAAATGAAGCCGCGGCCGCACGACGCGGTCGCGCCAAGTGAAAACTCATATTTACCGGTTAGTGAGCTTAGACGTCTCCGCGGTGTAATGCCACGGCATTACGCGATGCGCCGGGAATACTCGAGCTACCACCACACTTGCACTGGTGGAAATAAGCCGCGCCCAGGCTGGGAATATATGTCGCGGAAACAAACGAGAGGATCCTGATAAAAAGGAACGGTCGTACGCATAGCTTTGTTCAGTTACGAACGATCGCGAATTAGCTAAAGAAGATGGCTCTTTGATGCTAATTCAAGTATTACCTTTGGATTATCGGACTGTCATGTAGAACACTTTTTTATCGCTAACATTTATCATATACACATAATATCTGTCTTTCATGCAATTTGCGTAATAACTAATAAGATTGGATGAGATTAGTAATAGGATAATTAGATTAATAATTGAATAATTAGTACATAACAAATAATAAAAATTGTAAAAATAAATTGCTCTTCGCACAGAAAATATAGATATTTTGCCAAGTAATGAACGGTATATTTTTCGTTTAAATTGAATGAAACGCCGCATGGAATTTATTATGGAGGGAAACTATATCAGGAGAAAATGTATGTTATAAAGTTAAAAAAAAAATTGTAATTAAATTGAATGGAATTTATATTTTACATATGATAGGAATGAATATTGGTTCATTTCGA
The DNA here is from genome assembly GCA_035220615.1 of Leptothorax acervorum. Lineage (NCBI taxonomy): Eukaryota > Metazoa > Arthropoda > Insecta > Hymenoptera > Formicidae > Leptothorax > Leptothorax acervorum. The sequence continues at coordinate 655,972 of JASTWQ010001267.1, read as the reverse complement.
TGTATTTTTAAAAAATTCTCTTATAAATCGTTTTCGAGAGATTTGCCTAAAAAAGTGGTTTGATCTCGATAATCCTCGTATAAAATGTTTTATAATCAGTGATATTTTTAAATGATATTTATGTAAAATGTATATTTATATATAATGTAATATATTTTATCATAATTATAAGTATATAATATACATAATGTAAGGACATTACGCACACAAGGATAAACTTATATATACACTTATTATTCGTGATATCCATTCCCTTTTATTAGTAGAAAAGTTCACGCGATAAAGAGACATTTCTGTCGTATTACGAAAATTCAATTCGAAAGAAAGAACGCACAAAAGTTCGGCGAGAGAGATCGGGGGCGGGAGGAGAGGAAGAGGTTGAGAGGGACAAGAGGATCGATAGACATTAATGTGGACGGATTGGAGGGGGAATAAAATAAAAATTATAAGCCCAAGTAATCCTCTTCCGCTGCATTCTCGTTAATGACAAAATTTCCAGCTCGTACCGGACTACCTACGCGCTTTTAACGAGTTCGCGCTTGCTCCGTAAGAGAAAAGTAATACAATATTTTCCGCGTCGCATAAGAGGGGGGGGGGGGGGGCCACCGGTGCTCGTCCCCTTGCTCATTCTTTCTCTCTTTCTCTTTTTTCTTCTCTTCCCATCATCTCCCTCTCTCTCCTTCTCTAGGGTGGACAATTAAAAGCTCGGAACGGTGCGCGGCGATGGATAATTGCTCTTCGTTTCGATGCGAAAGCGAGGATTTCTAGCGGGGAGCCCCGGACAATAAAGCCCAAGCCGTAGCTGCGTGACAAGGGGACGATGCGATTGTGCCGCAGCGACAACCCGGTATGTCGAACGACCAAATGGATTTTACGTGTACACGAAAAATAGAGGTCCGGCCCGGGTAGTATTGTGCTCGATATAACTCGCGCCGGCAGGAGACAGAGAGGAGTCACGCGGAGCAGCGCGCGCGACCCGCATGTTGTACGCGAGTTACACCTACATTTACACCGCCGCCTGTAATCCACCCCCGCCCGTGACAGCACCGTGGCGCGGCACAAGCGTAAGTACCGGACGAACGACGTGATAAATTTATTTCCCGCCGTTGAAATGCATCCTGCATCGTGTGTGCGCGCGCGCGCGCGCGCATCTGACGTGTGTCTCGCGTCTCTCGTCTTCAGAAGCGTTGCCAGCAATTTCATTTAAGCATCCGCGGATTTTTCACGCCCGGAGCATTTTCTTTCCTCTCCCTTCCGCTTAAATCCAACTCCAGTTGGTGCCTCAGGTTGTCAACTTAATTCACAAATTATAAAAGCGTAATTAGTCCGTAAGACCATATCAAAATAATTGAGAGTGAAATTTATCACTTGTTTCGATAAAACATGTCACTTAATAATTAGCTTTCAGACCAACCATCGGATGGTACCTTTCGCGTTCGCGATACCTATTCTTTCTCTCTTTCACTGATAAGAAAAACTTATTCTACTTCATTATCCCTACATCGTTATTACATTAAAAATGAACGATGAACGCGATATTATCATTTTGCCGTGCAGGATTAGATAAAAAATTGTCTGTAATATTATTTAAATACCGCAAACATGACACAAGTGCGAGTGTGTTTAAATTCTCGGGAAAATGACGTTGATGATCGGTCATTTTCTGTGCGGACGGTCGATCTTGCGGCCGTCGCGTCATGCAGTGCAGTTCCAGTTACAATCGCGGCGGAAGTAAAAGGCCGAGATACTAATACGTGACCTGTGCGCCGCGCGTCAAAACGAAAGCGTCAATTTTAATTACGTGCTCGCGCTACGCGCCTGCCTATCCGGAATATCGGGATAAAACGGCAGCACGTATACAGTTATACATCTGCCGGCGGGCAGGTGCGATATCGGCTATCGCCTCTGTTCGCCCCTCGCTGCATCCCGCCACGTGAAATCGGAAAATTTGAGCACGCAAAACGTTACTGCCGGTCCGATACTCTCGTCCCTTTTTCCTCTCCTCTCGTCTCTCTCCCCTCTCTCTCTCTCTCTCTCTCTCTCTCTCTCTCTCTCTCTCTCTCTCTCTCTCCCTCCCCCCTCTCCCCCCTCCCCACTCTCTTGTACTTACGCGATGTTCTTCTCTATTGGCAGATCGACACCCACATTTCCGCATTCGTTAGTGTCTTTGGATACCGGATAAAGAATGGAAGCTCGAGAAAGCTCCTTGATTATTGTGTGAACGAGAAACGTATTAGAAATGAGTCGTATTACATTGTGAGTCTGTGTTTCTTTCAGGATGTTATATAATGTTCAATCAATATTGACTTCTCGTAACTTATTGTGAACAGATAATAATTATTAAAAAATACAATGCGCGAAAGGCTAATAAATATTACAAATGATCGATCAAGAATAGTAGTTACGTAAAGGAAAATACGCTTTATTTCAATCTTAATATCTAGCATATTAAGTAAGTAATTAAGCAGATATAAAGTGGTTTGCGATAAAATAATGTATTTACAAAAGTCATGTTGTCGAATTAACGTGCTAACATTTCGGGTTTGCATTAGATAGTCAATCTAATAATGTAAGAATACATTTATCACATCTTGACTCTGCATGTCCGCTAACATAGTTTACAGTATGTACACGTTCGCCTCTCTCCTCTTCAATTACCCCAACGCAATTTCTCGCATGACGCTGTCTGCATCTGATCTAGATATACCTGCCGTCGCCGTCCGTGTCTCATTACGGTCCGTCGACGTTCTCTGATAATATTAGCTCGCCGTGATCTCGATTTCCTCCATTTTCTGCTAACGATTCTTAATTAGGAACACTTGTACAATAGAAGAATTAGTGCGTTTGGCAAATATTATTATACGTCCTACCGAATACGCATAAATTATAGTATTATAAATTATTATACGATGCAAAATTGTGAGGGAAAATTAAGTTTGTATGCTTTAATTAAAGCCGGCGGAGTTTACCAATTTGGTATAACGTCTACATCAATATAACGTAAACATACAACAACGAAGGATATACGCAAGTGTTGAGTATCAGGGCTGTTAACAAATATCGCCAAGCGGTTACAAACAAACGGACGGGTCAATATTAATTCGTAATTAATTCGCATCTCTGTCTCTCTCTCTCTCTTTTTATCTCGGTACGTATCAAGTGGCGTAATTAATTCAGCGGACCTTTCTCCCACGGGCTTTCGCTTCTGCTCGCTCTTCCTCCCGGGCAGGATGCCGGCACGTCCCAGGATGTGGATCGACCGTATTGCGAATTTAAAGCACGGAAGACGAAAGGGAGTTAATTTCGCGCGGCGTTGAGCCGCGATGCGGCGCCGTCGTGGAAACCGGGCGAACATGAGACGGGACCGTGGCATCGCAATGTGTCTTTCGGCCAGTCGGCAACCCTCGCCCTCGCTCGAGGGTAATTGCGTTTGTGTGTAGCCAGGAAGTTTTATTTGGCTGGCATTTATTCGGCAACGAAGAGACAGCCGGCCCACTTAGGCGGAGAGACAAATGTATTTACGTCGTGAATCTGCCAGGATGCCCGCATCCACCTTTCAAGCTTACCCCGTTTATCCGGGGGATTGCCGCGAAATTAAGGGGCCCGTGCTCCGCCCTCGACTATTTTTGTGGCCGGGAAAAGACGACGAACCAGCGCGCCTCTACACGGAGGATCGAATAATTGTCGAACACTCGATGGTATTAGTGTGAACAACGAGGTAGTAGATAAATACTGGTAGGTAGTAGCTACAGCTAGGTCGATTGTAGCCAACACGTTTTCTTTGAAATTCCATTATGTTCTGGTCCAATTAATTGATTCGCTTGGTGGAAAGAAACAAATGACTTGGAGAGTGCAGAATGTTGTATTGTCTCGCCTGTAAATTTTCTATCTCGAATTTGTTAGTAAATACGTTCTTGAAGATTGATGCGAAACTTTGCGAAACATCTCGTGTTTTTAAAAATTGATTCTAAAGAGAGGGAAAAAGACGTCAGGAGAAATTAAAGGAGAGCGTTCCAAGCATTTTTGCTTTTTCCGGTTAAATTGCCTGTGTCTGACTAAGTATCATTTCGTTCCTCTTTCCGCTTAGTTATTTATGGCCTCATAAGTTGTATCTGACTCGCATATCTTCGTATCGTTTTAACGACGGAGATGGTTGGGATACTTTCCGCATCACAAAACATCTAGACGTAGAAAACTAGCCGTGAGAATTATGGAGCGTGCAAGCTAAACCGCAGCTATTGTATAAAAATAATACGTCATAAATTGAGTAATTTTCCAGATGTAAAGATAGATTATTGCAAGTGATTAAGAGAAACTCAATTCCATTTATTAAAAATCAAATACCTTCTGAATATAAATATTCGAGTATTAGATATTTTAACATTTATTACATTATACTGTCTCGCATCGCACGGATTTTAAACAAAGAACATCGATTCGTGTTCTATTTTATTCTTGAAATAGTATAAAATTATTTGTATTGCTAGCCGCGGATCGATCTTTGTTAAATATCCCGATTCAAGTTCTAACTTTAAAATCCGTAGCAACATATCGCGATAACTCGACGACACGACTCGCGACGTAAGGGACACAGCTCGTCGCTTGTGACACGGCTCGGGGTTAGCAACGCGCGCAAACGAACGTGTACGTGTAAACGTTCGCTCCGATAATAGATTCCCCATTTGGAGTTCAGAGTTCTACGGCGAATCTGTAACTCCGGCGATCAAACTGCTTGCAAAGTTTGTCGCTTGAATCGAATGGGAGTTTGGGTAACTCGTACCTACGCTCGCTCTCGCTCGTATCCGCCTGTACCCTCGTACATACACGTACATGCGCTGCATCCCTCTGTCTCGCTCCCCTTCCCCCCTCTCCCTCTCTCTCTCTCCCTCTCCCTCTCTCTTTTCGCATATCTACTTAGGAATATATAGGTGTAATATACATATCCGCATACAAGGTATCCTAGAACTCTGCGTCTAACTTGAAATCAAGAGTTACTAGAGATCGAAAAGGCTAAGAAAAATGTCAGTTGAATTATTTGACATTTCAAAAGTGCAGACTATCTGCGAACTTGTTCTACAATTAATTTTAATTTTTCTCTCAATTTTAATAAAAAATTGATATTATTACTTGTCTTATTAATCCTATTAATATTTTAATAAATATTAATTAATAATTACTGTTATAGTCTTTATCGTTTTTACGTTAACAACTTTTCAGATAGTGCATCTTATGCGGATATGATTATTGTGCATTTGTATAAATCCAGTCGGACACATATCCAACTCAAGCAGCGCGCGTGAACACGGCTGACTTGACAGCTGTGTACTCTCTTCTACGGGTAGGCGATGGTACCGAAGGGGAGACTTCTTCTCGTTTTTCGATTCCATTCGCAGCTCTCACCGTCACAGCGTGTACCATTAGCGTGTCTCTCGCCGACGTGTCGCGATGCCACGTTGTACGTCGCGCATAAGTAAAAGTGTCGTTGTATCCTACCCGACAATGTCATTCTCTCATGGAAATAGACTCGAACTCTGGAATGACATTGCGATCCCAGACAGTCGAAAAGAATTATTGTTTTTCTTGATCGAGTCGCGTAATACCGGAAAGTAACCCCCCCCCCCCCCCCCCGTTGAATACACGCGACTTCGTAACGGCGCGACAACGAAGTACACTTCTCTTTTCTGCCTTTCCGAAGAAGCGTTACATCGGTATTTGTAGTTTGTCTTTGGCTAGACAGCACTGCCGCCCTGTTTGTTTTCGATCGAAGATTGGAAACGAATATCGAATATTTACACGCTCGCCGCGACGAATGTTGGAGCTCCGCAAACGATAACAGATTTTTCTTCACGCTCTATAAGAAACGTTTGTCATCTGTGCCCCATTTTCTATTATTAAATAATTATTAGATAATTCTAAATGAGAAAATTTAATCGCTGAAATATATTCATTAATTCGATTCCCAAAATTATTGGATAAATTGTGACAGGTGATAATTTCTTCATGAGATTCCAAGTATGAAGCTCTAATTTAAGCATGTCATATTATTTCATTGTCATCAAGCAGTGATCGTTTTTCTATTTTAGATAAATAATTATTTCTATTAAATAGTACGGTTTTTCTACGAGACTCAATAAATCTATCCTTGGATCTTTCGCACTTTCTGAATCAGTCAAGTGGGTTCACGAATATCCCTGACTTTTACGCGCATAATAATGGCAATATACGTTACGATTTCCGGATGAGTGCCTTGCTGCAAGCTCGGGAGTACCCTCCGAACGTGAAAGTATTCTTCAGAACGCGATTTGAGCATCCCGATGGTAGGATAATGAAAAAAGTGCTTCCTGAGGAATATTATAATGCTCATCAACAAATATTAACTTTTGTCTGTTAATACTATCTTTTCTAGTTATAGAAGGTCTACACGTTGCGTAACTTATTTTAAATTTTTCGGCGAATTTGAAATTGATTTTTTGTAGCAAAAGTTTAATGCAACCGTACTTAATTTCGATATTTCACGAAAATATCTCACAATCAGATCGCGAATTATTATTGAAGTCATAAAATTATTATTAAAGCAATATTAAATAGTAAATACAAGCAAAATTTGAAATATAAAGTGACGAAACGTACATGTTACTTATTTGTATATCACTTAAGTTTAATTCAAGGGCTGTTAAGATCTTAAGCATCATGATTAAGACACAAGCGCCATTTTTCTAATTCGGTTCTTATTGTTAGTATCTTTTAATATCTCAGGACACCCAGTACATCGCAGCAGCTTGCTCGTGAATTCGACACTGAAGAGCACTTATTGCTCTCTCGCGCACTCCTTGAATCGCGAGTAAATCGTAGCGCCCGAGTTCGACTACGGGGGTCGGATACACCCCCCGGCGACCTCTTTCCCTCATCCAGTCCTCCTTAGTCTCTTCGTTTTAGCCTCGATCTTAAATCCGCTCCTCTCTCTTCGATTTCGAACATCGCCATCGCGAGATATAGCCTAAGTGCGGAGCACACGGTCGATAATAATCGCGACAAGTCCATTACGACGTCTTCAAGGATTCCTGCGGCAGGATTATTATAGATACCAGAAAAACCGGGATAGCAGACCGCTCGCGACTTCCTGCAGTCATTTTTTTTTTGCTCAATGACTGCAAATGCAGCGTGAGAAAATTATTTTAAGTCCCGATTATGGACTGAAAGAGATAATCCGTGATAATATTATTTTATTTTAATTGTAATTGTAAGAATAGCAGAAATACAAGGAATATTATGAGTAAGTAATAGATGAGTGGTGAACATCAAAAGAAATGTGTAAACTAATATTAATGGAATATTTTTATAAAAATGGTATTTATTGTCATTTTTCTCTTATAAAGAAATATACTTATTGATCTTTTTCATATCAAACTCGTGATTTAAAACATGCACTTCATGCGTCTACTAAGAAATTGAGAAATCCGTCACTGATTTCAACCGACCATTCTCTCTGCCTCGCTCTCTTTTCTTTTTCCTTTTGTTACCTGTCTATCCATCTCGTCCTTTGCCCTCTCGACGGCCTCCACCTTGCCCGCGTGATTTACCGCGCGCTCCTCATTTTCCGCCTTCCCCTCCCACCTCGCTCCAATCTCGTTCTGCCGGGTAAAGGATTCCGAAGAAATTGAGAAAGATTTGCCGACGCTACCGTGCGGGAAGCCGATGAAGGAAGGGAAGCCGAAGAATGTGAAAGGCAAGGAAAGAAACCATGGTACATCCAAGTCGAGAATGCGCCCGTATAAAGAAGAGGAACCCCTTTCTTTTCTCGCCGATAAAATAACATTAGAGCCACGAGCGAGTCGAGTTAATTACAGCGGCCGCCTCGACCCCGGCAAAATGACCGTCCAGGGTCACGTAACGGGAGTGCGCGAGGGTTCCTCTCGTTGCAATCTGCATTATAAAACTGTCGCGCAGCTGCCCGTGAAACATAAGTACGGTTTGTAGCTTATATTTACCATCCGGGCATTTGGTCTGCACTCGCGCTGCTCCAAGGGAATTGGGATTTGGGAAAAAGAGGTTGCAAAATATTATTATATTTATTCTCAGTGCCGATTGGTTCCGCCGTGTTACAGCAAAATCGGCGCTTCCGCAATCGTGACAATTTCATGGGGAGGAAGACGCCGTAATTGCGCATTGCGACACGGTATAAAGAATATAGCATTGCGCACAACTGAGCTTCGTTATTTTGGAACTATTTAGAGGATCGCTCTTTGCGACCGAACGAAAACGATATCACTCGAGTAATCCTCAACAATATGGTATACTACTAACATGGAACGAATTGTTTTTCCGCCGAAATCTCCTAAGTAATGTTACATATTTTACGCGTTACCCGCAGAAACTCATTATGAAATATAGGGAAACAGTTACCGTTTGGATCCCCACTCCGTTATTACGCGGCCGCGATTCTAAAGGAAAAGCGTCTCGTGGAAAATTGAATTTTAGGCGGATTACATGAGCGGGTACTTCACATTTTTGCGGCTAAAAATGAAGCTTCGCTACAAAATTAGTAACTTATTAACTTTTTAAAACAACCCCGTAACACCTCCCTTTGCAACAGGTTAACGTTCTCGCGGTTCAAACATGCAAGATACATTTTTGCATTTCATCAAGAAATATCGCTCTGTTCATCAAATATGAATAGTTTGCTGAAAATAAATGAGGGCTTTGTTTTTGAAATTCGTGATGCAATATGAAAATTACCGTACGGATGAGAATCCAGGTTTTCAGTGGCAACGCGATGACAGAAATCAGAAATGTGCCTAAAGTAATTAGAAAGCGAAAGCGAATTAATGCTGGCTGCGTCGCTCGCTCGATATGCGGATAACGAATGAAATAACGCCGCAATCTTTTCCAATCATGGACCAACGATATGGTGCGCGCGCATCGAAAAGTCGATGTTTTCAGGACCATGTACCGCGTTGTCACCTCGATAAATCAGCCGGAATTCCCGGCCGTGAGCCGCGTTTGCTGCCGTCACGATCGCGGAAATATCAGCGTTTTACGTCTCCATCCTCCTACATCGTAAAAAAGCCCTGGCAGAATCGAGTTTTGCGACGCAACCGAGCGTCGGCTGACATCGCGTCGCACCCGGGTATCAATAGTCGAAACGGTCGAAACATCGTTGCCCGTCACATGGACAGCGATACGGGAACGATTCGTGTGATATTTCGCGCTCGTATAGTTTGTACAGTCACCGAGCTTCATCAAACAAACACAGTTACAGCTACGATCTCCTTGCGCACAATTAAAAATATCCCCGAAGCCAATAATTCGTGTATCATGAAAATCGATGAAGATAATGATCTTTAACAAATATGTATATCTAAAAAGATATCGCCTAATTAGTACAGGGTGTTTTTTTTTTTAATCCTGCCCAATATTTTAGGAGTTGATTTTGGGGTCATTTTATGAAAAAAGCTCATATATGAATATATGATCTCAAAGGCCCTCTCTTTCCCCATTTCAGAGACGCCAGGGTGTTAAAGTATTGGATGTATAGAAATTTTTCAATAGAAGCATGTTTTATATCTTAAAAGAGTCAAATTACGTTTAATTATTTTACTGAAGTTTCTTTTCGGAAACTTATTACCTACTGTATATTTCCTGAGTATTTTGTGATATATGGAGAGTTTTACGTCTCGAGGGAAAAAAAGTCTATTCTTAACCGCACTACTCCTAAGCAGTCCATTTCTCGTTAGTGTCACTCGTATCATTTTTAGGGCTTTTTTATAGAGTTATCCGTTGCGGAGTATTACGTTGAGTCGCTGTCGCCGTTGGGCGTTCCTCTCGTCATGAGGTGGTCCAATGTCGCAATCGCGCGGACCTTTCGAGGTGTTCTTCCTGTAGAGAAGAGTGGTACTGCCGTTGCGGAGTCGGACAGATTCCAATTTAGATCCGAGGGAGTCGGTGCCGGCGGCAGGTCTCCTCGCCGGTGATGGCAAACAAGCATCGGCGTCGTTATCGGCCCAGGTCGTCGGCGTGGAGATGCTTCTCGCTCCCTGGTATAGACTACGGTCGGAGTCGTTTGTATACAAATATGCAGGCGAACAGGAAATTAAGGAGCGTGGCCGAAGGGGTTCGCCGGAGAAAGTGACGGGAGGGAGGGGGGAGAATCGCGTCGCGGTGTAATTTGTGATACCGCCGTTGCCGACGATAGTGTCTTCCCCCTTAAGCCGATTAGCGATACTTATTCAGCACTTCGGAGCATAGGTATTTAGTGGCGAACCGCTAATTGGTAATTGAAAACCCTCATACTTTTATTACAATAAAATAGAGACGAACTTCGAAATCTAAATTTCTCTTTTCTCATTTTATTTAGAATATAAAGTAGGTTCATCTCTGCGCTGAAAAAATTTTTTGTGACAAAACGTGATTGAATGTCTTCTAGCGAAAAATGATTTACGCACGTCGCTTTAGGAATATTTTCTACAATTTTTCTATACCTATTGCCAGAATTTTCGTTCTGCGTTTGCGCCCGTATTGTCTTTATAATATACGGGACGATGCTCGCGTCGTCACACGAAGTCGCAACGTTTCCGTTTACTGTAAAAAAAGTTATTACGCGGTTCTACTGAACTTTCGAGCCACGCTATTACGTCTGTAACGACGACTACGCAGTATATCTTCCGCCAGTTTAATCCCACGGTTTTCCTGCGTGCGCCCTTTTTTCTCAGGACTGACTTTACAGGGATTAATTTTTTCTTCTTTTCTTTTTTTTTAAGCACTTAATGCAGATCCTCGCTCTCACGGCAAGAGACACCGAACTAATCCTTTATTCCGTTGGAGCCCTCGCAGCTAGTCTCGCGTTATTACTTTGGCGTTGGGAGCGAAAACGCGCGGATTGAAACCAATTGTGCAATTGGATTGCAGATACTAGAAACTAAATTGAGCAGAATGGTGATTATTTAAATGTTAAGATATTTTCACAATTTCTAATAAAATCGTGTTCCGTTACCAATTAAATAATTTTATTGAACCAAACGTGTGTATAAATAGAATATAATTATCAATTAATTTAAAGTGAATTTTAATTAATAAAAAATTAATTTAAGTCTTTATTTAATCTTATATAATTTTACTTCATTAATTTAATAAAGAACAAACTGAAAGTAATTGCTGAATTTGATGTCCCCCGGGTATCGAAAGCCAAATTGAGTATATCTAGAATGACGATTACACTTCGATGTTAAAATATTAATAGTCACGAAGATATCTGACATTAAAAATAAAGCCATTTAAACGAGCCGGGTTTCGAATGCGAAAAAAGATCAAATTTCCATCGATCTTTACCTTCTGTTGTGCACAAATCCGTATATGGTCGTTATTTTTTAATACTTTTAATAACATTATTTCTTATTTTTTCTTCATTTTTCAATTTTATCTCGATAGAAACTTAAAACTTCGGTGACATCTATTAAAGCTGCGGACTATGCGTTATCGTTGCGGTGAAGTCATCTCAGGTGGAGACGTGCGGGATCGAAATTGATCGCGGCGGGCGATTGGATCGCGTTCGTTAAAATAATGAAGCGGGTCCGTCGAGAAATATCGCCCCCTTAACGCAAACGCGCCCGCAATCTGATACGATTGCATGCGCGCGCGAATGGGGGAGAGAGAAAGAGGGTAGGGAGGAGGGGAAGAGTGATAGAGAAAGGAATCGTGGAAAAAATATTCACGTATCGACGAGTGATATAGAGAGAAAGAGAGCGGTGGTGACCAAGGGGGGGAGGGAGGGTGTGTCCCAACACACGATCGTCCTGGAATGAAAGGGGTTGCTGGGGGGGGGGGGGGGGGGGTTGTGGAAGAATGGACGATAGAACCGACGGGGGTATGGCGATGTACGCGGTAGAGGCGGACAGATGGGAGTGTGAGGCATGGCCGCGATATATCGTGGCTGAGCCTTTATTAAAACTGCTTTCGGTGTTATTGCTTTCCGGGAACGTCGGGCCTCGAAAATACCATTTCCGCGAGATAGGCCGTGGCCCTCCGCGCCGCCGAAAATATATATCGCGCCCCCCCCTCATGGCATCGCCGTGGTCTTCCTTTCCGCGACCATTCCGTCCGGAGATCGTCGCAAGCGTAACCCGCTATTAATCGGCGATAAATACGCTCGTCACCATGTGCAGGTCGACGGTCTCCTTATATCCCGTCCTGACCAGTTATTGTCCATTGACAATGGTCGAGTCGATCTGTAATCTTTGTCGGGAAATGAGAGTTCACTTCGCGTCTCGGAAATTAAGATGTGCCTACATTGGTACGTATGCTTGTAATGGTATAAATCTCTGAAATGTCGTTATACACGGCAGTCTCTCTTATTTGAAATTTATAGCTAATTCTAAAAGGCTAATTGAAATGATAAGTAATGCAGTTTCAAATGCTAATTTTCTCTATTTATCTATATTCCTTATATCTACATTACTTTCTGTTTATTTAATCAGCTGTAATCAATGCTTAAATTTAATTTAATTTAGGCTCTCTTTGGTAAAAAAAGGCACGAACAATAATTAATAATAATAATGTAGATATAAATAAAAAATAATAAAATATAAAATAATAATAATAAATTATAAAAATATAGGCACAATAGTAAAATGTTCGCTGATAATTCGCTCATATTAACCTTAAGAACATGAAATAGAAGGAATAAAATATGAGAAAGGTATTTTTGACGTGAATAGAATACTGCGTAGACATGCACAGTACCGTGGATGTTTTTTCCGCATTCATTTCAGTTTTGTGACCGTGATCGATAGTCATCAGAGTAGTATTTATTCGAGTACAAAAACATTACGCAACCGTGAGTTGGCATACGCGCGGCAAACCGCTGCGGGCCTCTGTTCAATATCGCGAATTTCTCCGTACACGCAGGAGAGATTGTAAACGCATACCGAAAAGTAGACAATTGGCAGCGGAATGCAATATTTTCCCCGAGATACGTTCCGCCGAACGTCACGCGAGATTCACCCCGTGCGGTACTGTACACGCGCGTATATACCCTCGACAAACGCGCGATAACTCAGCGGCACGCGGCTCTCGTATACTATGCTCTCAACGCGGCCATCGCCCGGGGCTGAAAAGGCGGCCGATAACGTCGACCTAGATCATTTTCGTATGCGCGCGAGAACGTGCGAATACTATACATAATATACATACTCGTACATCCTCGCCTGCCGCCGCGAAGCCACGAGGAATTTCGTTGACGTACAAGCCTTCGAGGAAAGAAATCTTTCATACCCATCTGTACAGATAGGATTCGCGACATTCGGTGTCCCCCTTTGTAAAAACGAAAAATTCAAGTATAAAATATATTTCTTAAACTGTTTCACTACTGCTATTAAACTTGAATAAATTATGCATTTATTCGGGCAGCCATGCACTTGAAAATGTAAAATAATCAGGATTATAAATGAGAGATCGTTAAGAAACAATAGTATTTTAATAATAGAATAGAGACGATATAAAGGTCATAGAATTAACTAGATGTTCATTAGGAAAGTATGCTATTACAAACTTAATAGAAGTTTAAGGAGGAAATAAGACCTTCTTTAAGTTTCTGTTACTTATTAAAATCTTGTTAAATCTATGGTATTAAACGTGGCTCTTAGCTACTTGTATAGTACATTCAACCTTCTATTTATGCAATATCTTCGCACATTTTTTCTCTTGTACGATAAAAAATTCCTTAAACAAATGTTTAGAGTGAAATCCTGGCTACTCGATGTAAATTGTGCCGCAGAATCTGAATCCATAAACTCTACTGCGTGAATTGATATATAATACAGTTATTGTTGTACTATGATATAGATTGTTCGAAGTTATTTTATGTGTCACACACACAAGACTATTTCTGTTGTAAACTCTCTTTCTATGGAGTGAGTGCGAGAGAATGGTGACGCTAATAAAGACATCATGACAATAATAGATGTTATTGACAAGTTTCCCCCCGCGATCAGCATCCGTGCACCCCGATGCGTCCCTGCGATGAGCAGGTAACAAGCGGTCGAATAGTTTCTCCCGGATCATCATGAATGCAAATTGATGCGGAATCGATATCAAGCTGCCTGGAGTTTCTAATAAGATTCTCTTGCCATGCGATGCTTCAGCTATGGTACAGCTTCGATCGTATTGGCTACGGATTCCGCAGCATCATATATTACAGAAATACAGACATAGAGAGAAGGAGAAGGAGAAGGGGAGAGAAAGAGAGAGAGGGAGAAACTTGGGCGTTATTAAAATGATTTTCGAATATAATTTTCAAACAATTTTACGTTCTATTTTATTTATCAATAATTATTTTATAAATAATCATAATGCTAATTTTTTCTTATTGTCAGAAAATATTCTTTTCTTCTAATTTATTACATAATTCTTTATCAAATTTTTGACATATACATATATATTTTTTAATTGTATCGTAACTGTATAACTTTTTTACATTTCAAAACGTGCAAATATTTTAAATACATAAAATAACAAAATAATTAATTTTATTTGCATAAAACAATACGATTTAGTTTCTCGAGTAAATTTCTTTATCGCAAAAATTTTCCTGTTAAAATGGCGCATTTGTGATGGCTAAATAAGCGATATCTTTGGCTGTTATAAGTAAATTGTATATACGTGAAACAATTTCGCATATCATTTGTATGCTTTTTCGATAATAACCTTTTATCTCGGTCCATATCAGACTCCGGTAGCCGGATGGCGGATATATGAGATATACATATATAAACGGCATATACATAAACGTTTTACAGCATCCGGCCCGCTCTTGAGAATAGCGGTAAACGTTCACATTTTACGCGGTTATTGTCACTTTCTGCGCTCTGGATAGTTTAGCTTCTGGTTAAACTGCAGTAACATATTTCCTTTATATTCTTATTATCATTTTTACACGCTCTTGTAGCAGTGAAAATTAATTATTCAGATTTCTCTGCGTTTATGTTTATGTGATTTTAAAAATGTCGAAAAATCGAATAATATTTTAAAAATAACATGGTACAAGCATTTGGAAATTACTACTAATTATATGTAAATTCCATCCCCTATTAGTGCTATGGAAAAAGTTCGATCTACATGTGTTATAATTTTGGCTACGTTGCGTCGGCTTCTTCTACTGAAGTCGGACACAAATGTCCTTTTTACTACTGCGAAATTTCCGTAAGTTACAGAAAAAGACTTATAACACGTAACGACACTATTTTCGGGTACCTATACGTTCGTGTGAGCACTTTCATATCATTTGAGAAGAGGAATATGCATAATGCTTTTTACCATTATCCAAATATTCGACATGCAATATATCCAATGATTCGAAGAAATACGATTGTCCGCTAAATTGTGTAACTAAATAAAAAGAAACGACCCAAATAGCACTCGCGATAACGGTTACGATATTATCTCGGTTGCATCACTTCGAGGTAATTTTTCAGCACGTTTCGCGGTCGATCACGTCCGCGTCCGGCCGTTCGCAATCAGTCGGTTAACTGGGTACCACGCTGGCGGGAAGTCTCTCTCTGACCGGGCACCACGTAGCGTCCTCATTATCCGTAAATTATTTCGCGGCCGTCACGTCGGGTCAGGTCGGATCGGCCGATCGGAATTGGTCGCGCAACCGTACGACGATCGCGATAATATAGAGCGTGCGTGTTCCATTGGTTGCATTTCGCAATGCCAGTATACTGAGGGCGGAACGCTGCGGACAACGTTCGATTCGATTGTGTAGATTCAGAAGAGGCTCTCGTGTAAACGCGCATCGCCTATTAGGCCGACTAAAGTATCGTTCACATAAAGCTTTTGCTGGATCAAATCAGTTGAAATTTCACAAAAGAGATATATGTGAATCTGTGAGAGCTGACCTGAAATTATATGTCATATAAAGAATAAAGCGTGGATATTATGAATATAAAAGACCCTGTGACAACAAGATCTCTTGTTTTTGACTAAAGCATCAAATATCACGCAATGTTTTTGAAATATCGAAACAATGATTATTTCATAACGCATACAACGTTTGAATCAGGAAGTATAATATATTTCTCAAACACGTAATATCGCATTTAAGTATGAATGGCGACGTAGGGTACAGTTTGTACATGGAATGCCTGCAGGCGATAGGAACGTAAATGCACCGCACCGGTGTGCACGACGAGAGATCGATCAAATTATCTCGTTAAATCGAGGGAGAGTTCGTTTCCAACCCCCCCCCCCCTCCTCCCCTCTTGCGCAAACCGCAGCAAATGTCGATCATTCCCGTCGTACGTGGTATTTTTTTAACCCGGCGGCGATCGAATTATTGCGCTGGCCGAGTCTCCCCTTCTCTCTCTTTCTCCCGCACACCGAGTTGACCGAGTGCGACGCGTCTATTTTACAAACATTCGGGGAGTACGTATGGGCACACGGCGACGCGACGCGGCAAACCGATTGATCATTGGGGCACTCGAGGGCTCTCTACTTTTTATCGTGCCGCGCGCAAGAAGAATTGCTCTCGCGGAAAAGTTTCGTGGAATTTGGGAATAGAAGTGAGTAGCGGCACACCTTCTTTTCGCTTCGGCTATCGATGCATTGCCTGTCTCGAGAGCCTCTCGGGGAACGATCTAATCCTCTTAATAAAGACTAACGAAAAGAAACTCAAGTTTAAACTCCCAAAGTCCAAACTTTTTCGTAGATACTAACTATAAATTATGGTCACGAATTAAAATTTACCACTTAAGAAAAATTATACCTACTCGCACGCGAAGCAGTTCTGGAATTTGTTTTGGTTAATTGAATTGTATCTTCTGCATGCCAGAATTTAGCAATATGAATCTGCCGGTTCCTCAATCGTTCAATTAAATTTAAGCATTATCAAGCATAAAAATTTCTCAAAATTAGAAGAGACATGAACGTCACGCGTTATTTGGCCGTTCAAGCAATCTCTTTCTGTATGGAGTGCAGAGGTAATTAGCCAAGCTCCACTCCATCGTCGATTCAAACTACCGAATGGGTATATACGGGTCAGGTCGTTAATTTCCCTGCAGTCAAACACTGTCCACGTTGATCCGTCTCCGTGTGCGCTCAGGTCTCCCGGTATCGGAACCCGCTTCATTATCTTTATCATTTCTCCATGCGACGCCGCAAATGCGCGAGAATTGATTTCCGATACAATACAAGAAACGCGACCGGTTAATCCTAAACTCACCAAACTGAGGAAAGAAATTGTATAAATTGCGAAATTGTATAATAAAAATTAACATACACATATTGATTTAAAAGACAGAAATACATAAAACGTAATGAAATAATTGACAGAACATTTTCACGCCTTCCTTCTATCATACATTGTACATGAAGCGCCAAACAATTACAATAACAAATTGTGGCAAATGTGTAAATGTAATTTATACAGTGAATTTGGTGTTGTTTGTTAGTTAATTTATAGAATTTGTGGACTGTGAACAGTAAAATGTCGTCGCCCCCCCTCTCTCTCTCTTTCTCTTTTTTTCTCTCTCTCTCTCTCGCTCTCGCTCTCCAACGTCTGCGTTAATAAAGTACAACGCGATGGCGTAGATATATATACAATACGACAGGCAATAATCGACGGGCGTTATATTTCAGCCAGTTGAATTGGATTCAACGAGTCGTACGCAGTCAAATTTGCACACACAAGCTACACTCTCCCGGTAATTATACCACTTTCGTCGACCGGCCCGAAGTTGCCCGTGCGAACGCGCGTGTGTGCGAGCGTGTTCATCCGATGCCGAGGAAGCGCGTGCGTGCGTTGATGCATACGCACGCCGCAACCACACGCATGCATGCAAGCATGCAAGCACGCACGCAAGCAAGCGGTTCCATCCGCCAGGCTTATTTCGCGGTCGTCCTAGTCCCGCGCTGCGGATGATGATAAATGGGTTAATTAAGCGTTTCGAGTTTCATGTGTGGCGACCGCGATTCCGAGAGGGAGCGTGAAATTTCGTTCTTTCGACCGATAAGTAAGTACGATACAAATCTCTCTCAAGACATTTTAGTGCTTCGAATGAACAAACTTAGGTTTAATAGAATGAAGCTTAATAAAATAAAATGTGCAAATGTATTTTTCAGCTTTGAGTTGAAGAAATTTTGCATGAATTTTTTTATTTAAATAAAAACGTGTATAATAAACGTGTATACAGCTTTAAATGTCATAATCGATAATTATCGTTTCTTAATGATATTTTAGATAATTTTTATTCCTGACGACTTTTGATACCTCTTACGTTATAAATATCTTTATGATTACTTACTTTTGTATGTACGTTAAAAAATATTTCGAAATTACACACCTAACATCCGTTATCGTTGCCCCGATTGACCGTTTCTTTGGTATGCTTCCTCGTTGCAGTGGAAAGATTATCGACGTTCTGTGTCCCTTTTAGAGCCGGGAGACGGTCGTACGATAGACGCCCTGTAATTTAATCGGTAAGGCTGCTTGTAATTAGCCGTCGGCTTGGGATTAAACGAAGGATGTCTAACGCGACGCAGCCCTGATAGCACGTTTTGCATTACGCGGTATGCGCTCGCGCGATTACCGCGCACGATCATAAATGAGATAATACCGTGAAATTACTCCACTAATTACTGCGGACGATTACGCTGGTGTGTATTCGCGTTTCAATTAGCGTAATTATTTGGCACGTGTCGCATGGCTTTCGAATGAGTGACAGATGACCTCGCTCGGAACGACGGCACCAGCCAAGTTTCCGACATCAGACATATTTCTCAGCTTTGCAGATGTTCGCGGTTACACACGTAACATTTTGCCGCTGACCGCAATTTTGTCATTTGTCAATCTCACGGCAATTAGCGTTCTCGCGAAAGGTCGTCCTCTCATAATTAATAATGGCGTTCGCGAGATGCCTTGGTTGGTAACAAAACGATTCAGTATCTTGCAATAAAAACGCGACGACGCGGACGCTCGTGTATAATTAAATCTTTTGACGTCATTAAAAGAGTTGCACAAAAGAACGGTCACTATTCCTTTCATCCGGCCTTTCTTTGATCAATTTCGAATCAATTTTTATTGTATGTACAGTTTAACTATTATTAAATCACGTTCGCATATAACGTCAAACGTTATTAAATGTTTAATAACTCCGCCGGTTACTCCATATAAATTCCTTTCTGTGTATGAAATATGTTTCACTCGCGTAGAGTTAATAAACTAATAAACCACCACGCGATCAAATTCCGCATACCGATATTATCTTCATATTATTTTTACACGAAACGTATTCAGACTTTAACACGCTCTCCTTTCTAATAAGCGTACATCAACCAGTCTGGAATGCATTTATGTATATTAATTGTTTATTTCAGTGTTTTTATATATCTTGCATATTTATGCTGTATTTTTTATTCTACGGAGAAAGAACTTCAAAGAGAGATATTTCTTAAGTTATCTCTGCATACATCAAAGTACCTGAATTTTAAAAACATATTTTTCAGATTTTGCACTAGTCTTTCTTTTTAGGGAATATTTCGGGAGAGCTTATCACTTATTGCAACCATTCAATGTCCATCATATATCTCGACAAGCTAAAGTTTTATTTAAAATTCCGCAGTAGTATAGTCTGAATTTAAGCGAACAATAAAGTTCGCGGTAAACCGTACGGTTTCAATCGTCCATAATTCGAAAACTATTGATTTTCGTGCAGTTAATTATGGGAAAGATAACTCTAAGTTTATCATTAAAACATAAAGTTCGGTGTGAAGCTCGGCTTCCGGTATACCTTGTATATTTATCTACGTAAGTCGCGCGAGTGCGCGCGCTAATTGCCGTCGCCAAGTTTCAGCCTAATTATCATTTCGGGCAGCCACGGGGCGGCTCTGAATTTCTAAGCGCAGATGCTCAGCAGAAAACGCGAAGTGGGTGGGTTTCCCACGTCGGTGAGAAGCGGACGCGTTCAAAGAGAATTTTGACCGACGTCGTAGTCAGATATAATGTCTCCTCCCTCTTGCGGAGCGCTAGGTCGAAATTAAGACGCTCAGGGCAACCATAATCGCCGCGTCTCGGGATCTCGTTGTCGGGTCACGTACGAAGATCCGGGTAGCTAATTAGCCTTCTACCGCTCCGGGTTCCGCCCTGGTCAATCAGCGGCGGAGATTCGGTCTTGATTCGATCCTGTGAGCCTCGTTAGCACCGCCGTATATTCTCTCCCCTGTTCTCTCTCTCCCTCTCTCTCTCTCTCTTCTTCCTCTCCTCTCCTCTCCCGTTCTTTGCGCTTCTCGATTACGCTCGCGAGAGAAGATGTACACGTACGTGTAACCACTTCAAGTTTCGCACACGATTTCGGTCCGCTCGATTTAATTATGTAACGCGAACTTTCCGACAACCAGGCTCTGCTCGCTACATTTGTTCTCCGGAAACTCTCTTTCATCCAGCATAGTTGCCGCCATCTATCGAAGTATCCTTTTTTCCTACGCGTGTGTGGAGAACATAAGTTTGTAGTGAGATAATAAAGATCCAAGAATACACCGTGCAGAGTGTACGGATAATCAATGAATAATGACTCGATTATGCAAACTAATAGACCGCGTTGAAACCATAGTAGCGCGGTATCGTTATTACTTACTTCTCTCATGAATCGATTAGAAAATCATTAAGATAAAGTTTCGAATTTTGTATCCATGTTGTGAAGTATTATACCCTATTAACATTTTTGACAACGACAAAGTAAAAATGTAACTAACACTTCCATATTTATTTATTAAAATATACATAGCACGCGTACAGTTCGTCATCTTTTTATTCAATGTGATTTATAAAGTGTGCTATATATTCTTTAAAATTGAATCCTTAGCGCGCTTATTGTAATTCAGAAATTGAGGGGGACAAATGACAACCCATGACAAAATGATCAGATATACAGCTATTAATCTAAATGAGAAGTACATAGATAGAGTATGTAGATAGATTCCGTCTTAATTTATAGAGCTCAAACAAATGGATTTTTTATGAGGTATATCTATTCAAGCGTGGATACGTGTCTGCACGGATGCGCTCAGGATTAGCCTCACGCGTTAACGAGCAGTCCATTACCTGAATTAATATCTGGAGCAAATTGCACTTCTCGCGATAGACATCTGAGCGGTGCGGCCGCGACGCGCGAGCGCGACGTCGAGCGTCGCGTCGCCGCGCGCGAGAACGGCCGTTGTCAACGTGCCATTACTAATTCAGGAGGCGGTCGCAATGCCGCAACGTTATACGCCAGACGACGCATTCTGCATAGCGTATTCAGCGGCACAATGGGCCGTGGGGTGCGAGTTTTGAAATATGAATATGAATACGGGCGGTTGCACGCCTCGCCGAATCGCCCCCACCGACGAAGACGGCCCTGCGGGCGGCGATCGATGTCCGCTTGCCACCCTCGTCTTTCACTATGATTTTCTCGCGGGTCCCGCATCCCCCTGATGAAACTGAAGGCTGACTTTCCTGACCGAGTCTCGACTTGGGGATTGTCGCCGGGAATTGCCGCGCCTCGCCGCGACATGCAGCGAGAGTACCTATACGTATTGCATTCAACGAGTCTAACTTACGACTTGGTATAGTTACGAACGTCTTATTGTTAGATCTATCGCAATATGTAACTTTAAGCAGAATTATTACGAAAATTCTCTCTGTTGTAAATTATTGTGCACATGTTTCAGCTACAATTCTATCCTATTACATGAGACAAATGAAATTTTATCGTGGTTTTATTATATATTAGAATATATAAATTCTATCATAATTGTGATAAACCAATAATAAACGAAAGCAAACGTATGAAAGAAATAAATATCTTCTTAAATTTTTAAATTAAATTTTTTTAGCACAGCAGGAAATCTGTAAAGTACGTTTACTGACGTATTAATAACGTTAATAATATAATTGACGTCAATAATTGAAACAATCGTGGAAGCTAAACTTTTTATTTAATTCAAGAATTATTTTATTAAATGCGGATTATACTAATTTAGGAATATACAGTTGTGCATAGTCCATGAGAAATTTATGGAGAAATCGTTCAAATTTGATCGTACGTTCGAAAATTATTTTCGCATTCTCTTTTTGCTAATAGCGTCCAATGAATATGAATTTGATCGTGAAGCGTTATTGAAATTTGGAACGGGAAATCGAAACGCGGTTTTTGATCCTGTTTCAGCTAAATCGCGAACTTTAATCGGCTTGATTTTGAAATATACCCGTGTTAATAAGCTGAAAACCGTTTTCTGGTATTATTTCTCTTCGTTATGCGAGCTTGGCAAATATTTACACAGAGAAATTGACTGGATATTTCTCTGTGTTCTCTGTACTATTTCCAACGATTTATTAACGACGCCTTATGCTTTTCATCAAATTTGAACATATTCTTTTTCTTTTTAATATATAGCATAGCTTTCATATGGTTGATCAAAATCGCGGATTATACCTTAGGAGACAGCGTGCTGAAGAACAAATGCACTTTCGGCTATTCGATTTGGCGCTTATTTGGCGAACACCTTGTGAGAAAATTAATTAAACATTCGATCGCGGTCCTTGTCACGCTACTGCAATGCAATTCGCCTTTGCTATCGGTAGGTAGTTATACGTTTTTGTAGTGCCGTGTTACGTGTGTGCCTTAGCTTCTATTGTGCGATGTGAACTATCGTCGACACACGTACATACACTTCCCTTACAAGTGACAGATGTGCGCGACCGATAGAAATCGTAGCTGATCTCAGCGGTGCACAATGTGGTCCTAAAACCGCGTTACCGGCGACGTGACCGGACCGTAGAAAGTGCTTTGCAACGAGCGACATTGCACCGTAACGAGGCTCTCCATCTTTATTTCGCCAATAACGATTTAATTAACAGAAATTAAAGGCATTTCGAAGATTTTTATTTTTTGTATTCTCTTCGCACGTGCACGAACCTTCCGATATTTCGAATAGAAGAATATAATTTTTATAATATCTCTCATTATTGATCACGAAATGATTTCAATCCTCAATTATATTTCTTGATATTCTTCGTTTTTCCCATTCGATTCGTTTAACTTACCGACAGCGAACAACGGAAGAAGATAAACGCCCCTCCGTCGTACAACGTAAAGTTTATATCGTGCAATTGCGAAGTTTTTATTAATAGTTACGCAACGACGTCTTCTGGCTCCTCGAGCCAGTTATCGCTGGAAAACGGCTAGAATTTTCCGCGCGTTGACATTCTCGAGACGTGGGGCGGCGGGCGGGGCGCCGAGCGCAGTTCGCGGCGTAGTTTTCTCCCGGTTATTTGAGAATTTACGGTCGCCCCCGTAAGTTTTCTACCAAGTTTCGATATTTCTCGCCGGGGCCGCGGTATCTATTAACATCCATCTCCTGACAAATAGCGAACCGCGCGCTGAGAAATATCATCGCGGTACATCGCGGTCGCGCTGCATCACCGGCCCTCTCGCGCCGCCATCGACCCGTTGTTTACAACGCTTAATCGTTTTTGTCAGAAAGTTCGGAAAACGGCTTCCATTCCGTTCGAGTTTCAACGCGACGCTTTTTGACTTCCCGCCGACGACGATCGGCAAACTTCCCGTATCGACGAGCGAACTTCGCAGTATGCTATCGCAGAAGCACAGCGATGGGAAAAAAAAATCGGTGACTCTTTGTCGCTTCAGTCCGAGACGATCCTCGCTGACGTGATAGAAAAGCATGCGAACTCTGAGTTGAACAAAACCGATATCGAAATCTCATTTTCGAAGCGTCAAACTTGCCCGACAAATGCAACAATACCGAAATACGACGGCGATCAATAATACCGTTACTCTGACCAGTTGATTCTACACTTGATTTGATTTCTTAATATGTTTTCTAAAAATTGTAGTTTTAAATAATTTGATATATATTTTTTAATAAAAGTTTTCTTATTTTATATACTATGATATATAAAATAAGAAATTATATATGATAAACGATACGATCAGAACGGGAGGAAATACGGACACATACTCGGCAATCGCGAGAGCATCGGGGAGAATGAAATGAAGATCCAGTTCTATCGGCATTCAAATGTGCGCGTTCCCACTCTATCCTCGACCAGAAAGCGCCGTTATATGCCCATCGATGCTCATCGGTCGTGCGGATTTAATGCCGAGAGGGGTTAACAATCTCGAGATCGTTGCCAATTCGGTTCTCGTGACCTACGGACGATTTATCGATCAAGAGGGAATGGCGATCGCGCTCTCCAAAATATTTCCCATTCCGCCCAATCTCCCCTGGCCGAACGTCGCGCGGTTAATTTCGCACACGCGTTCCCCGACCGCGAAATCGACGCGATATCGAGGATCGCGACTGGCTGCGTGCATTACCATCCCCGGGTATATACCCTTACCGCCGTCCAATCCCTGCGGCACCAACCGTCCGCGTCCGGGCGATTTCGAGAGAGGGTTTGCTCTCGGCAAGATGCTGCCGCTGGCAATAACCGGTAACGTATTACCTCTTCTGGTCGGTTGAGCGCATTTAGATCGCCTATTTGGCAAGGCGGCGGAATAACTTTGCGTTTTACTCTCGCGTCACCCCCGCGCCGCGCCCGCGACCGCGCTCGCGCCGGCACGAATCAAGCGCGAGAGAGCCGCGCCAACCGGCAAGTTACGACGCGCGGCTCGGTTTAGTGCGGGATCAGATTTAAGGGTTGAGCTGGTTTATTTCAAAACGGGGCCTCTCCGTCTAAAAACAGTCACTCTAGTTCTCGGTAAGCTTATTCGAAAGCACCATAAAATTCAAGATGATAATATTTTGCTCCCTCGAAATACATATAATTTTGAACGTAAACTTTTGAACTTTTAATGTGCAATTTCTCTTTCCCTTTTTTCTCTCCCTTTTCCTTCATCTCCTTCCTCTCTCTTTCTCTCTGTTCATAATACTGAATTTCTAATTCTTGATATTATAGAAAAACTCGTATAATCGTAGTTTCACGGTGCCTGCAAAATTTATGTGCAAGTGTTTGCTATTTTTAAATTTACAAGTACAATTATAGCGAAAATCTAGAGCAGCTTCTACAGTTTAAAGGCAGTAAATCTGAAATTATACTGCACTATTACTAAACGAAGATGAAAAATTCACTGTGCCATTTGATTTGTTAGATCGCACAGACTGCTTAAACTTTCGCCAATTTATTAAAAATACTTCGTATTATTATTTAATGTCGAGAATGAGATCTCGTGACTGCATAGGGCGACATGTTAAACCAAGTCTGGTCTATTATCGAGAACGACGCGGGGTGTCGAAGCACGCGGCGCGGCGGGAGGGATTCGGTCGACCCGACCGGGATAAAACTTGACCCGTTCGCGCGTGAATTATTCGCCGTGCCGGTCGTTGCGGCCGCGAACCGCAATTACGCGAATTACGCGAGCTGGCAATTCTGATGATCGTTCAGATACGACCTGCCGCTTGCCGATCCGATAGGGCGCTTCGTCTGTGACGCGACGATGCGTAGCGATGATAAGCAGAGCCGTGGATCCACGCGAGTCACGATAATGGCGCGAAAAATATTGATCGCGCTACTTTGATGGTGACACATAAATAGAGAAATTTATTTCGCGCGAATCTCGTGGAGCGAAAACAAACGAAAGTTTTGCTTACTACCACTACAGATCCAAGTGCTAAATTGTCAAATTAATTATTAAACTAATATTGAATTCGTTGAATTAATTCGCCGTCATATGGTGATTGTAAAAAAGATTTTTTTGCCATCTAGTTACTGGCTAAAGATAGTTTTTACTGTTAAAAATTATTGCAACATTTTAAAACAGTCTGTTTTTTAAAAGGTCGCTTTCAAACCATGCACTGGCGATATTGAATTAATATTGCGGATTTCGCGTTTAACCAGTATATATCTCAAAGTAGGTAAATTTTCAGCGCTTAGTCAAACAATACAGAAACATCAATCAATCGCCGAGATATTCGCGTTTGATATTACTCGAATTCATGCATATGTCATATTTGTTTTGTCGTATACGTACTTCCAAACGGCACTTGTTTCCGGATAAACAAATGTCGCATCGCCAAAACCGCAGTCTCTCACAGCGACGTATCCGCGTTAATTATACTGGTCTAAACATAGATTCTTTGTAACAATCGAACACATGTAATTTGCTCAGGACGTACGTTACACGGTCAAAGGTATGTCAATCGGACCGATCGTCATCAGAAATTAATTACTCGACCGCACATCGCGTATTTGGGCGTTTGCAATGTCAACGTGGATTCACGAGAGAGTTCATTTCTAACCTTCCTCCACTTTCTGTCCTTTTATTCCTCTTTTATTATTACAATTATTATTACAGTTATACCGCAAACACATCTTTTTCTCTCTCTCGTTCCAGTTTCAACTTTGCAATATATTTTACATTAATTTTCCAAAATTTCGAAAAAGATGGTTCTGTTGAAATATAGAAATAAAATTGTTGTCTCTTATTTCATGGATATAATATTTGACAAAAAGCAAAGATTGTATCAAATGCTGGAATAGGCCAATTGATTGAACAATAAGATTGCGAAACTACCGATGTCGACGGGAGATTGATACAACTGTTGATATACATATATGTATCTCGAGAAAATTCCAATCATGTCACGCGGTCGACGAGCTCTCAGTTCATCCGTTCCGCATTATATTCCCATTTTCCGCGTACGTGCCGACGACACAGTCGTCGTCGCTTTCGACGTCGTCGTCGCGCGAAGAGAGAGAGAGCGAGAGAGAGAGAGAGGGGCGATCTAGCCAACCCCACTCCCGTTCTTCGTAGACGGAAAAATCCCATTTCAATATTTCACGGCTTACGCCCTATCGCTCTTGGCCGGGCGTGCGTCGTTAATACGAAACACCCTCGCAAGTGAGGGAGCGTCGCGACGCGTCGCGATGCCGCCACCGCTGGGCCCGCCCCGGCCTAGCCTGTGCTGCAGAATGACATATAGATTGCTCCCCTATCTTGCTCCCGACGAGAGCTTGCTCCTCCGGAAGCTGCGCGAGGATCGAACCTCCGCCTCTTCCGATCCCGAGACCCGCGGCGAATTACATGGCGGCGCCATGCCTCATCGCCATGCCGAAATTCCGTGTACCCGAGATATCGTCGTCGGGTACCAATTATCTTCGCCGTCCTATAATGGAGTAATTACAGAGCCACCGCATTACACGTCCGATTAGAATTATTAACAGTTCCTTCTCACCTAGTGTGCGTTTAAGAGAGGAACACCATGAGATATTAGCTCAGGGTGTAATTTTCTCGACGGAAGGGTCTACCGTCTTCCGTACAGACGTTACCTCCTGTACCGATACCCCCTGGGGATTATCGGCGTAACGAAGTCGGTGTCATGTTACGCCGCGCGAAGAGGATTCTCGGTGGCTTCCCACCTGTCGCAAGCTTCGTGAAGAGCTTGCACGGGCGCTCTCGAAACTTTTAAATTTAAAGATAGATTTTGACCCAAATATAAAATACACCAGCTTACAGCTCACTGTGTTTTAAGATCCATTGTTGTTCAAAAAAATAATACAAAATATTTAAAGAAATCCACGCTTACGTAAAGATAAATACGTATGAAATTAATGAAATTAAATATAACTATATTATGCAAATAATTTTTTACTAAAATACAAAATGTCCTAGAACTAGCGAATTTAATTTTAATTATAAAATAATGGTTCTATAATGATCAGAGAATCTATATGCTGGAATTAGAATCATAAAATTGACAACTGGACACCTGAAACTCATTTTATCTAAGGTTTCAAATATTTCACATTGGCCATTGTTCTGCGCTGTTGCGAATGAAATATAAGACAATGTATAGCATAATAAGGGCGATAGAGAGATGGAAAAAAGCAGCAATCCATCTATATTATTCGATATTTCAAGCAAACTGTCTTGAAGCCATTTACATTGCCTATGATCGATCGCGTCTGCCACTTATAAAATTACGTAGATCAAAGTTTCATAAATGCGAGGGTGCAGTAATACCGTCGCGTCGATATCTGTCAGTTAATTTCGATATCCATACGCTGTCTCTCGCTGTATCGATAACGGCGGAATTCAGCAGGAAAATTGTTGCCCCGGGGCACGTTTTAGTGTACGCCGAAAAGTTACGTCTACAACAGCGCAAAATTGAATTAGCTCCGAAGCTCCGGGCTGCAAGCTTCAGGAGCAGATAACCTTTGAATTATGCAGTCGTTGTTGTTCTCGTGTTATTCGATCAAAATTACAACCTCACATTCTGCCGTATCAGTTATTTAAACTCTCTCGAAAGGTACATTATTCACAGCTCCACAGTGTATATAAACGCTTTGAACTTTCATGTCGAATCGGTATCTAATGTTCCATATGCAAAATCCTACTTTGAATTGAGTCCGATTGAAATATAGAGTTCTCAATCAACAACTTTACGTTTCTCATGAATTTTTTATATTTTTTATAAAACAATTAATATCGATGTATAATGAAATTTCTATGGATCGACTAACATAAAAAATGACATAAAGAATGTATATCCTGCTACCATTTATTTACGACCATTACTTACATAGATATATCACAACTGTCCGAATCGGTTTGATTCTCCTTAAATAAAACGTTAAGCATAAAAATCTAAGACACCTATTTTTTTTATACATGCACATTTCAAAGTTTAAAGGATGAAACAATCTCTCAAAGACAAGGCTTATATTTGATTCTGAGCAGTTTTTGTCAAAACAATAAGATGAATAAAAAAATATAAGCCAAACTTTATGGCTTTTTATGAAATTTATAACTGTGTATTTAAACTTTCCAAAAATGTTATATTTTTCAAAATTCCCCGGCACCTCATTATTATTTTTATAAAAGTACACTTTTTCTATGAATAAAAGACAATTTTATGCCAAACTGATCCATATATGATAAAGTATTAATTTAAAAAAATACTGTCTCTTCAATTTTTGTGTTCAACAACATACATATTTCAAAAAGAATCAAATCGATTCCGGACAGTTGTTGCATATCTTGTTAGAGTGGTTTTTTTAGCACGAAATTAATGAGACGCTTTTTTCTTACGTATGATTTAAATTACTTTATTTAAAGCAGAATAAGCATTTTTTGATAAATTTTTTATGTTAAGATTAAGTTTAAGGTATGAGGGGAGTTACCATTATAAAAGAGCATCCACACGCGAGAGCGACGACGACCGCGACGACAGCATATCCGATTTTCCTCAAACCATATGCCGTCCGTGCTATCTCGCAAGAATGACGAGATGTCCGGGGAGAATCTGCGTATCCTTATAAAAGGACGTGATTTTTCACGCACCGGCTGGTCGGGATGTCGCGTTCTCTCCCTCGCTCTTTCTCTCTTTCTTTCCTCTTCCCTTTTCCGAATCTCGTATCTCGCCGAACGTAGCAAATGACTCGTGCACGTTGTAGCCGACTCGGAAAACCCAGGGGAGAAAATCACCCCCGGCTTTAGACCTGTCAGTGCCCTGAAAAAGACACAATGATAACAATGAATGAAAAAAATTTTATATCAGCACAACTATAACGCGCTACTAATTTCACTGTAGCAGGTAGCTCCCATGTAAAACATTTAAATCGTTGAAGTGCCAAGTCCCAATTTTACTAATTTATGTACAATAGGTACTTGCACTCATCAATAATTAATTGCCTAACTTTGTTCACTTATCAACTGAACAATCCTCCTCACATTAATGTTTTTGCTTATGTATTGGTACTAAATATCCATTAATTAAACGTTTTTAACAACAGAGAACGAATCCTCTCGATCCTACCCCTAAAGCCAGTACTGGACGAAAGGGGATGGCGAGGATACGCGCGTCACGTACACCGTACGTGCGTTGGATACGTTAGTCGTAAACGATCGGGGAATCGCATTCCGGGACGGCGCGGGACGCGTGCATGGTGGCCGCTCGCGATCCGATCTAGCGACGTGCACGGCCGTGATGCGGCACGGACCGCACGCTACTTAAAGCGTACTCCGCCGCTTCCGGACCTTCGATGGGCCGGCTGTAAGATCGAAGAATGCGCGCGGATGGCTGACGCGTATAACGTACATATAGTACGTGCAATGTGCGGTCCGCGAAACAAATATGCCCGCCGATACGATCTCCGCGGATGAACTCCGTGGGCTTTTACGATGCGGCCGCGCAGTTACGACTCTCATTTCCTTCTTTAGATACACGAATAAAGAAGAAGGTAGAAATACATGAGATAGAGAGCAGAAATAATGGAGTTGGAAGTACATTTTCGCCTCGTACACATGATGTTAAATAATTATGAAAAAATTAAATATTAAGCAGTTTAAAGTTTAACGAGGCAGTAACAGGTGGCATAAACATCTTTCGCTAATTACACCATCATGCTTTTTCTTTCATCCGATCTCTTTTAAATATTCAAAATATTATCTGTCTTCTGTAACGATATGTGATATACTTAATTACGCTATTAAAATAAGCTATATTTACAGGGGAAAAAATATTTGCAGAGTATAAGCGAGCGTGTGTTATTCTATTCCAATAACTACCGCGAGTACTATGATACGCCTTCGTTTGATGCAGCTTGTTCAGAAACAGTTCGCGAAGTTTTAATGGATTCGCGGGACGTGCCGTATACGGGTCCGGACGTGTGTAGGTAAATTCGCGGTTTTGCCTCGTATCGATTAACGGGCTCGATATTCGCCACCGTTACCGTGGATAAAGTCGCGTTAATGAACAAAGGACCTACCGTCGCCGCGTATTTTGCGGCTCGCATCTTTCTCGCGGACGCGCTCCGTTCCACTCGGACGTCGAACGCAGAGAGTCACGGTATAAATTCCTATGGGAATTGCATAGTGCATACGTGTTACCCTTACGGATATATCTATCTTCTTTTGTATTGTCGGAAACACAAGATACTATGGAAGATAAACGGGAAACACGCGGCGGCCCGGCGATGCACGGTCTAAGGGTGCGGCCGCGTGCACACCCGGCATGATCTATCGCGACAGGACGAGTATTGCGCTTCGTATTATCCGAAACACGACAGGCTCATTTGCGGAGCCGAGTGGCTCTGTACGGCGGCACTCGATCCCTGGATCGGTATGCATGGACACTAATGGGTCGAAGGATCCCATAGTCCCTGACACGTACTCGTTGGTGGGGCCTGCCAGGTTCAGATAAACGGACAGGCAAAGAGGACGAGATAGGGGGAACGAGAGGGGGGGGGGGAGGGGGAGCAGGAAGGAGCATTGAACGGAGTCGAGTGGATGCGGTTAGGGTACCCTTGACGTCAGTCACGTGCGTGGACGCGCCGTAGCTGTAGCTTCCGTGGAAAGGGGGAAACATCCACTAATTAAGCTTGATATTAGAGAATTTCGAATGACGTGGCTCGCCCGCTTGCTCGAGATCTCTACCTGCCGCACACGCCGTTTGCGGTTGTTTATGCACGCTCTCATTAAGTAAATACGTAAGCGGGGTAAACAAAGGGAAGCCGAATGTAGAGCCGAGTCGGTCCTAAGTAACAATATGAGCGTATTTGTCGTTACATTTTCTTAATAATTACGAAAAATTTATTAATTCCTTTTGAGATTCACAGAAATTGTTTAATTTGATTCCGAGAGAATTCGGAACGTCCTACTTCCTCTATGAAATTAGTCTTTCCGGTTTAGATCTACATTATATCCCAGCGCAGCGCTTCGTACCAATATCACGTACGACGTTCTCGTTCTCCTTCTTCTGAAGAAACCGTGTTACTATTCTATTCGAGTCGTCTCACGCGAAACTTATATTCGCCGGGGCGAGACACGCGTTAAGTGTAGTTCGGGCGCGGGCGTGTTTCGCCGGAAAGAGCAACTAGTTAACGAGAGAACTCGCGGCGGGTAAAGTAAGGTGAGCCCCCAGCGTAATCGAATAGCGGATTGAAATGACATCCGCCACTCACGGGTAACTCGACGAGACCTCAAGTGCCGTCAGGCTGAGTGGCTGACGACGGCTACACTCTATCTAGAGCGTGTATAGCGTGCGCGCACGCTCTAGACAGCCGTGCACGTTGACCATTATCGGCGCACGTTGCATGTAAGAAATGACTTTAGTGCGCGGGCCATATCGAATCTCCGCCGAGTAAAAGGAGCCCTCGTATATATCTCCTATCTACGTACGTGGATAGACTTCCCCCGCACTTTTGTTAGTTTAACTTGCTTCTTATTTTCCCTATTATGGCGAAATGGCTTCTCTTCCATTATACTTAAAACAGCTGCATCGATCAACCAGCATTTATGGGACGATCGTTGAAGCTATGCTTACAATATATTTCTGTATTCCATAAAATAATATAGATATAATTTTGATTTTTTTATTAATGTCTGTATAAATTCATTATATCCTAATCATTAATTTCTTTTTATACAAAAAATAGACTACTAACTTTTAATTATTACGCGATTGTAATTCAATTCAAATCAAAGTCATTCTTTTCTTTTTGATTAGCGATGAGTAAAGTGAATGATAGTCTATCTATAACGTAATGATTCATTCGTTCTGTATAAGCTATCAACCCACTAGGCGTGTTGTGGAAAATATCCGCGCTGTCTAAGCAATAATATATTACCGCGGATGTTGCGGACGACTGCGTTGCGCTTTATCTCGCGGCTATCACGGCTGTCTCTGAATAGTTTATAAATTGTTCATCCTGGCATTAGAGAGAGCCACTGGTAGCACGAAACGAAGCGACGTCGGTAAATCCAGCTCATATCCGATTCTCGAACAAAATCGATTTTTCTGATACACTAGAAATTTGTATTATATATGTCATATTTCATGATGTCGTTTATTTAGCGTTTCAATTAAGGCCAGTATGTAACTTCTGTTTAGATATTATGACGAACATTTCTGGAGAAACGCGAGCTACTTGAAATTGATTATGAAAAATGAAATGGATAATAAAACATTTTTTTAAATATTTCTCAACTGCTAATATAGGTATATATAAAGCTATATGTATATATATATTATATATACAATATCCAGTTAAATATTTTATCAAAATTAATTAATACTTATATTTTACATCAAAAATTATAATAATATTATAATTTGGAGCTATAATATTCTTCTTCTGTCGTGGATAATAATAAAATGAAGTCCTGTAAACGCTATTTTTGCTCTAAAGTTTCGTACGCTAATGACATTCAAACGTGCTACACAAAGTGGTAGCGCACGATGTGCAAACACAGCCATGATACTTGAGCGTGTAACAACCGTTTCTACCTCGCGTAACATTACGCGGCAGGATAGGAGCCAGGATGGAACAAGGTGGTCAGTAGTTAAGGCCAACGCGCGGCGGCCAGTTCTGCCCCTTATCCATATTCCGAGCAGCTGCTATCAAAAGCGCTACTGGAACTGAAAATAGCTCCGAGCACATTTCACTCGGATTATCTCCACCGGCTGGTCTATCGCGTCGGGAACACTACTCATTCGTCCGGGAAGGGAATGAGAAACAAAGCCGCGGATAATGGAAAAGGACGTTAAGACGCGGTGACGAATCGTACGGAGATCATGCCGTTCTATTTGTTACTTGCAATATACTCGGAAGAATGAGAGCTTTGCCATGGATTCATCGCTGGGACCTTGCTCGAGACACGTGGCGCTGATGAAAAATGAAAGACAGGATAATATATGTAAAAATATAATATACATAACGCGTCTGTAATTCTTTTCGCAGCTTTTATTATTAACGTTTACAAGAACAACCAGCTATGTATAACATATGGATCATATTTTATTGAGTTTCTCATTTTTCAAAACTTGCATCGCATACAAAACTAAGAACATTATGTAAATAGATATATTTTTATTGTTACATAACATCGTACGCATTGTTCCAATTTGATCTATTCGAAAAATGTAATCCAATCAACGTTCTCCGAGGAGAAATGATACATTTTTCTAATATTTTTTAACAAAAACACAAGTTTATTTAGCAGCCCTTTAACTTTAACCAATAAAAATATTGCTGTCGATTCCGGCAACAATATTGACATTTTTCATCTCATATCATCCCTTTGAGAAATACCGATATGAAAAATTTCTGCCGTTTTATCGGCAAACAAAACCGATGCGCAGTGTTTAAATTTTACCACGTTCTGCAGCCAAGTAATGTTGATCTACCTTCGCAGCGCACCGTTATATAATAAAATACATTTCAATGATTAAATAATAATGAACATATCTCCTCGATTCGTCGTGTTATGCTAAATCAGTATTTGATCCTGCTGTATGCATGTACATCGTTGCTTCTCACACTTCATTTATATTCCTCCGCACGCATGCATGTTGTCAAGAGATAACAAAATCTTTGGTGTTGTGCGCCACGTGATAGCATGCTCTCATGCGGACTCGATGGTGCGTCAATTCGTTAACGATAATAACGCAGTAGGAACCGTCGACGACGGAGCGTATCATAAAAAAAGACGAAACGCATTTCCCGACCGAGACTTGTGGCGCTTATCCCTTTTTGCCGCTCAGCTATTTCAGTTCTGCAGCAGCATTTTATCGCAGCATCTTTCGTTGACTGCTGCTACGTTGACGCGGCGCCCTGCAAGTACGTCAGAGTGGAAGATACGGGTTTTTACGGGTGGCAACGAGTGAGGACGGAGGGAGGAGACACACGGCGACAGATAGCGCTCAACAAGTCGCGCCATTGCCCCGGGCTTTTCTCTCCCCGGGCTTACCCTGAGTCTCTTCTCTCCCTCTTTTCGTTGCACGCGTTCGTTCTTCCCCCTCATCTTCTCCTTGTTCAACCCTTCGACGCAGCTTTCGCCCGCCGCCGGCTTTCTCCACCTTCGTTAATGTCGTCGTCCTTTCTTCCGACCCTCTTGTCGCTCGCATTTCCAAGCGCCTAATAACGCGGTACTTAACCGCCATCGTAATTTACAATTTTCACTATATAATTCGCCATTTCGCCAAATTAATCGCCCCGCTGGAATCGTGATCGTGATTCGATGTGCCGTAATTTTCGTATCCTTCACAGACTTACTCGTTGAATTTAATCGCTTGCGATATACGTGAACATCTGATGGACAGAAAAAAATTGACAGAATTTCATTCTGTATATTTTCAAATCTTTCTAATATTCTCGTTGCCCTCGTAATTATTTCTTTTACTCTTGCGTTCTTATATTTTTCGTATTTTGCACACTGATCATTTTCTTCCTTTGTAATTCCTGTTTCTTGATTTGTTTTATAAATTTCTTGTAAGTTCTGAACGAACTATTTAAGTAAATGATCATATTTCCCACTATTACTATTAAATTATCTTCACAAAGCGACAAGTTATAATGTTTCATAGCTTCTGCATATTACAGTAAAGTAGAATAGGCACTTTCACATAATCCTTAAATATAGTAGACGTTGTCATTTTCATTATTCTCTGTTAAGAGAATTACACTCCACCGTATATTCAAAGAGAATTTATTATGTAATGTAATATAATTTAAATTGTATTGAATTAAACCCACATCCTTCTCTTATATTTACACTTAACACTAACGGCAATACGTGAGATTTATTAACTTGCTTAATGAAGAGAGTTGAACCGCGATATTTCATTACATGAGGAGCACAAGAGCTAACTCGCTATAGTTTACGTAGTCGATTATTATGCAATCGATTTAGCGTTAGATGTAACCCCAAGATTTTCACGAAATAGCTTCGAGGGATTTCGCGAGTCGTATGTAGCCAATTACGCTGTTATGAGCGGAAAATAGACGGGAGTCATTGCGAATGAGCAGGTTCTTCGCGGCAAATGCATAGAAAAATGAAAGAACTTACATCGAGAATACGCTTCCTCCAGGTGTATTTGCATGCAATTTGGTTGCTGATTGCGTAACCATGACAACATAGCTAGAGAAGAAACAAGCTAGTAAATTATAAAAATTTATCAAATTTTCTCTTTACTTTTTCAAAATGTATTCTCTCTTAATTTATGTCATTTTTGACATATTATTGAACTGTCCAACATGCTTAATCTCTCACGCGTCACGTTATTGTATTTCGCGAGAACTCCTGCAACACGGGATCAATTCCGTTCTACTTTAGTGCAAATCTTGTTTTTCTCTCTCTCTCTTATTCTCTCGCCACTTTTCCCGTCTATCCGCAACAGCGTGGCCACAGCTCCCGTTGTTCGAGCTTCACTTTCCCGTTGGAGTTTCGGCGGACCGGCTGTTACGAAGCCGCGGATGCTGCGGATGAGAGAGGGGAAAGAGGGGCTTTCGTGGCCTTGCGCGGAATTTTCGACCGCACGATTAACGGAACGAAGCCTCTTCTCGTTAAGGAAATCGTCGTCGCGCGGAATCGTCCCTCCCGTGGGATATTCCACCATTGTCTTCTCATTATCTCCGCGATTGGGCGAGTACCTCGGGACTGCAACGCAACGCGACGAGTCGGCGCGATACTTTAATTGCTGTAAACCCGCGCCGCGCCCTTTCGCCGCCACGGGCGAGCAATTCCCCCAGCTTCGGGCGTGGTGTCGCTTTAAATCTAATAAGGCGTTTAGGTCGCCGAACTAACCGACCGATCCAATAACGGCGGCGTTTGGTGACCGCGGCGAGCGGCAAATAAATTTCGGTCGTTCGATTAATTAAATTTCGGCAGGAAATTAATTAACCCTTTAACCATAATGAGAACTATATCGCCCGCTGCGCGTGGTGCGCGCATGGTGCGCCGGACGATAACCGAATTAATTTTGAGACACATTATTCTCTCGCACCTTCGGGCGCGAAAATCGCGCGTAAGGTACCTAGATATATCGTACCGACACCTCGCAAACGCTGTCGCAAAACGTGTGAAATAATGCCGTTATTTAGTTTGCGCGGCCATTTCTCGACTGTGGAATAAAATGATACGTTAATTATTGCCACATCGTTATTTTAACAACCCGACCATTATTTATAATTATGTACCACATTATGAAATATATTAATTTGATAAAATGGATTTAGAATGTAAAAGAATCTATTTTAATTATTTATGTGGAAACTGGTAGTTTGGCTTAAGCTTGATTCTCCGGAGAAGCGGGAAAAGAAAAGCAACAAATTATGTGATATTTAACATTCTCTTATATAAACTACTTGGTATGTCATAACTTTATCGGAGCGATAAAGCACTCGGGAACGTCAAACGTATCGATGTAGCGCGGCTCTCATGAATTAATTTTCAACTATCGAGTATCAGCCGTCCGCAAGGTTACGCGCGAGTGCGCGCGTGCCTTCAACTGTCGTGCGTTTTGACACACGGTAGCACCTGCGAATGAATTTTCCATCGGCGAATGTCAATTTTAGAAGAATTTCAAAAATAGCCTCGCGGCGAGATTTCTCGTCCGTCCGCTGACATGTTCCAGCATTAACGATATAGAGCGAGCGTCTCTTTTTTTTCACAGGGGGATAGATTGATCGATTTATTTATTGTAATAGATGCATTCGCGAGGCAACAGCGACCGAATTGTGAATCCATTTATATAAAGGAATTTTATTTGCGGTGCGCTGTGAGTATATCACGCTCTCGCTTTAATTCTGATAACATCATTTTTACTTAATTAATATTTTTGCCGTTGTCACGCGCGTCATGAAGGCGTTAACGGAGTTTACGATTTCTCCCTCCCGCCCTCATAACTGGAAAACTCTGCTGCGTCACAGCGTTATAGCGTTATCGGTTGAAACTATGGTCGAACTCCGTCAAATTCTCACGGTGACGGCCCCGGTGTTTCCCGTCGCCGCGGGCACAAATTCGTCTCGCCTTAGGGCGAGCGAATAATTGCCGAACTATCTCCGGAGTTTCTCGTCCGTCTCGCGGAAAGTTGTCACTTACACATTGTGAGCACCCATTCCTCGCGGTCTCATGCACCGTCTAATTTCTCGTAAAGTATCGAAGGTCGCGAACTGTCACGACCTGCAAAGCACACTACCTGTTGGTCCTCGTAAGACACGAAATAGCCGGGTGATATTAACGACACGCAACGTATTTGGATATATTTAATATTAATTATATATAAGCTAGTTATATTTTCTTTCAAGTAGGTATTTACAGAAGAGATACCTATATGTGGAAGAAAGAAACTCAAAATAACTGACAATAAGTGCGATTCCGATATCTTTAGAGCAATACCAAAATATTTAGAAGGCTAAATTAAAAGAATGAGTTATTTAGCGAGCGTCTGTAGTAGGTATATCTACTTTCTCTTCTGTATCTAATCTTGACAATGTTCAAAAATTACCTTTCTAAAAAAGGCATAATTAAGATATAGATATATCCAGAAACAAATGTTGTAGAAATGTTTCTTAAAATAGATTTAAAAACAAACAAAAATAGATTTAAAAAGATTTAAAAGCATATAATAATTTTAAGCAAAATATATTAACGTGAGAAATATATTAGGTACAATATCATTCTTGAGTAAATCTTTTTCTTAAAAGAAATAATAATATCACAAAGTTGCGCCAGCTAAAATAAAATTTATGCACTTTTTAACTCTTTCATTGCTATACCAGATACCTAATGCTTTAATATTAATTTTCTTCTTTCTACCCAGATCCCGATAAAATATCTTTTATGTCACTGAGCCAAATGCACGTGCGTCCTACCGCGGTTCTTCACGTTTCTTAACGTTGTATGTATGCAATGTATGCGGTCGGCATATCGTCGTCCGTGCGGCGCGTCCATCCGTCAAGGTAATCGCGCAGGCACGAGACGCGCGAACGCAAATTGGAAACGTGAGGTGAAAGTGCCGGAGTCGCCTCGTTTACGGCGATTTGCACCGACTTCGAGTACTCGTTCGTTCGTTCGTTCGTTCGCGTCAGCCCTACATACCCGACGTCGACGTCGACGTCGTCGAGTCACGATCGACGTCGTAACACCGCGCCGGAAGAATGACGAAAGGTGTTCGTTCAGAGAATGTCGACGACCCTGGCCGATGAGTGCGCGAAAAGTCGCGATGAATTGTCGGGGCGGAAACGGGGATTGCTAGTATCTTTATGTATGTTAATGCGACTCTTAACGCTTTAATGCTCGATTACGTCCGTTGCCCATTCAAAAGCCGGCTGTCGAGAGGAATGATCAATCCCGAAGTAATACCTTACAATATTTGCTAAAAGTTCGTGTAGATCTTTTAGAAAATAAAATAACGATAAAAAAATATTTTAATCTTCACGTTCACATAATACATGCGATGTTTAATGTTCTTTTGATGTGTATTTCCACGTTTTTCATGTAAAAGTATACTAGTACGATATTTTACATTTTAATAATAATAATTTTTAACTTTCAAGCAAAAAATGACATCCACTTTGTGTTGATGAACCTACTGTTTAATATTTACGTAAAAATTTTATATTTTTTAGGTAATAAAAGAAAGAAAGAATTTTAATAGTTTTTCTACGTGCTTTTTAAAGGTTTACATAAAATAATGGAACAATGATCAACTGGCGCAGCACGATACAAAACAGAGGGAATTTAATGCTCTTTTCCGTTCATTCTTCCTACCAATTCTGCTCGTCGGCGCAATTTAGGAAATCCCCGGAAGCGTCCCATTTGGAAACCACCGTCGCTCGAGAATTCCGCCGCGCGACCGCTCGTTTCGCGACACGCATTCTCAAAACCAGTGTGCCGCTAAACCAGGAATCGTATTTGCTTATCGATTCGATTGCAGAGCAGACTACAATCGCCACAAATCACTCTTGCGAAACGCTCGCCGCACCGCGTCAATAACAAAAACGCGTAGACAGACTAATGCGTTGAATCTGCTCTGCTCGCGGTACCGATTGTTAACCCGCGAGTGTCGCGCGTCATGAAACATCGCCACCGTTGTACACCGTTGTACGTCTGAGGGCAGCGGCACAATGTTTCCGGAGATAACCGTGACGTTTCCAAACTGCATCATGAAAAACGAAAAATGCAGGTCGACGAATATGTACGGCACTCCGTGATAATCGTCGCTTTAAAT
This sequence comes from Leptothorax acervorum, assembly GCA_035220615.1. Lineage (NCBI taxonomy): Eukaryota > Metazoa > Arthropoda > Insecta > Hymenoptera > Formicidae > Leptothorax > Leptothorax acervorum. The sequence goes on along the minus strand of JASTWQ010001267.1, from coordinate 615,970 downwards.
TAAAGCGGAAAATAGGAAGTGTTAAAAAAAAAAAAGCGGTAAACGTTTGTTTTTCCAGCATCCCGGTAAACGTTCGCCATTTTAAATAAAAAAATTGTCCCATCGTCGCTTGTGAAAATTGTACATACACATAACTCTCGATGTATGTACGTACGTGCTCGAGAAATAGCACAAATTATTGGATGCTCCGGCTGTATCAAGGACCCGCGCCGCGTTCAGAGAGAGAAAGAGAGACAGAATGGCACTGTAGTTGCAACGATACGCGAGAGCTCATGCACATACAGGAGTAACGGCGCGGGATTTTTTTTCGCGCGGCGCGGCGTCCAGCGCGCCAGGCGGTATCAGGCGGGCCCCTGGTCCCGGGGTAACGCGATAGTTAGATAGTTTCGATGGCGATGAACGAGCCACGAAGCGTTCTCGGCACGGTCGTTTCCACAGCGAAAATACACGGATGGAGGCCGACAATCAGCGGGCTCTTCGCGCCAGTTACGAGCCAATCTTTTTCGTTTGTCGGGGCAATTCGATGATTAAAACGTATTCCAGCCGAAGGTGAAGGGCTCGGGGTGCTGTTACAGGGGTATAATAGCTTCAACACAGAACGTCAAACGCGCGGATTTGATTGGCGTTTCAGGTTGCCCCGGCGTTCGACGTTTACGTCGAAAATGAAAAGTTCGCGCCGGGGCCGGCGGACCCGCGTGTCATAGTGTTAGCTTATCAATTGCAGCACAATTCATCTTCGTTTATCCAACATCCTCAGGAAAATTGACGATCCGCCAGATTCCCGCGCTTTCCGTCATCGATAAGGTCGTTTATTAAATCGCAGTTAATCTTTCCCTAACGAAAATTTCACCGACCACCATTTCCTTCTTCTCGCGATCCAAAAAAATAAAATAATGAAATTTCACACAATAAGAGATTTCGTTCACGAGGGACATTTCCGCGTGTGTCAGTTCTCTGAAGAGATCGCGGCATAGGAGTATCGTTATATTGCGCTTGCGTTACGATGTAATCCAGTTGTAACACGATGTCTCATCTCGCGTAACATCTCGCGTAGCGTCGGCCGCCAGGTTTGGATTTAAATTCACTGCAACTCTATCTCAGCACGTATTTTCGGAGACAATAGCTCGGGCTCGCGTGCGTGGTACCGTACGCCGAGCGCGATACGTTGTGTCCACGAATTAACGACTTTCTGACTGCGCTCACGTGGCCTGAGTGCGAATTCTCGTGACGGACGTCGCACGTTCGCCGTTCCATATACGAGTAATTTCACTTGTAAGTGAAATACGTCGGGCTCACAATTTCTTATGTAAAGTTAAAAGCACTTTTCGCTCTCTTCTCGCAGATTAATATAAATTATATTTACATACCTTGTGTCTGTATATAAAATTTTTTTATCATAACTTACCACTTTCTGTTTCAAAAACGACAAAATTAAATTAAACTAGAAAATTAGAACTATGAGATTTTCGTTATATTTCTATGGGCTCTATGATATTCAGTTTTTTAACTATTAACTGACCTTCTGTTCCGATTAATTTATTGCCATTATATGTATAACACTTATTATTTTGCCATGTTAGGGGATTGTATGTTGTATGTATACCACACGCTATTTCATGCCAAATTAACATTATCAAATTAATTAAGCTAATACTGCTTGCGCTAATAACGTTGAAGTGATGCAACATAATTAACATAATGTTATGAAACAGCAGATGGATCGAAATTTCGTAATGTGCTCCACAGGCGAATCCGTACGAATGAAGATCCCCTGCGGTGCATCCGCCCTGCATTAGGATTGTCTTTTGCGACAATAATGCGCTCGAAATATAACAAGTAGTCGCAGAGCGACATTAATAACCAAAGAAATTTCATTAGGATGCGAATCGAATCGAGTCGCGGAATATTCCCAGGAAGCACGATCGAACCTACGTTGTTAAAGCGCGATAAACCGACAGAGCGGAAGCGCCGACTTCTCCTACACGTTGCGAGCAACGAGTTCGAGAGGATAATAGTGGGCACACGTCACTATGCGCAGAAATGATTACGAGTAAACTGCGAGCTCGCACGTACAGCACGTATATATATTTCAATGGCGGGCCTCAAGTACGCCGAGCCTGGAGCGCAAAAAAGATAGCTGCAGGAGAAATTGTGTTGAATTTTGTATTTTAATCTTTTAGAGAAATGGAAGCGATCATTGTAATCAATAACAACGATATTTATATAAGTGTTTTCATAGTATAAATAAATTAAATATCAGATAAATATCACAGAAAAAAAACAAAAACTAACGGAATATTTTTTTTTATTTTTTTTTAGAAAAATGTTTATTCATTTTTTCGCGCAGTTTCACGCGTCGATGGAGATGTTCGTTGTTCCTCGCGACATATGGTGCACGCGTCATCCCGTCACGGAACGAGATGATTGCTGGCGCATGCTCGACGATAGGTTCGCACGATAATTCTCACATCGAGCCTGCCGCATAAGCCTCCCGCGGCTCGTCCGGCATCGCATGGTCGCCGGTCATTGTATCTGTATACCCTCCGGACCCTCACCCTTCCTAGACCGCCTTTCCCGGACCGACAATCGGCGCGGCACGGTGCAGCGCCCGACGGCTTCGTGTTAGCTCATTATCTTAATCTGCCAGCGGGACAAATAACAGGGTATCGCTCTTCCCGCCTTGGCAGCTGGCAATGCTGTGATATCCGCTAGTATCGACGCTTTGATATTTGAATGCTTTAATGTGGAAATTATCCGATTACTATTTTGAAAATGCTATTATTGATCGATATTGCGACATCGGTATTGATTAGGATAGAAACATAATAAAATTTGGGAAGAAATAAGAAATAAAATACGTAATAATCTCAATGAATGTCAAAATAATAATTAATTAAAATAACCAAGCGGGAGATAAATAGTAAATACAGAATTGAGAATATTGATCGTGAAACAAAAAATAATATAAATATAAAGTATATCAAAATTTTATTGATAATATTTGACCTAAAATATCGATGTCTGGCAGCGGAAAATGACGTCACGCGTGGTATGTCAAAGAAAAGGGATAGGATCATGCTCTACAACTGCAAGACACAAGGGAGTTTCCTGTCCCTCGAAGTCAACCCTACGCAATCGACTTTGCTCCCCTTTTCGTGAGCGGTGTTGTTTACTGTCAACCTCGTTTCGGGGGCCGCGATGCTGTTACCCCCGCACCCTGACCGGCCCCTCGTCGATCGAACGGATCCATATGACCGGCTTTAGGGGAGTTAAGCGCCGGGAGGGTAATTGCGGAGTGTTACGAGCGCGATTAATTTGTATTTCTATGGCGTCGTTACTCGTTGATGAATTGCTATCTGGGTGGACAGCCCGAACTTTATTGAGTCCAACGTGAATTGCAATCCTTAATTCTTATTTCCTCCGGAAAAAATTAGATTCGTCGTAAATCATACAATGTCGTATATGGATTTTATAGACCCCTGAGCGATAGTTATATGTGACATATAACTATAAACCATGATATATAAAATAATAAATCTTAATCTTATAAATAAAACAATTAGTTGAAACAGTCGTGATACTAGACATTATGATGGCAGGCACAAAAACATGCACTCATAAAGTTAATTAGAGACGCTGACATCATATGTTCATATACGTTATCGTACATTCGCTCTCGACTCAGCGCTGGCTGTCGGCCGTTTCGCCTCGTTTGTACACCGCACTAACTGGTGTTGTAGTTTGCGTAGGAGTGAGTTAAGCGTTTAAATGCTTAATTACCGCATTAGGAGTAACCCGCGATATCGCGCGGGGATCTTTAATCGTGGCTCATCGGAGCGCGAATTACTTTTGTTTTGCACGCGCTCGGAATAATTGAAGCGTTTACGGGGTGGCGGCGCAAACTCTTGTTTGCGATACAATGGCGGCCCCAGAAACGTCTAAGTCCAGCGTTAGCACAATAACGAGAGCCCGCGTGCTATAATACGCGTGATAAATGCACGCGCGTTTCACGGCGTCGTCGGTTCAGGCGATTAATTACGCGTAGGTACTCAGTGACGAATCGCCGTTACACCGGCGGATTAAACTACCAGGAGTGACGATATTCTCAGCATTACACGGGCGAATCGTATTTGCGAGCGCACCATCGTACGTTTATAAGCGTTACAACGAGAATAAATTTTGCATTAGCGCGAAAAGACTGCGAGGAAGGTGGAAGTTTGCACGGCGCGGCGGTATTACGAGGCTTACCTCTTGTATGATACCGCGGAATCTAGTTATATGGGTTTCCTTGTTTAAAAGTAACGTAACTCAAATTTAGAAAATTTTCCTAAAGCAGGAACATCAAACGTGCATCTTATTACCTAACTTTACTTGGTTTCTGGATTTTAGTTGCCCTACTTTTAGAATCAGCGGCTTAAATAAGACCTAGAATCTACATTTCCTAAAAAAAATGGTATAACAGAGCGTTCCCCTTAAATTTTGATATTCTTTTTAGAATAGATAATAACGCACCAATTTGTATTCTTGGACTCGATCTTTTTTCTCAAAATTACCGATTTCTTTTAAAACCGCTCTTAAAATAAACGTTTCTGCCCTACGATGACATTACCATTGTTCTGCGATTGTTCCTCGCGGTATCATGGAGGGCTTAATCGCCACTTGGGCGGGAGACGACAATCGCCGTCGGATGCACCCGGCTACGTTCCCAAGCTAAACGTTTCCTCGACCACACGAACTCCGTTTTCTCCGTTGACGATCCCGCGGAAAATGGAGAACGGACACAATTCCCTCACGGTCCGTCTGCCCGGCGCAAAATGTCTGAAGTCCGAATTCGTACTCGAATTCGCCGGATCCTCTCGGTACACCGCCGCATGCCACGTGCATTCTGCGCCATGGCGCGGTGCGGTGCGGCCCTTACGGTGTGTCATTTTCTAAAAGGACGTCCATCGGTCAGCATTGTCCCCAGGGTTGCGGTTAATCCGGTCCGTTGGCCGCGGTCGCGGTCGTGGTCGTTGCGAGCGGTCGCGGATGCGTTGCGCGAGGGAGGATGAGGACAGAGGAGGAGGAGGAGGAGGAGGAGGAGGCGAAAGAGGGTCGGGAGGCAGCAACGGCGACGGGGGATGAGGAGGACGTGGAGGATGAGGCGGAGGTGGAGAAGGAGGACCAGGAGAGCGGGCGAGCGCAAGCGCCTGTCCGATCGATGCCCGTCTCCCGCGTATAAAGCTCTCGTCCTCGGGGGGCGCGCGACAGTTGGCGTTCCGCATCCGGAACATGCATCGCGCCGAGTGCCGATCGCGCCGGGAACATCTCGCTGTAGTCGTCGTCGTCGCCGTCGCCGTTAGTGCGACCCCCGTCAACAGCGTTACCCATCGCGAGTACGGCCGCCGTCGTCCGACTCCAGTCGAGCTTCGATCGAGCGCGCCGATCTCGAAGATCGCCAAAGAGCGACGTATCCTTCTCGAACTTCGTCGATCGCTGGATCGACGCAGAACACTCGTGGGAACACGAATTCCTTGTCCCTTGACCGATAAGGAAGAGACGACGAACGCAACGTCGGATCGACAACGCCGTTTCGTCTCACGGCAAGGACTTCCTCTCTGAAGTCTTCCTTTCGATTCCTCTCGACCTCGGAGCGGAGGATGAAGTCCGGAGTAACGTGCGTCAGTGAATGATTGAAACGCATCTGGCGCAAGCGACGTCGCCGTCGGCGGAAAGAAAGCGCCGACTGCGACGAGCGATTCCTCGAGATATTCATCATCGCGGACCAATAATTACTCTCGAGTCGAGATCGACAAGATCCCAATCGCGCTATTTCAGACAGGCTGCGTGATCTTCCTTCCCTCGATCGACGAGTCGTCCTCTCGTCTCGGGAATCAAGCTGTCTTTGACTTCGTGACGTCCTCTGGATTCGCGACGTTTCTCGTGAACGACCTCGATGTGAGACCTCGAAGTGAAGCGTCGAGTTTCGCGGTCGCGCCCGGAGAGATCGGGAACCCGGGTTCGGCGCTGGGAGCCGCTTCGTTGCTGGATCGTATCTGGGGACGCGTCACCGACATTCATCCCGCGCGGGACCCGTCATCCGGGCAGGCGGCGTCAGATCGGCGGTCGTTCGATCGTCCGGCGGACGTCTCGGCCGTCGCGCGAAGAACCGGAACCGGCGGCGTCAGGCGGAGACGTAGGGGCGGCGGGAGAGGAGCAGGAGGCGGAAGAGGAGGTGGCGGTGGTGCTGGTGCTGCTGGTGGTGGCGGCGGTGGTGCAGGAGGAAGGCCCGCGGACGTGCAACAAGTTAAGAGGCCGCCGCCGTCGACGTCGCTGTCGCCGCCAGCCTCCCCGGCACGATGTGACATGGATATCCTCGCCGTAGCCTGCGCCCTCGTCGCGACGGCACTCTACTGCAACACCCTGCAAGCGGGTTTTGTCTACGATGACCGGTGAGTGAGGAGTCTTCCCTCTTTTTTTCACCGGAATTGACATCCCGAATGCGTAGCGGGAATGAATGCCTAGCACTTTTAGATTTGCAACGCTATCGTAAAGGTTTGAAATTGATGTAAGTTAGCTCGGTGAGCTAAAACCTCGACGCCTGTCGACACGCAGAAATGATCCATCTATATTTATCCGTGATGATAAAAATGCCGCGATCAGCGTGAAATTCGTTTTTTTCTCGCGTATCTATGTATCGTCGAACATTGCACTCATCGAAATTATATCATTTCCAACATTGTTTTGATTACCGGTTCCGAAAAGTTTGTGAACTTTCAGAAAGTCTCGATCCAGGGCTTTTCCTGACAGGAGTTGCTTTAAGACTAGGTCGAAAGGCAGCCGGTGACACACTTGGTGAGGTCGCGTGACGAGATTCGTCGGATTAGAACACGGTGCCGCGGAAGTTTCGAGGGCGATACTCGTGAACGATAATTCGCCATCACGTAGTGATAGCGGGAGAGAGCTTTGATTTGATTTGGGGGAAGCTTGGTCAGCGCGATACTCAAGAGTTGTTGATAGCTTATCGAGGCTTATTTTCTTGCGTTGGACAAATGCGACTTAAAGCACAAGTGGATTCAATTCGTTCTCGCATAACACGACCTGTCACTCGACTTCATTTAATCTCTAAAAGGATCGGAAAACTTTATGCTGCCTGTAAGGGCATTTCTCGTAAGACCTTAATTAAAATTAATTGGGATTTAACTAATTTTCTCTCTCGTTCTATCTCCTCCAAAAGACAATATCTAGACAAGAGACGCAAAATCAATTAAACGCCATTTAACTTGAACTAACATACCCAATATGAAGCAATATAGTTTCAAGGCAGGAGACATATTGAAAAAAATAGAAATTATTTCTTAGATAAAAATTTTCGGGCTTTTTGCAAATATATACATTTCAAGTCTTTAAAACTCGACACAGGTTTAAGCCAAACTCGCTTGATCGAATATCGTTAATTATGCCGACGGGCCCCATCATCCGTCATCCAGGGACGAGGAAAAATTCTTGTCGGCACGTTTTCGAAGGGCGATGAATGTCGCTCGTAAGGACTCGAGTTTTACGTGAATATTACTCATACCCGGGATGATATACGATAGATGACATTTCTCGCGATATTTCAGCCGTCACTCCCGCGCCGCGCGAAATTGTTTCTGCGCTGCCACTGCACCGGCTCGATATCTACCGCACCGCTATGGAAAACAAATAGCCACGAGCCGGAGTAATCGCAACAAACTGTGCACCGTATCGTTTGTCCGTTATTTCGCTTCTCCTCTCGGATCAATAAGACTGCGTTAGGATTTGCACGGCGCATTCGCGTCAATCGGCTCGAAATTCTCGCGATCGCCATCCGACGGTTTAATCTCTCGCCAGCGTCATATGCTCCTTGAACAGATGTTTCGCAGTTTCGTCCAATATCGGGCATTACGGCGCGAGCTCATTTTACCGCTCGCGCAAAAGCACTGCGAAATAACAAATTTTAATTTTGCATCGAAAAGATAATTGTTTAAATTATCGTGAAAATACGTGCTATTCGTGTACCTATATAAAGTACCGTTGCGTTAAAAGAATTTAATTTCGTAAAAGCTTTCCATTTCACAGAAGTAAGAATTAATTAATCTTTAGACGGTGAAAAATGTTGCCTTTTCTCTTGTTGTATACATTTAATCACTTTCTGCTCAAAGAGCGAACTTATTGAGCAAAATAATTATTACAGTTTCAGACGGACGTGATTACGAAAAGGGTTAACACGCGCGCAGTTGGTCGCTTCCGAGGCAAAAGGCGATTTCCTCGTCGACGTCGCCAACGATTCGCGACATCTTTCAAAGTCGTTTGCGAGCCGTATCTCGTGGATAACGCCGCCGAAATACTCGGAGCGCGGAATTGGTGCGCGCGGCCATATAATCCAAAGTTACTCGCACGATAAGAGCTCTTGATCCGGGGCTCTCGAATTCTATGACACTGAATCCCCTAATTGAGTATCTCGTAATCCCCCGAACATCGTGGCCAGAACTCGATCGCGCCGCGCGCTTCGGGCTGGTGGAGGCTCGGCGTCGAGATACCGTAAGACGGTATCGAATTGCACCAGAAGGGATAATTATGCTCTATGCTGAACGAACATTGTTGCATCACACATATAGTCACTACCCCAAAAATAAAAACCTTAAATTTTTCGCAGTTAATATAAAAATAAAGACAAATTTAAGTTATTTATTTGAAAATGCAATTAATTTTTATTTTATCTTTTATTTTATTTTAGCTTTAGTATATTTCCTTTTTTTTATCGTGGTATATCAGCAATATTTATACATATATGCGATTCAGTTGGATTGTATTTTATAATCATATTTTCTATCGGGTACGCGTGCAACTCCATTTTTATTTTGCCTTTATGTTTACTTTGCACTTCGATAGCTCGTAATTGGCGATCCCTACTGTTATTAGAAGGCGATATACGCTGCGTGCGAGAGCCGCTCGATGAATTGAAAACAAGTCGACGTTATTTATACACGATTGATGTTTGAAAAACCTGGCTGCGCTTCCGCCGATCACTTCCGCCGCGCCGCGCGGCGCGGGCGATTTGTTGACAGTTATTGGAAGCGCTGCGCAAATAATCACGTTTGTCTCTCAGACAGGGTACAATAAGCTCTTTCTTTCTCTCTCTTTTTCTGTCGCAAACTCGCACCGTTAAAAGCGTCCGCCCGACACGTACAGCACTTGCAAAAGTTACCTATCGCCGAATTATTTGCTACCGCAAAACTTTTGCGGGCTCTCGCGCGGAAGCGTAAGTTTCTGGTGTAACTAGCTATAAAGGATTAGTCGCGTTACCGGGTGTAATCTTGCCCGCTGCACGTGTCTCCCGCGGGATCGTGAGTGCTAGTCCGAAACACCTCTCCCGAGTTCGATAGTTTGCAAAGAGTGTTACCTTCGTAGGCTCACGGGGACATTTATTCTTCGTAACCAATTAACACGACACGTTCGCGATTTTTCTCCAATTTTGTCGGAATATTAGTTTAAGCTTTAATTTCGAATGGGCTCTGGAGCCGGTTATTTCAGAAAAGAAATTATCTTCTCCTTGGTTATCTATTAGAAAAAATATATCTATTTCTTATTAATTTTGTTTAGCTACTTAGTACTTACTTTCACATTCGACATTGAGAAAATTGCATCCTAATTGCATCCAATGAATCATAAATGTGAAAATTGGATATATTAAATTGGCGTAGGTACTCCATATGAGAGAAAAGAGAAAATTTAATCGACTATTATCAACTGCGTTTGATTTATATAAGTTATGTAATGTAGAAATTAGTGTAGCAAAAAGTGCTTCTTGCTTTTGCCATTATTTTTTCCATCAATTTAATACAAAATAATTTAGATGTTCGCAAAGCTCTATAGCGTATAATTTACATAGAAATTAAATTAAAATGAGACGCCTGTCTAAAACGATGTAATGAGTTTTGGAGCGATAGTGTCGAAGTATCGCGTGACCGTCGCGCTTTCTTCGCATAAGGAGCATCCGCGCGCGACCACTGATTCGGTGCGGTTAATCAATCATTCTGTTTACCTTATCGGCCGCACGAACCAACATCGGGGTTATAAACATTTAGGCGCAGAACGGCACGTAGTGGGAGCGGCGCGGGGAAGAGTGCTTGCCATAAATTAAATTATTCCGGTTCGGGCGTCGGAAATCAACTGTGCCGACCGTTCCGTTGGAAACGCCCAGTACGATTAGTCCGATAATCAAGCGCTTAATTATGGAACGAATTTGGACAGTCGGAGAAACGGATAAATAGAAAGAGGAAAAAGGGAGAGAAAGAGAAAGAAAGAGGAAGGAAGAGAGCCCCGAAGCAAAGGGCGCGGGTATCGCGTTGGTTCCCGGCAGAGCCTTAAAGCTCGCGTAATAACGAAAAACGGGCGAGCGTGCGCATTAAGCCGAGATAATTTTTCATCCATATCCGGCCCATTAGCGGCTACCTCGTTCGATGCGACCGCCGAGGCTAAAGCGGCCGATGCGCCCGCCGGTGGCGACCATAATCAAGTCGAGTCCGGTTATTAACGAGAGCCCCTGGCCGACTCTTCTCCATCCTCGTCCTTTTTGGCAGCCATTCTCTTTCTCGTTTCCCTTTGCTCTCTCTCTCTGCCTTTCTCTTTATATCCCTTTCTCACTTGTACCTCTTTCCTCATCCCTTTTAACGTGACCTAGCAAAATACTCGCTCGCTAACTATGGCGGCAATCCTACCATTCTTGGCTCACTTTTGGGTCACTATGACTTTCTCGTTTATTCGATCATGAAGTATCGATTTAGAACTCAGTTATTTCAGTACAATAAACCAATTTTACGTGTCAATTTCAAAATCAAATGCTCTCACACAGCTCTGTTATGCAATGATATGCTGATACATCTCCTTGCCTTGTATTTCCTCATTTTTCCTCATTAACATATTTAATGTTAATCGTTAATGCACTTGTCTGATTTTTATTTTTCGCTTTGTTTAATGCTTTAGAGACTTTAAATACTCTCTCCGTTTGACCGAAAATAGAAAAGACCAACGCGGATACGCGCGAGAGAAGCGTCTTCTGGAAGATTCCGGCTATTTTATTCTGACCGTAGGTCTTGCGCGGAGTTTACCGTTGTTGTGAGTTTATTCCGTCCGCGCCGCCGCGCCAGAGACTCATAGGATAATAAAGGCCCCGTATTTTACTGCGACGCCTCGGCCACAATGGCCGTGCAAAGAATACGGGACATATTTATTCGGCTAGTTTTTTTACTGGCGGCGCCAGGGACTGAGTCGGAAGCAAACGAGAGAAAGGAGGGCAGACCGGGAATAGACAGAGCCAAGGCGAAGGAAGAAAAGCCGAAACGCGACAAAGTTGGATGGCATCCTCTGGCATCTTGTCGCTCTAACAAATCGCTAAAGGAAAATATCTTACATTATAGTTAACATCCATATGCATGCGTGAATTTACATATATATACATATGTATACAGGGTGTTCGATTCAATCTGTCAAGGCCGATATCTCGGAAGCTATTAAAGCTAGACGGAAGATCAAAAAAGCTTTCCAAATGGCTTCATTTCTAGATGATTTTCCGCGTAACAGAACCGTACCCTTCCGTACTGGATTTCGAGGGCGATAGGGAAAATCAATTTTCTCAAATGGAAACACCATACAAAAATAATACCAATCGATAGGGCTTGAAAAGACGAATCCAACGACCTATATTTTTATGTGCTTATCGTGAAAATTATATGGTCAGTGCGAATTTTTGAAGGTAGCCCACGCAAATTCGCAGCGGCCGTAATTTTCACGATAAGCATATAAAAATATAGGTCGTTGGATTCGTCTTTTCAAGCCCTATCGAGTGGTATTATTTTTGTATGAAGTTTCCATTTGAGAAAATTGACCCCCCTTCCACCCTCGAAATCCAGTACAAAAGGGTACGGTTTTATTACGCGGGAAATCATCTAGAAGTGAAGCCATTTAAAAAGCCTTTTTGATCTTCCGTCTAGCTTTAATAGTTTCCGAGATATCGGCCTTGACAGATTAAATCGAACGCCCTGTATATACTATATGTATATACAGGATGATTCAGAAATACACCGACACACTTGGGGGATGATTTCTTCACATAAAAACAAGAAAAAAATGTCATATGATCATATGTCCGGAAACGCACCTCCTCTGAGCTACATCCTCCCAAAGTTTTCCGAAAAAACTCGAATTTTCTGTATATTGTCTAAACTTGGGCTTCAAATTAAGGATATGTACCAATTTTCGTAAAATTTGAAGCCCAAGTTTAGACAATATACAGAAAATTCGAGTTTTTTCGGAAATTTTGGGAGCTCAGAGGAGGTGCGTTTCCGGACATACATTCATATGACATTTTTTTCTTGTTTTTATGTGAAGAACTCATCCCCCAAGTTTGTCAGTGTATTTCTGAATCACCCTTATATATATATATATATATGTATATGTATATATCTTCATATACGTCTCGGCTATTTATCATTTGTGATTTATAACATTTATTTAATACAGTTCTATACGTTCTTAAATTTTTAATTACGTTTTCGAGCATATCTGATCCAAATGTGTAGTGTGCACGTACTACTAGAAAATCTTGTTACATAGTTTACGAGCAAACGGAATCTTTTACTACTGAGATGCAAATTAGAGACTTTCAAAGACATATTTCGGTATGCAGATGCGGAAATTTGGAACACACTACCGTTATGCATTGCAAACCTTCGCATCTCCATAACCTGCTTTTGATGGAAATATTAGGTAGCGATTTTCCGTTACCTCGTATTTTATCCAGACATAACGATTCTATATTTATACATATAAGGAACTACTTATTAATTATTATATATATTATCTTGTTACTTATTATATCTTATTTGCGTTCAATATAGTTCTTTCATTCAACATCTGCTTTCTCTCGTTTGCTTCTGATCTGGTTATATATTATTCTGTTAATTATAAATTTTTATTATTTATTTTGTACAACTATCTTATTTGCAGTTTGCATTTACACTCAGTTACACATATTCACGTTATTTTTATTTAAAAAAAAATTTTTTTCTTATTTGCTTCTGGAGATATTATAAATTCCAAAACAGAAGAAACGTCTTTCTCTGTCTGTTCTCGCGCGTTAGGTGGCTAATCTCGCACGTGTATGTCTGCACGTAGATGCAGTAGCGCCAATGTTGCAGTTGCATCGAGGACGAGTTCGGAATAAGAAAAGTTGGCGGTCGAGGCTTAGCTTGTGTTCCGTTTCTGCCGGTGAATAATACCGCGGTATTCGGCGGAGGCGCGCCTTCGGTCGCATGAAATGTAAAGCACGGCATTACTATTTCAGTCGATGCGGTGCATTCGGACTTACTACGATGTACGGTTTCTCAGAGCGTGCGTAAATAATGGACGCGCTCCGGAACACGGCTGCGATGATAAAAGAAAAATTGTGCCAACCCTGAGAGAGAAACGTGCGAGACTACGTTGAGCATCTTCATTATGGAAACTAGCGAAGCAAAGTGATCGATCAACGTAAACATCAAGTGATTGATCTGACGAACATTTGGCGAACTTACGCGGTAACTTATTAACGTTATAATTATTATGTATATGCCAGGAATTTTTCGCGCACGTTTTCTCACTCTTTATTTTTTAACCCTTTATCATAAATCTGCCTCTTTGACGTTGATATTAATGATGAAGTACAATTATGGTGTATATGTAACATGTGTCTGTCTCTCTTTTATTTAATTTACTGTTATATATATATATATATACATATATATCTTTTATTTCATATGTATTTCTGATAGAAATATTATAATTATGATATTATTATGTCAGTAAGAATACAATTAAGAGAAAATATCTATTTCATTTGACAGCAACATTCCTGCTCAAAGTTGATAATGTTATTTCCGATTTAATTGTTATCGGCAGTAAGAAATTTGGCATTGTTTGCGTATGAAGGGTTTGACAGACATCTATTAATCTGTACATCAATTTTGTATATTTATTACGTATTTCGCAGCCAGAATATTGCAATCGTGCCAAACACAATTCGGGCAGCATCCAAACGCATCGCAAAAAATTTATATTCCATCGAAACTACCATCGATGTATTCGTTTTACGCAATAAATCTATTCTCCAGATATAATTTACAGAACAAATGCGGTTAGTGAGACAATAATTTATGATTATTGTCACGTAAAACAGCCGAACGTAAAACAGGTTAATATGATTGAAATGGGCCCAGTGGCGCGGGAGATTTTATTAAAGCCAGCTCTCTCGCTGCCGCATGCCGGCGCGATTCGCAACGAATCATGGCAAAATAAAAGTTTTCTCAAAATTTATTTCACTTGTGTTTTATTCAGATCACTTTTTTTTACACCTTCGTGTATCTCTCGTATCTTCAACCTCCATCCGAATCCATCGATATCTAATATATTTCAAATTGTATTTCTCAATAAATGGTATCGAGAGATGCAGTCGACTTTTAAGCGCGTTTCACGCGTAAGCTCGTTCGCGAGTACAGTTTTTCATTTCAAGAGAAAGAGTCGATGGAAATGTCCGTCAACAATTCTAACGCGCTCTGTCTCTCGGACTCGCACGCATTTTAATTTAAACAGAACAAACCTTTCGCACGTGGAAATTTCCCTCGTTCGCGCTGTCAGCTGCGACTGACTACGCTTCTCCCAGGACAGATTCGTGACGAACGGGCTGCGATAGGCGCTCAGGAAAGGGGTTTTGGATTAGAGGTGGAATTAAACTGTTGCCATCAGGTAGATTCTAAACGGATATAGAACGTACACAGTGGAAAATGCTATACAACTTCCAAGGATTGCTCCTGCATAACTGACAATTGAGAAAAGCAGAAGATAATAAAGATGGATCGATGAAAAATGGCACTATTATTCTTGAACGTCGATACTTCACTTTGACGTCATATCGCATTCGCGTCGTTTTTTCTTGCCGATAAAAGCGCGAGCTCGCTAACTTGGAAATGGCACAATTTTTGCATCTCCTTTTCCGTTGATTTTGCTACAATTCAAGTATTGTTTGCAATAATATTGAAATCTCTAATCTGGAGAGCGATAAACTCGAGATTTATGAATACGAATCGACCCGACGCCACCCCCCCAGTGTAGACAGACATCGCGGAAAGAGGGTGGAACATTATAAATCCGGAATCCGCGTCAGTCACGGAACCGTACGGCCAGCTGCCGGGATAAAAATGACGAGCGGGCAAGCGCATGTCCTTTCCCTGAATGGCAGGAGGGATCGAACAAAGAGATCGACGCCGCCGGGGAGTGGAGCACCCCGGGTTTTACCGGTGCGCCGTGTACGAACGTAGCACCATCACTCGTACGATCCGCTGTGGAAATTCTTGCAATTTCACTGCAGCCGGGATATTTCTGCGCACGTGACGTGGACGCGCGAAAACGCGTACGCCTGTGTACGTGCACCGGGGGACGTCGCATCGTCCGCGATGGTGCACGCGGAATTCGGGGATGGCCGGCCGCGTCGAGCATTTATCCTGCGGGACCGGATGGCATAGGATCGATGCACTTTATCGCGCCAGAAAGACTGCAACTACGCGTGAGGAGGATAGAGAAAGGGGATGGAAAGAGAGATAGAGCGAGAGTGAGAGAGAGAGAGAGAGAGGAAAGCGAGAGATAATTTACGGCTAGGCTCTCTTGGTCTTGATAGGACTTTACCACAGAAACGAGATACAATGCCCGACTGACACCGCGCCGCTGTAAAGATCGGAAAACGGTTAAAAACGAGAGCGACGTACCAACGCGCACCCCGTTCGAGGTATAGTTAAAGGGGGTAGTATATCACCGGTTCTGCAGGAGGGGGCGGGGAGGACGCGCGACGCCCGGCCGTCGGTGAATAAGGGCGCACTGTAATGGCGACACGATGCAGTAAATATCGGATAGGGCGAATATATACCGGACGACGAGCGCG